>CM056050.1:569277676-569734433 GCA_029574335.1 Rana kukunoris | reverse complement strand
AAAAAGCTGGAGCTTATAGACGTAGGAAATATTTAAGGATTAAGCATTTAAATGGTTTTCTCAACTTTGTCAGGTAAAAGACTGGAGTTTAAGACATCAAAGATATGAAAAGTGACCCTGGAGGCTGCTTGGGTTATTATTTCAGAGTCCCGCTGGGAACAAGTGTTGCACTTCGTTACAGCTCTTTAATGAATCCTGACCAAGAGGAAAGGGAAAAAAAGCTCTCAAAAATAATTGATTACTTGATTTCTTTTAACACCTTTCAAAAATTATGTTTCCATTATCCTTGGTATGGAATGGTGGGATTAATGCACACGTTTTTTTTTTTGCAATTTCCCAAGAGATGCTGAAGCTCCTGGGCTTCACTAGACTTAAATATTCAAATTCTTAAGCTGCTGTTAGCGGGCAGATTTCAGTTGCTTAACTTTTCTTTAACACTTTGTTCTCTCGACCCTGCTGTAAGTGGAATGTCATAAAAAAATAAAGAATGGTAACTACAGAAATAAGACAACATTCATTCATTTGTGGTTGGGACAGGCAGGGAATGTTCATATGTACTGTAGGTCTTTTCCAATGACGTTTGGCTGAGCCTGTTTGGGGAAAGGATCTGTCAGTTGGGTTAGGTTGTCCTTGCTTATCATTGTTCTACTACCTCTAGACAGCTGGTGCCCACAGAACTACCCATCCCTTCTCATAGGTGCATACTTGAAACTTGCATTTATGTATAACAGTTGTTGCCAAAAAAGAATACTTCTCTGTGGGTATTTGGTATGGCAAACCTGCTAGTTGTTATATTATACAAACCACTAAGGCTCCTCCATTAAAACAATAGCTAACTTTTTAAATTTGAAACAAAAGGTGCCATTGTTTATTCAGTTTCTCAATTCAGGCACATACCGGCTGTCGAATAACCATTTTTCCACCCCCTTCACTACATCAGCATATAAATCGGCCCTTCTCAACCTTTTCAATGCAGAGGAACCCTTAAAATAACTTTCTGGTCTAAAGCCTGGTACACACATACAGGATTCCCGGCGGTAAAAAGTCTGCTGGGAATCCCAAGGGGGAAAACCGAGAACCTGCTCGGTAACTTTTTCCCCCTACACATGACTGGGTTTCCCGACAGGAAAACTGCCATGAGAGCCTTGGTCAGAAATCCTGGCCGTGTCTATGCTCCATCGCAGTGTTTCCCATAGGAAAACTGTCAGGTTAAAAACCGCCTGGAAAAAGAGAGCTGGTTCTCTTTTTTTTAATTTTCTGGCAGTTTTCCTGTCGGGAAAACTGCGATGGTGCATACACATGGCCGGTTTTCCCGGCCAAAAGCTCTCATGGCAGTTTTCCCGACAGGAAAACCGGTCGTGTGTACGAGGCTTCAGGGAACCTCTGCTAAAAATTACTATATCTACAACTCATGGTACCATAGTGTGATGGTCAGTGGGAAGAATTACCCCCTTACAGATAACTTCTCACTCATACCATTGAGGTTTTTAAGCTATCTGAGAGGCAGAAAATGCTCATTGCTCAGGGAATACCTATCAACCTCTGGAGGAACCCTGATATTCATCATTGTGCTTATACTGTATCAGCACTTCATCAGAATAGGAAAAGTCCCTCTTGTATCTCTTAAAGTGTCTCTTTTAAAGTGGTTGTAATGTTTACATATATCCAGTGAACTGACTGGCCTCAGATGATGAATGAAGATGAAACAAATCCTCCTACATAAGCGACATAAGTTGTACCTGTCTACCTGCAGTCCTCTTTTCTCTATATCTGATCAAAGTCAAGAATTTATAAAAGCTTGTCTGAGCTGTCAGAAGAAAGGGGGCAGAGTTCTGAAGTTACACTCTGCAGAGTTCAGTAAGAACTCAGAGAGCCGATTTGAGGAAAGGGACACCCCCCCCCCTTTCACACAGCACACAGGAACAGAGCTGAGCCTGGCAATCGACTGGAGCTTCCTCCTCTGTCACCTTTTTCCTTTTGGTGTCAGGAAAACTTAACAGAAGTGATTCATTCAGATAGCAGAGCAGCCTGCAGGTAGCAGCCAGGACACCTGGCAAAATTGCTTGGGCTTTGCTCATATGGCTCCTGCTAGTTGTGCTCTCACCCAGTGAGGATGGTCCAGCAACTGATAAGTACCAAATACTTTTTTATAGTCTTGTTCATATGAATTCTTTCAACATGGATGGAGAATGCTTGACAGGAGTCTAGTAATTTTTGTCCAGCAAGGACGGTTCTATGCATTTGAAGAGACTTATGTGCTTCTTTAAGGACTCATCTTTACAAATGTGTTTCAGCATAGAAAATGCATGACATTGACCTGTACAATCTGCAGTCCTGTTGCCCAACTGGAGGAAGAGTAGGGATACTCTCTGCACAATTTGCTTTATGATGCATATGGGTTACGATACATGCAAACAAGCTACATGCTACACTCTGAGGGTTTCCATAATATGGAAACTATGTCCTAATATTAACTCTGCGGTTTGCTGAACGGATTCTCCTGCTAGGGAGGGTTACTATCTTAGTGAGAGGCACATGTCCCGGTATATCTGACCTCCTCTGGACCAAGAGTACTATACATGCATGATTAAGGACTGCGATTCATATACATCTGTGTGAAGGAGGTGGAGCGCAATTTATCTCTGTGGGCCCTTTTCTGCATTTACTGGACTTTATAGTTCACCTCTACTTGACCACAGTTAACGAGTTCCTCAGCTTTTTACTTTATAGCCTGGCCTGCTGGTTTATGGCATTATAGTTACAAACTGGACTTTGTAGTTTATCTCCTTTTGGTTACAGTTGATAGATTCACCACTTTTAAGCTTTACAACATGGCTTCCAAGTTTTGATATATGTACAGATAAATCTATGGCAAGATTCAATGCAATATTGCAAAATTAATTTCAAGGGAAATTATATGTGTGATACGGATCCCATACATCAAATGGATTTATGACAAGTCTATCTTCTCAATATAGTGCAACGATTCATGTGGATACAGTTGTCTAGCTTGATGGACTTCCTCTTAGCATCTGCATGCCAATTGGATGGCCATGCACTACAATAATAATAATAATAATGTTTATATGAAAGGCACTTATATAAAAGCCAAGTTATGACCCTGCTTTATATAGTTTTAGAATTGTATTGAAACACACGGGAGCCACAAATAGGTTGAGACTGTATAGAATATGTTCTTTTTAAAGTTCATATGTACAATTTTATTCGTTTGTAATAAAGATCCAACGTTTTAAAAGTTTAAATGAAAGTAGTCATGCTTAATATCCATAGCCCCCACCCCTCTCTCATCTCTCCCCCTTTCGGATATTGAAATAGTAGAGTTTACAAGCAATATAAGGAAGTAGTGATAAAGTGTATTCACATGGGTGAAAAAGTAGGGCTTATGCTCATATCCATTTGTTTTTGAGTATTTTTTTGGTTTAGATATCGGAGAAAATGAGCAGCAGACAGAAATTACATTTAAGCCTCATACACACGATCAGATTTTCTGCAGACAAAGCGTCTGACTTTTGTCCGAAGAGCACGTGGCTGGATTTTGTCTTGCATTCAAGTGGCACACAATTGTCGGTCAAAAAAACATGAAGGTAGTGACGTACTAAACGTACTACGTGTTTTTTTTAGCTCTTAAGCGCCACCCTTTGGGCACCTTCTGCTAATGTCGTGTTTGGTGAGCACAAATTCAGAGTATGCGTGTCTGTACTTTGGACTTTTGTCCTACGAAATTGTGTACACACAATCGAAAAATCTGACAACAGACCGTTGTCTGCGGAAAACAATTGTTCCATGGAGTGTACAAATGGTCGGATTTTCAGCCTAGTCTATCAACACACAATTCCCGTGGGAAAATCCAATCGTGTGTACAAGGCTTTAGTGCTCTGGATTGAAACATGTACCCATTATAGAGGGTTATGGTTTGTTCTTATTTCATGTCTGAGGTTTACAACCACTTTAAATCCCTAAAGACACGACCGGGAATCGCGTTGGGGGGAAAAAAAATGTTGGTTTTCCTGACCGGATTTCTGGCAGGCTTGCCCTGAACAGCTGTGTATACACACGGCCACACAAAAGCCTGCCGTTCTTTTGAATGGCAAGAACACTGTGACGTCATCGACTACGACGAGCCAGTGTCTCGTCACATTCTATGCCGTTGCCACCATCTTGCTACACCCCACACTAACCTTGCATGCTACCGTGCATGTGTTATTGAGCAAGTACGTTTTTTCGGCGCATACAGACGACCGGTTTTCTCGGCAGTAAACACTCTGCCGGGAAACCCAACGAGAGAATAGTGAGCAGGGTTCTTAGTTTTCCCGCCGGGATTCCTGTCTGTTTCCCTGACGGGAAAACTGCTAGGGAGTATACACACGGTCGGGATTCCCGGCCAAAAGCTCTCCTGGCAGTTTTCCTTCTGGGAAAACCAGTCGTGTGTACGAGGCTTGAGACTTTTTTGTGTGTCTGTTTTCTGTGCCTCCAGTGAGACCATTTCCATTCACTTCCTATCCAAGGGACTGGAAATTATAGGAATTCTCTCCAGTGGAAAATAGTAATAGTAATACCCTGCTCTTGCTGGTTCTGCTTGCAGATACTCATGTCACTATTAAATGTTGCAATAGGCAGAGGACAGAGAGAGAGCAACCAGTGAGAGCGGAATGGGACTTAGGAGATGGACACACCTGTGTTGGTTTTATTTTGGAATTCCGCACAAGATTTCTTAACATTATATTTAATTTGGTGGCACAGAAGGCAGAAAAGGTAAGTATTCTGACTTTTTACTCTTCAGAACTAAATCGGGTTATAAAGCTTCACGTTTTTTCACCTTAATGCATACTATGCATCAAGGTGATAAAACATCCGATGCTTACTGGCCCCCCCAGCCCCCCGTTTACTTACCCGAGTCCTCGAAAGTCCCGCGCCATATATGCACTGGCTTCTCGGCCCTTCATTGGATGATTGATGGCAGCGCAGCCATTGGCTCCCTCTGCTGTCAATCAAATCAATGACGTGGTGGGGCAGAGTGATGCAGTCGGCGGCTCTGGCCGCCGACTGTATCACGGGAACGCGCCCGCAAGCTAACCCCCTTGGGAGAGCGCTTCCCAGAAGGGGGTTAGCTCTTGCGGGCGGAGCAGAGACAGCCGCCGAGTGACCCCAGAAGACAAGGATCTGGGCCACTCTGTGCAAAACGAGCTGCACAGTGGAGGTAAGTATGACATGTTTGTTATTTAAAATAAAAAATAAACCTTTATAACCCCATTAAGGTTCTCGCAATGTACAATGGTCACCAGGGCTGTGGAGTTGGTAGATAAATGTTCCGACTCCTCAGTTTTTTTCAGGATCAAGAAGATGATCCTGAGTTACCACTATTGCTTAAAAGAACTTCATCCTGTGGAGGTTTTTTTAGGTCGTAATCCCTTCATGCGAACTGCTACATCATAGAGGGCCTTTTTCCCAGTAGCAGTCTGTTCACTGTTCAACAAAAGTCGGCTCATTGGGTTGACATAAATAGCCGCTAACAAGATTTAATTTTCCAGCAAAAGACTCTCTCTTTTCATCATTGAAGATGCAATGCCCTCAGCTATCAAACCCTCCATTTTTGTTATAACAGGCTCTTCCATTCCAAGAGGAATTTACCCGGGGTTAGATTGTCACATTGCAACCTCTTGGTGACAGTGAAGGGGTGAGAAAGAAGGTTCTCCAGCTCTTTTGTTTGTGTCCACTGGCTTTCAGTTAATGCAAGATTTTTCATTGTCCATTTCTTCTATGAAGTCTTTAAGTTCAAGCAAACGCTTCACCATCAAATAAGTGCTTCCCCAGCAAGTTGTTTGATCCAAAATGGCTCCATTTCCTGCACGTCTTTTCAAAATTGCATTTGTTTTTGAGGCCCTGGCTGCAACAGTTACTTGCCCTAATTTTCAAATTAGTGTAGCTGCATGGCGATCTTTTAATCCATCTCTTATGGAAAGTTGCCGTGTATGAACAGCACATCACATATGATGAATAGTAGCAAGCTTCAATGCTTATTCAACAAAGTTGTCTAAAAAAAATGTCAGCATTCTCTTCAGTTTCTAAACTTTCTCCAATACTTGCAGAGCTGTCTTCCTCTAACTCTAATATCTGTTTGTAACCTTCTTCATCTGTGTTCATCTTTTCAATTGTGCTCAACATGTTAGAAGGAGTAGGTGCATTGTTTGCCAACTCCGACTCCAGGTACCCAAAATTTCCTCCGACTCCTCGACTCCGACTCCACAGCACTGATGGTCACACAGGAATTTTTTTTCTCAACAGTAAAGTTACACTTTAAGAAAATTGAGATATCACTGGACTGTGGCCATTTTATATGTCCTGTATGCTTTGCTATATTACATTTTTATCATTTATTACAAAAGTATACCCTAAATGTATTTACCAGTGTTTTCCTTATTTTTGGATGCTCATTTGTATATCCAGGAGTTTGTTTCTGTACACTGACAAAATGTTGACTGTATTGCAGTGATGACAAGAATGCACAAGCTCGTCAAGAGGAGGAAGAGGATGTAGTGGAAGTGGAGGAGGAAGAGGTTGACGACGATGAAGATGATGGTGAAGATGTGGAGGACCCTGAGGAAATATTTGAAGAAGCTACAGAGAGGACCACAAGCATTGCCACAACCACTACCACCACTACAGAATCAGTGGAAGAAGTTGTAAGAGGTAATTATAGAATGTATTTGTTTATATAATTCTGCACATCATTTTACCAGCCATCCTAAGTAGTCTGTATTAATGGTATAGTCTTATAATTTATAGAACTGAAAGTTTCAAAGGTGGTGAAGATCCCATTCTGTTTTCCTCGCTTAGTTAGAGTTCTTCCCTATGTTTTCTCCACTCTACTGGGAAATCTGAGAGTGGGGATGTAACTTACACATTTCCTTTGATGCAAGTGTCTTAATAGCAGTGATGGGAGACCGCATGGGACCTTTACACCAACTCTCCTCTTATTTACATACACAATGGCAAGTAATGATTGCCTTACCTTAGAAAACACCACTTATTAAATGTTTACCAAGTGGTATTTTTCCTTAATAGTCATGTACACAGTGAGGGGAAAAAAGCATTTGAGCCCCTGCTTATTTTGTAGGTTTACCCACTGACAAATGATCAGTCAATCATTTTAATGGTAGGTTTATTTTAACAGTAGGAGACGAAATAAGCACCAAAAAATCCAGAAAAACACATTTAAGAAAAGTTAATTGATTTGCGTAATGAGTGAAGTAAATATTTGACCCCTTCGCAAAACATGACTTGGTACATTGTGGAAAAACCCTTGTTGGCAATCGCAGAGGTCAGACGTCTCTTGTAGTTGGCCACCAGGTTTGCACACATCTCGGGATGGATTTTGTCCCACTTCTCTTTGCAGATCCTCTCCAAGTCATTAAAGAGGAGTTCCACCTAAAAAATAACTTTTTTTTAATCCACTCCCCTCCCCCTTACATGCCACATTTGGCATGTAATTTTTTTTGGGGAGGAGTGGGGGCTTCAGTAGGAGTGGGACTTCCTGTCCCACTTCCTGCTTCCGCCGAGGGGCTGGTTAGGCGATTAAGCCTTAATCGCCTACACCAGCCCCTCCCTGTAGGCGATCACATGGGACACATGACAGGTCCCATGTGAACGCCTTTCCAATCAGCGGCAAGCAGCGCCGCGCACGCATGTGCAGTGCGGCTCGCGCATGCGCAGTGGGTGCCCGGCCGTGAAGCCGAAGGCTGTCACGGCTGGGTGCCCACAGTAGGAATGGAGACGCCGGCTGGGGAGGGGGGGGAGAGGAGCGGAGCCCCGGTCGGCGTGCCGCTGGAACGCAGGACCAGGTAAGTCAGTGTTTATTAAAAGCCAGCAGCTACACTTTTTGTAGCTGCTGACTTTTAATAAACACAATTTTGGGCTGGAAACCCCTTTAAGGTTCCAAGACTGAAATTTGGTAACGCAAACCTTCAGCTCCCTCCACATATTATTTTTGGGATTAAGGTCTGGAGACCGGCTAGGCCACTCCAGAACCATAATGTGCTTCTTTTTGAGCCACATCTGTGTTGCCTTGGTCATGTGTTTTGGGTCATTGTCATGTTGGAATTCCCACCCATGGCCCCGTCCATCTTATCTTTTGATGCAGTGAAGTTTTTCTGCCCCTAGGCAGAAAAACACCCCCGAAGCATATTGTTTTCCACCTCTGTTTGACAGCGAGTTGAGTTGATACCAAAGAGCTCAATTTTGGTCTCATCTTACCACAACACTTTCACCCAGTTCTCAGAATCTTTCAGATGTTCATTAACAAACTTCAGACAGGCCTGTACATGTGCTTTCTTGAACAGAGAGACATTGTGGGCGCTGCAGGATTTCAGTCCTTCATGGCGTAGCATGTTACCGATTGTTTTCTTTGTGACTATGGTCCCAGCTGCCTTAAGATCATTGACAAGATTCTCACGTGTAGTTTGGGGGGTTAATTCCTCACCACTCTCATGATCATTGAAACTCCATGAGGTGAGATCTGGCATGGAGCCCCAGACCAAAAAAGATTGACAGTTATTTTGTGTTTCTTTAGTCTGCGATGGTCTTGTAACCCATTTCAGCCTTGTGTAGGTCTACAATTTTGTGCCTGGCGTTCTCAGACAGCTCTTTAGTCTTGGCCATGGTGGAGAGATTGGAATCTGATTGCTTCTGTGGATGGGTGTTTTTTATACAGGTAACAAGCTGAGATTAGGAGCACTCCCTTTAAGAGTGCTCCTAATCTCAGCTTGTCGCCTGTATAGAAGAAAACTGGGAGCCAGAAATCTTGCTGATGGGAAATCAAATATATTTTGACTCATTAAAATGCAAATCAAATTATAACTTTTTTAAATGTGTTTTTCTGGATATTTTTTTTGTTATTCTGTATCTCACTGTTGAAATAAACCTACAATTAAAATTATAGACTGATTATCATTTTGTCAGTGCGCAAACATAAAAAATTTAGCAGGGGATAAAATACTTTTTTCCCTCACTGTGTATGTGTGTGTGTGTATTTATTATTTTGCTCAGAGGGTTCTTTTACTCTTTTTCACATTAATTTCCATTTCTTTATTAGCTGACTTTACCCAAACACAAAAATTAAGTTGTAGGTGAAATTAGGAGAGTTAAGCTGGCCATACATGGGCTGAATTCTGAAATATTTTTTTTGGAAAATCATATCTTATATTTCACACCATTAGTGGGCCGGAGCAATGGCCGATTTTCATGTGGCCATTGAATTTGAGTGCTCAGGCATTTTGAAAAATTAACAAATTTCTAATCAATGATGGAGGAATCAATCAAGAAATATAATCAAAAAGAAGAAATGCACAGGCGCTGAAGTGACCTGGAAACAAAAGAAGGTTCCCGGCCACAATTTTTTTTTGTAGCAAAAGGAGGCGAAATTGAAAGTTTGGTGGTCGAATTTCTAAATCCGTGGTGGCACCATCAGATTACAAAACACGCAACATTTTTGAAAGAAAATTTTTCAGAATTTGACCCATGTATTACCTGCATTATAGCCTGGTAGCACTGCCTTGCTACATACAGTATTAGGCTAACGTAATTTCAGGTGGTACAATGGTGGTTCCAAGTTGCTAAAATAATTTGTTATTCTGCTTTCCGATTTAGATTTTTCCATATTGGTAGTGTATAGAGTTGTAGCTTCTGTCCAAGCATGCACCTTTATAATAAAGGCCCGGCATACTTATATTTGATATTGTATACTCAAAAATTATGTTGCAGGTTTTGGGTATTAGGAATGCTTAGCCTGTTTATTAAGCTAGGTTTATACATAAAACCTAAAGTTTGGCTAACAGGGATTTGTTGGCACAATTTAAAGCAATCTGAATTTTTTTTCCTAATTAGATTATTCCTAATTAGAAACAAAAGAGCACTTTAACATATGTGAACACTGCCTAGGCACCCAACGTGATTGTCAGGACTGCATCATTTCATTTTTGCTCACTCCTGCCTCTGTTTATAGGAACACTGATGGTGTCCTCAGGGGGCCTGGGGTTGTCCATTGTAAGTCCTGTATCAATCACAGCTGATATTTCTTGCACTGTTTGAAGCTTAGGACTGCCTGAGTCTAGATTCACTTTAAAGGGCTTTTATTGCCTGATGTGAATAGCTATATAACTGTCACAATCCCTTCTATTGTTATTTCCCAGCAGCTTGCTGTACCTATGGCGATTGCCTCTTGAGTCCCAAAATAGATTGGAGATTCCAGGGACTTTTCTAGACTGCCAGGAAGTATCTGGCTGCTGGTTAGTCCAGCCATCCAATAGTCAGATTGGGCAAATCACTAGACAAAAGAGGATTTAATCTTGGCGGTTAGGTGGTGTATTTACAGGGAGCTCTTACACATGAGAAGTATCATGCACAAATGTTGTTTTGTTCAGACCGTATCAGAGTGCTTGAAAGGGGTTTTATAGGAAGCAGTTTGTTTTGATAATTGCAAATGTAAATGGCTCTTTCTAGTGAATTGTAATAATCTAATGCCATTTTCTCCCTATAAAGCAAATTGTCTTTGCGGGTTGGAAATATGGCGTTAATTGGCAGTGCCGTAGTGCAGCTGTGCATGCATCATGAAAGCTGAGAACATTTTTTTATGCACCACAGTGTGCTTAAATTCATGCCAGCTCCGGGTTTAATAGGAAATCACAACCATTCAATTAATTCTTCCTTAAAGGCATGGTTCACCCAAAATTGGCATTTTCCTTTTTGATAGATGCCAACCAGTTTAATCCCCACACAGTTGTATTTGTCTGTTTCCCCTCTGGCAAGATCTGTACACCAGAATTTGTCTGCCTTACTTAAACTGTCATGGCAGTTTGGTGGTGTGCAGAGTATACCGCCATCCTGCCTTGTGCTTTAAAGCACATACTCCATCTTAATGAAATAATACATCTTAAACTAAACGTTTCACTCACCATGCATTCAAAAAGACACCATCACCCATCAGCTTGTTATCATCCATAGCTCCCAATCATGACTGGTTTGCCGACGTTTTCACAGGCAGTTATATTAAAGACCCAGCAGGAAGTGATGTCACAACATGTAACCTCCTCCACAGGAAGTGAGCTCACAGAGTGTGTGCTCCACCCAGCAGATGCCCATATATGGATTCGGCAACACAGGATGTCATAATACATGTTAGCCCTTCTAACAGGGACAATTAGATACATATAATACATGAATGCAATATAGTACAATAACATGATACGATACAGAAATAATACAATAACTAATGAACACAGTTCCTAATGAGGGGAGTCTATATGCAGCTGTATGCTCATGCCACCATATTTATGTTGATCAGACACATAGATGACAAAAGCACACATCCGCTAAACCGATAGTGTGCCTGCAGAGTGACGTATCACACAGGCGAATATCTGTGCATCACACAGGGGCCCTGGCGCCGCCGACACCCACACTCTACAAACACCCTTCTCAACCAGCCTCAGACTGCCCGAATCCGTTCTAATTAGAGCGGGTTGCGAAAGTGCTAAGTCTGGTTGCCAATATGACAATACATATTAAATACATCTTCAAATTTCCACCACATTTACCCAACAAATATGCCTTAGACTTGGCCTTTTCCCACTGGATTTTGTTTTACCTGCTTTGTTTAAATGTCGTAAGGGGAGTGGGCCTCCAGTGAGAAAAGGGGCATAGCTGGGAACACCAGAAAAAATGTATTCTATCTCCTGAAGTCCTCAAGCGCTGGAATAAATCAATGGATGTTTCAACATCCACACTATTTGAGAGATCGCTTTTTGGTGAACCTGACCTGAAAATTGTTTTAGTTGTGTTTGTATGCCATGCTGCTCTCAAACTAAATTGGGTTCCTCCGCATTTTGCAAATAGAGGTGTGTTCTGAGGAAGCTGAGACTGGCCCTTGCCGAGCAATGATCACCCGATGGTACTATGATGTCACGGAGAGGAAATGTGTACCGTTCATATATGGAGGCTGTGGCGGCAACCGCAACAACTTTGATTCCGAGGAATACTGCCTGGCAGTCTGTGGCAACATCAGTAAGTGGTCTTCTTTGACCTGTGGCAGCCTGTTGCCACAGCCTCTGCACCCAATAACAAGTCACTTCCTGGAAACTGCCCTGCCCTATAACTAACCTTACCAGTTCCTGGTGTTAACCCTTTCTGTGTCTTATTAATTGCTTTATGTGAAAGCACGGTAAATGGCCAGTCTGCATCCCGTGGGGGAATTTACAAAGACAATGCAGAGTCATTCAAGGGCTATCAAGTGCAGATCTCACTGTGATTTATTTATCAATGGATGTCCAGCCAGAATCGCTGCACCTAAAATTCATTTTGTGGCATTATGTACCCAGTGCAATAAATTTAACTGCAACATCTTAACTTTAGTCAGGTGTATATTCAGAGGCAGGTTTATAATGCATTGCTTGCCTGACGAAGAGGTCCTGCGTGGCCTTAAAACGTTGCATTTTTTTGTAATGGCTTATTTGTATTACGTTTTTGGATGCTATCTGCGATCCGTGGTGTGCTGGCAATTTTTTTTATATTTTTGGATAGTGTGGAGAAGGATTGGAACACCTATCTGATTTCTATTTTCTGTCTGTGCCCCCAGGGAGATTTACCCCCTATTTACTGTTGAAAAGGAACCACAAATTCTGGGTTTTCTTCTGAACAGTAAAAGGGAAATCTTCCAATGGGAACACTAGTTATGGAGACCCTGGTAACAACCAGGGATTTTTCGTTGCTTCCCATTTTGGCTGTGGTACAGGAAGTTAAGGGAAATTTCCCAATGGGGCAAAAAAGGCAGAGATTAAAATACTTTGTTGCTCTATACAAAATTAAAATAAAGAGAAAATAAACTTTTTTCTGGCTATGGGTTATATATAACTAACTCTTCTTGGCTGCTCAAAAACCCAACACTGTCAGCCTTATAAAGGCTTCCTATCTTTGTTCCCAGCAGATTGCAGGACTAAAGGTTTTCCACACCTTAAAGCGGAGGTCCACCCAAAAGTGGAAGCGCTCCACCTATCTGCTTCCCCCCCCTCCGGTGCCACATTTGGCATCTTTAAGGGGGGGGGGGGGACAGGTACCTGTTTTTGACAGGTACCTGTCCCCACTTCTGGGAGACCTGGTTGCAGTGAGGTCCCCCGTAAGTTCGGCTCCCGCTTCCCCCACCCCTGGACCAATCGCAAAGCACAGGGAGCTTCTCACATGTGCAGTAGTGAACCTGCCTCTTTCCTTTACAGGCAGTGGCAGCACCCGAGAGCTAATGGAAACATTGGCTGGGGTGCTGATATCGCTGGATTCCAGGACAGGTAAGTGTATTTATATTAAAAGTCAGCAGCTACAGTATTTGTAGCTGCTGACTTATTTTTTTTCCGTGGGGGGGTTGGACCTCCTCTCAAATCTGACCATATAGTCTCTGTACAATCAACTTTAGAATTGCAAAAACAATACCAGAACTGAATTATTCAATTAATTTGTATTGAATTATGCAGGCCCTATCTTTACATACTTGTTGGTAGATCTAAGTGAGAGTGTACAGTTAGATTGTAATTTTTACGGTCAGCTTAAAGACGAGGCGTGTGCAGTTAGGAAAGGTGGCACTTAAATTAACCTATTGCTTATTGCCCTGCATGGACAAAGTAGAGGGTTCTCTTTTAGAAAGATCACCTCACCCATAATTGATGGATTGATTTCTCAGTTGATGTGGAGTCCCCAACTTGTATTTAAAGGATAAGTCCACCCTATCACTAAAATCTCTAAAACCACAGATATCCATGATCTAACACTATCCTATCTAGCCTGTAAAGAAGAAATCGGTATACATACCTTTTTTTTAAAGTCGATCCGGTCTCCAGTGGCGGAAGCCCTGCAGAGGACACAGCTGACATCAGATGGGAAGTGAAGTCACCCATAGACTTACTATGGGGCCTCCGTTGTCGGCTGTGTCCTCTGCATCCCCCTCCATAGCGAAGTCGCAGCTGACAGCTCAGCGTGGGTTCGGGTCAGATCGGCTTAAAAAAAGGTATGTATACTGATTTCTTCTTTACAGGGTTAGATTAGTTAGTGTTAGATCTTGGATGTCTGCAGATGTAGAGATTTTAGTTATAAGATGGACTTATCCTTGAATATAAATTATGGCCTCCTGGAACAAGATATAATTGCTATAGTTTTACCCTGGCTTCCCACTGTAACCATTAGAAAACCAAACAGAGCAATCTCACTCCTACTACTTTCTCTATAATGTCGTTTAATGGAGCCCTTCTAATAGTCAATTGCTTTTGGGTGGAGCCATGAACACAAATATTTTACTTATAGCATTTAAAGTAATTATAAACGATCACCTCGTAAAACAACCTATTCGTTTTAAAATAGAAATTAAAGGCAAGCATCTGTGTATGGATATAAAAAACATTATAAATACCCTTTTTCCCCCTTTCTTATAATTTATCACATTCCCTCTGTTCTGAAACCACAGGACACTGAGCTTCACAGTCTGATCATTGGAGGAGAGCACACGGAGTTCCTAGAAAAGCTAGAGAACTAACCATGCTGTGCTCTCCTGCTTAGTGTGGTCAGTTTTTAATAGGAAAGCAGACAGGAACACCAGGGATTACACACCAAGGAAGCAATACAAAGAACAGGAGGCTTTTTTATACAAGTACATGTTACATCAGGCACATATTAGGAATATGAAATGCTTGGGTAACAAACGCTTAAAGTAATTCAACCTCCCTTACCACTAATGTAAGCAGTTCAGCAAAATAAAATGGAAGCCCTCGTTTTATCCAGACCCACCCCATTCTGCATTGCCGCTCGCTGCACATGTCTTTGTAAATTGACCTCCTGTGTGTTGACTAACAGTTTGGATGTGCGCTACAAGGCACTAACACTCTCTGCCTTTGGGACGCTTTGAAAGCTGCATCTTTTTGGTAGTTTGTCTTCAGCAAGATAATTATTGTTGTTGTGTTCCCCTGGAAGAATTTGTGTGTTGAAATTTATGAAGATGCACTTAGTAAAGCTAATTAAGGTGATAAATGCTGAAATTAACTTCATATTTTATGTGAATGAAGCAGGGTGGTTTAGTCGTTGTGAAATCGGCAGTGAAAGTAATGGAAAACGTATTAGAGGGAAGTCGTATTTCACTGGTTGCTGTCAAGAACTTTTACATTGTTTCCGCTTTTTGTTATATTTTTAATTATATTACTCCTTTAGGTCCCAAACACTCGTAGATAGGCGAGAGTCATTAAATAACGTCATGCATAGTTAACAACACTCTTACTATTTTATTGTCTTTTCAAATGTTTATAAATTCAAACTGGTCTGTAGACCTAAATGAGAAAATTATTCATGTTCATGGTTTTAATCGATGTCTATCTTTAGTTATTTGAAGTAAAAGAATACTATTCAATTTTTTTTCCTTGATCTAATTTGTTTACTTTTTTTTAGGGCTTATATTTTAGTCCACCATAAAAAGGAATTGTCTCCATTAGGGCCGAAACAACTAATCGATTAATCGACAACTAATCGATTATGAAATTAATCGATTACAATTTTCTTAATCGATTAATCGGCCAGTAACATAATGGGGTTAAAAAAACTAAACTTAGCCCTTTATAGTACAAAAAAAGCAAATCACTACTGTAAAATTTACTTTCACAGTCCCACAGTAAAAAAAAATTAACCACTTACAGTAGTGATTATTTGCTCTTTTTGTATTTATTTTTGTTTTTTGAAACCCCATTATGTTACTAAACATCTCAGGCCTGGGTCACACCTCTGTGTTTTGGTGCTTTTTGCAGAAACACACTACAGTTCATTTACATGGTTTTCTTTAGGACACGTTCACATCCATGATTTCTTTCAGCTGCTGCATATTTGGAAAGGGCAAGGATTTTTTAACACAAAGCGGTGCTATTTTGTTTTTTAAAATTAAAAAAAATAAAATAATATATATATTTTTTTAAGGCTATTATCCGATTAATCGAAACAATAATAAGCCAACTAATCTATTATGAAAATAATCATTAGTTGCAGCCCTAGTCTCCATCCTTGTCACTCATATTGGCCAATTTGATGTTTACTTTTATTATTCTGAAATTAAAAATTTAGTTGGTTGTGAAATTGAATCAGTTCTTCACGCTAGCTCAGGGCCACTACAGTAGGGTGACCAGACATCCCCAGTTTCAGGGGACAGTCCCCTGATTGAGGACACTGTCCCTGGACCAAGTCTGTCCCTGGTTTTGTCCCCAGATTGGATTTAATAGGGGGCAGGGGCAATTTCAAAGACAGTCAGTGCAGAATTAAAATAAAAAAATTAGAATTACACCCCCCCCCCCCCGCTCCGCCGTGCCTACTAGCATAGGGGGGTTGGATTTTTCCCATTATCTGTGCCCCTTTCTGATGATCATGTGCTGGTCGGAGTGGAGGGAATATTTCTTCAGTTTCGGGCGCATGCCCATTTAGCTTCGCTCACATGTTCTTCTGCCTTGGCACAAATCTTGGCCAGCCACCTGCTTATCTCCTTGCCTTCCCTGGGGGAGTGATCTTCCTCCGCTCCCCACCCAGTAGTAACCGGGGCACGAAGAGTAAGACTTGAGAGGCTGTGAGGCGGGCGGCAATGGGCAGAGAGTCGCTGATTGTTGCCATTACTAGTAAACAAAAAATATGTCCCCGGATTTCATTTTAAAAATCTGGTCACCTTACACTACAGTATATTGGTAATCGTCTTGCATTACACTATAGCCATACTTCAAGGTCAGATTGGCCATTAAAATGACTGTCTACTTCCCTTGTAGAACCCAAGCCAATTTCAGACCCTGTAATGTATTTAGACATGTATGTATTTAGATGGAAAATACAAAATATATAGGACAAGAGTTGACCTATAAAAGAGAATATCTATGTGGTTTACAATTAAGTCAGGTGTTACCATAATTAATGTTTGCCACTTTGTTGGGTTGGAGCCAGTGGAGCATGCATGATAAGGGTTATTGATACTGCCCCTCAAACTGGTAATTAAATCTTAAAGTGACGTTTTAAGAAGTATAGGGGCTAGCGTTGTTGGCCTTCTCAAGAAAATGCTTGGCTGTTCTAGTTTTGGTACTTTTGAGTCAGCGACCCTAAACAATCATGCTGTGAGTATCAGAAAAGTGTCCGCATAACCTTCTTTTATACTTATTAGGGTCAGCAGTTCAAAAAGCAATGAAAATGACCCTCCTTACCTTGTTGCTATTCTATGCTAAAAAACATATTTTATCCTGGAAGTGCAATGTAGCGCCTACTTTGGAGTCTTGGAAAGTATTGGTTAATAAGGCTGTCCCCTTCTATAAGGCTACGTACTTGAATAGGGGAGCCCTGAATAAATTTGATAAGGGGTGGGGGTGGTTGGCTTCCATGCATACATCCTCAGAGTGAGTGATGGCGGAGTCTGTTTGTTAAAATTCTGAGGGTCTGTGAGCTATCCGGTTTATTGAACTATTTCTCTAATTGTGTGAAGGGGTCCTGGGGGAGTAATTTCTAAATATAGTATCCAGTGGAGGGGTATGGGGAGCAGTGGGACTGTACACATGCTTTAGGTTGACCACCTCCGCACGGAGGTCGGCAAGTTTCCGTACCTGTATAGGTAAGCATTGGGAGGTGTTTTTTTTTTCCACAGGTTCTTTTAATGATTTTTCTGTTGTACCTATTTTTTTTTCCTTGTTGTATATGCCGGCACCCCTTTGGGCCGGTTGCTGTCCACGTTGGGTGGCTTGATGTAACCTTGTATTTGAACTAAAATAATAAATAAAATAATATAAATAAAAAAAAAAGCAATGACCCTTACGAGCAGCGCTTCACCGCTAATGCACAGGCAAGCCCCAGTTTAAAAGGGGTTTAAGAGCAACATGTGGTGTGCGGATCATCTCTCTGCATGGGGGGGGGGGGGTGCCCTTCTTCTGTTACAAGGCTGACAGGAGTAGTGACAGCCACAATGATTTTGAGAAGCAAGAGACTGCTGGGTGTAGGGTCCTCTAAGCGTGCACCTCATGAACTGGTGGGCACAGTTTGGCATCTTTGCCATGGGCACTGGATGACCTTGTCCCGACACTGCTTACAATCATTGGTGGGCAGGACAGACCGGGGGTTTGTGCAGCTTGGGTACTCCCACTGTAGGCATCAGCAATGCAATTATATAGCCACTCATAGAAGAATATTATAGATAGGCATTTACATGAACTGTGGCTGCAGGTGGAAAGGGGAATTGCAGCCACCAGTCTTATGAAAAGGAAATGGGGGGTAAAGCTAGTCCTAAGAATGAGAATATGAGTAAGGATTAAGGAAGGAAGGAATCTATTAGTGATTGCTGCAACAATATAAAGGTCATTGCAAGTTAATATATCTCATTTGCAAAAGTGCTTTTACATTTCTTCTGCCATTGGGCTTTAAAATCTGCCAGATTTACATTGTAATCCTTAATTCCTGTTTGGATTGAAAACATTTACCACCCAGAATTACCAAGCAGCGTTGAGAACTCCACACACTGTATCTCCCCCACTTCCCTTGCATACATTTATTTCTCTCCAAGCAAAACATTACTGTGCCTTGACTCCCAATAGTCTACCCACACACTGGGCTCTTGGGAGATGTTGTTCTTGTGCGTGCCTACATCAATAGGAACTGAGCTCTCAGCAGCAGCCACTGAAATAATTTTACAGGTGTTTTTGCTTTTGGTGATGTCACCAGAAGTAATAAGACTGTTTCTTACTACAATATGACGAAGGAAAAAAAATAATGCACTACAGGGGAAGAGAGAAGTTTAGGGGTAAATGTAGGTAATGCCTGGACACACATTTTGAGATTAACCTGGAGTTAGAATAACATGAGGGCTGCCATTGTATGCTTCTCTTTCTGAAAATGCTATTCACTTTTTCCAGGTTTTTTTGTTGAAAAATGCCCATTTACAGAGCTCAAGCTATAACATGCAGTGCGTCACAGTAGTGAAGTTTCTCCCCTACCTCACCTGCTATAGCTGCAGTGTCCAGACAGTTGTTAGGGATTTTTTTTCAATCGGAGGGATAGAAACTGAAGGAAAACGGCTTCTGCTGTTTCATCTTTTTAAAAGCAGTAGGGATCTGTGAATCTTGTGCCACAAGTACACCCTCTATTTAAAGTGTTACTAAACCCACAACAGTAAAATCAGAATGTATATGCAGTAAAGCATACTTGTTATACTCATTGTAGAACCTAAGGGGTTAATTGTGTGCATTGTGTAAAAAGGCTGTTTTCTCTGATCCTCCCCTTCATTTACTACCCCCAATCCATCTTCTAAAAAGTACAGAGCCTTGAAGACTCTGTGCACATGCTCAGTTTGGTGTGTATTGCTAGAGGGATTTTTTTTTTCTTGAGACATTGCATGTGATCACACAGGGCCAATCGGCAATCTATGCAAGTAAATGTGCAAAAAACTGGATCAATAACTATCCCACAGTGTTTAGTAACATGGATGTAGATGCACATGGGTTAAAGCACAGCAAGATTGGTACTAAATAGGGATGAGCTTCGAGTTCGAGTAGAACTCATGTTCGACTCAAACATTGCCTGTTCACCGAACAGCGAACTATTTGGGGTATTTGCTGCAAGTTCGTTTAAACTTTAGAACCCTGTTAAAGTCTATGGGACTCGAACGTTTGAAATCTAAAGTGCTAATTTTAAAGGCTAATATGCAAGTTATTGTAATAAAAAGTGTTTGGGGACCTGGATCCTGCCCCAGGGGACATGTATCAATGCAAAAAAAAATTTAAAAACAATTTTTTTTGGCAGCAGTGATTTTAATAATTCTTTTAAGTGAAACAAAAAAAGTGAAATATTCCTTTAAATGTTGTACCGGGGGGGGGGGGGTGGTGTATAGTATGCCTGTAAAGTAGCTATAGTTTCCCATGCTTAGAACTGTCCCTGCACAAACTGTCATTTCTGAAGGAAAAAAAAGTATTTCTGAAGGAAAAAAATCAGTAAAATCACTCGCGGCTATAATGAATAAAAATGTGTGGGGGTCCACGGCATTTTTTTTTTAAATTTGGGGGGAACCCCACATTTATTTATTTTTTTGACGCAGGGTTCCCCTTAATATCCATACCAGACCCGAAGGGCCTGATAATTGAATTTGGGGGGACCCCCACGCATTCTTTTTTTATGAATGACTTTTCTCTGTATTGCTGGTATCCGACAATTCATTATAGCCACGAGTGATTTTAAATTACTTTTTTCCTTTTAGAAATTAAATTTTGTGCAGGGACAGTTCTAAGCACAGAAAACAAGCGCTGCTTTACAGGCATACTATACACCCCCCTAGGTACAAAATTTAAAGGAATATTTTAATTTTACTGTTTCACTTTAAGCATTATTAAAATCACTGCTCCTGAAAAAATGTCAGTTTTTTAAAACTTTTTTTTGCATTAATACATGTCCCCTGGGGCAGGACTCAGGTCCCCAAACACTCCCCTGGGGCAGGACCCGGGTCCCCAACCACTTTTTAGGTCAATAACTTGCATATAGTCCCATAGACTTTAATGGCGACCATGGCTAATCTGCGGTACTCTGCAGAAACCATTTGGGATCTGAGGAGTTGCGCCGCAATACTGCCAGCCATCACCAAAAAGACCCTAAGAATGGAGCAACTTTTGAGGATCGATCGACGATCGACCATCAAAAATTTTAGCCGTTTACCCCAGCCTAAGCACATTTCATGTGCTTTGATTAACACAAGATCGGCAGTAAAACACCGACTTGAAATCCATGATTTCATTCTACAACACAATCTAGACTGCCTCTTTATTACAGAGAGCTGGCTCGCAGCCGACTGTAACACCATTCTAGGAGAACTGGTGCCAGAAAACTACCGTATTATCACGGAAAACAGAATAGGGCAAAGAGGGGGAGGCCTGGCGGTGATCCACAAGACTCATCTTGCAGTCACAAAACCAGCCCTTCAAAACCCTCTTCCATTCATGGAAACCCTTACTCTACAGCTACAGACAAATTCAAAGGAGACCGTCCACATTCTGCTCTGCTATAGGCCACCGGGCCCAAAATCGCAGCTGCTATCATCATGGACGGATTTCTTCTCCACTTACACCCTCAACAGCAAACACCTGTTGTTGCTCGGGGATTTCAACCTCTGGGCCAATTCCTCACAAGACACCGTTGCTGATGCCTGTATTGACCACCTGGAAGATTTAGGGTTACAGCAACTAGTATGTGGGCCCACACATGCTTCAGGCCACACACTCGATCTTATTTTCAGACAAGATCTGGAAATAAAAATTTTGGAAAATGAAAAGTTGCCATGGACAGACCACCATGCAATTAAATTCATTTCCACAATCCCCCCCACAACAAAAACATCAAATCCAGTGACAACACACTGGACTAGATGTCAGAAGAAGCTCCACTCGGAACTCTTCAAAACCACTTTAAGGAAAAAAATAGAAGCAACTCAGCCGCATCAAACGGCCGTTGAAACATTGGAAGCCATAAACTCGGCCATGCTACAGTCAGCCGACTTGGTAGCGCCGAAACATAAAACCCGCATCCGGAAAAACAACCGCAGCTGGTTTAACAACCAGCTGTCGTTACTGAAGCAAGAACGCAGAAGGGCCGAATCTGCCTGGAAAATAAGCTCTTCAGAGCTAAACCTATCCATCTACAAGGCGGCGACAAGTAAATACCACAAAGAAATTTTCCAAGCCAAGAAAAAATATTTTTCTGAGGCTATCAACGGTGCCTTAAACCGCCCCCGCGAACTCTTCAAGCTGGTCACTCAGACCATGAACCCAGTATGTATTGAAGCCCCCAATGAAGACACACAAGAATTTTGCAATGAACTATCGGATTGCTTCATTAATAAAATCGAGGCAATCCGTGAAAGCATTCAGCAAAATAATTCCCCCCCCAGTCCCCCCTGCAGCCTCTCACACAACACCCATAGTAATTCTCCTATATCAGGTAAGTTCACCTTGGAACCCATCTCCATCGAGACCACTAAGAATGTCATTTGTACTCTGCGTAATGGCACAGCGCCAAATGACATTATCCCCACAAAACTGCTGAAGGAATGTGCCTACATCCTGGCTCCTCCCATCACGCAGCTTATCAACCAGTCTTTCGTGGAGGGCATAGTACCCTCACAGTTGAAAGAGGGTATAATCCAACCCATCCTGAAGAAATCTTCTCTGGACCCCAAGGACCCACTCCACCGCGCCGGCCCATAACAAGCCTCAATGTACTCTCAAAGGTAATGGAAAAAGTAGTGGTACAACAGCTGCAACAGCATCTGGATACCCACAAGCTACTTGACCCATTGCAATCAGGGTTCCGTCCCGGACACGGGACTGAAACCGCATTGCTCAAAATATGGGACGATGTTCTCGAGGCCGCAGACGAAGGAGAATCTTGTCTTCTGGTTCTGTTGGACCTAAGCGCCGCTTTCGACACTGTAGACCACAAACTGTTACTGACGCTGCTTGCTGAAGTAGCCAGAGTCGCAGAAGGAGATTTATCTTGGTTCTCCTCTTTTCTGGAAAACCGATCGCAAACAGTGAAGTTAGGACACTTCACATCTGAGAAACGCACAGTAACATGCGGAGTCCCTCAAGGATCGCCTCTGTCACCGGTGCTGTTTAACATCTACCTTCGTCCTCTTTTTGAGATTATCAGCAGCCAAAAACTGCTCTATCACTCATATGCAGACGACACGCAACTTTATTTCCGCATCTGCAACATAAAGGATCACCACCTCAATTTAGAGACCTGCCTCTCTTTGATAGAGGACTGGATGACAAAGAGTTATCTTAAACTCAATGGAGCGAAAACAGAACTTCTCCTGTTTCACGCCAAGCGCAGGAATCAACCTTCAACAGCATGGACACCCCCGCCTATTCTGGGCAAAATTATCACCCCTAGCGCCAAAGTCAAAAGTCTTGGGGTCATTTTTGACTCCTGTATGACAATGGACGCACAAATAGGGTCAGTAGTCAGCGGATCCCACCATCTGCTGCGCCTACTACGCAGACTTACTCCGTTCATCCCCAAAGAAGATTTAGCAGTCGTGGTGGGAGCAGTTGTTAACTCCAGACTGGATTATGCAAATGCCCTCTACCTCGGACTCCCCAAGTACCAAATCGCTCGTCTGCAAGTCGTTCAGAATACGGCCGCCAGACTTGTGACTGGGAAAAAACCCTGGGAATCCATCTCACCTTCACTGAGATCCCTTCACTGGTTACCAGTCAAAGACAGAATTGCTTTTAAAGCTCTCTGTCTTACGCATAGATGTGTCCATGGGAATGCCCCCCAATATCTATGCGAAAAAATAAAAGCTCATAACCCCAATCGTGTTTTGCGATCCACCAATCAGAACCTGCTCCAGGTTCCGAAAGCCAACTACAAGGCCAAAGGAGAACGAAGATTTGCGGTCCAAGGTCCCAGACTATGGAACGCTTTACCAGCCAGCATTCGGTTGGAGGAGAATCACCTAGCTTTTAGGAAAAAGATCAAGACACATCTCTTTTGATATCAAAAGAGACAGGAACAACAAGCGCCCAGAGGCGATTCAGTTCGCATGTGCTGCGCTATATAAGTTTTTCATTCATTCATTCATTCAAAGTTCACACAAACTTTTGATCTGTTCGCAAGTTCTCATGCGAGCCGAACCCAGGGGTGTTCGGCTCATCCCTAGTAATAAAATAAAAAAAAGGGCCAAGGGAGAATAGTAACAAGGAAATCTCACACACGGGGCTGCCATCGGGGGGTAATAGAAACCATGTTCCAAAATCTTCAGAAAACAACAAGGGAAAAGGTGCCTCTGGGTGTAGAAGTAAGAACAATTTAATCATAACTCACATTTTAAAAAGTGATCAGTAAGCCTTGAGTAAGAGTAGTCCCAAACATGGGGATGATCATCAGATTCGCTACATCTTCCTGCTTGCTGAGGGGCGCTGTCGCTGCTTGGTCCAGGGGACTGCTTTAAGGTACAAAATCTAGCCACAGTGGAGCTGGATGCAGAGCGAGGCCTGGAGCGCAGATGTCGTGCAGGCGGAGGATGATGTCATTCAGCCTGCACGACATCTGCGCTCCATGCCTTGCTCTGCATCCAGCTTCACTGCGGCCGGCTTTTCCACCTTTAAGCAGTCCTCTGGACCAAGGAGCAACAGCGCCCCTCAGCAAGCAGGAAGATGTGGTGAATCTGATGATCATTCCCATGTTTGGGACTACTATTACTCAAGGCTTACTGATCACTTTTAACAGGGGTCAAGTCCTGGGGAAAATCGTGTGGGAACTCCCACCCAAGATCCACTCCCCCACCAAAAAAAAACATGTTTGGAACTACTCTTACTCAAGGCTTACACATATCACTTTTAATTGGCACTTTCCAGACAGTGCCAGTGCTCATGCAGCCTCATGAGCACAGTCAGAGGAGAATGAAAACTCCTCCTACAAGCTTTAACCAGACACTGATATACGCCACAAGACTGCTATATACTGCTGATAAGGGTATTTAGCAGTTTATATTTATTAAAATAATTGCATTTCCATGTTCTGTGTACTGTGGGAGACCAGATATAGTGAATCTGTTACAGGGTCCTGGGTTTAGTAACACTTTAGGTGGTTAACCGGAATATCTTGTCAACTTTGTGTAACTGCATGTTGTCTTTAGATACTTTGGATACTTTATGTTTAATAGCTTCATCCCAATGTGAGTCACTATTGAAAGATTTGTGTATTACAATTATACCCCCAGTTAAGCGTCCCTTCTACAGGGAGAAGAAGTTTAGTGTTTGTAGTTATTCCTCATAACTGAGGTCCTCCAGTCCCCTTATTAGCTTGGTTGTCATTCTCTGGGCTCTCTTCAGTTCTACTTCAACATATAGCACATCAAATTGACATGGTGTATTCATTTAATCTAAATTTACAAAAATACAGGTGTCAGCGGACACGTTATTAACCCCCAGCACTGGTGTCAGCGGAAACGTTATTAACCCCCAGCACTGGTGTCAGCGGACACGTTATTAACCCCCAGCACTGGTGTCAGCGGACACGTTATTAACCCCCAGCACTGGTGTCAGCGGACACGTTATTAACCCCCAGCACTGGTGTCAGCGGACACGTTATTAATCCCCAGCACTGGTGTCAGCGGACACGTTATTAACCCCCAGCACTGGTGTCAGCGGACACGTTATTAACCCCCAGCACTGGTGTCAGCGGACACGTTATTAACCCCCAGCACTGGTGTCAGCATTGCCACTTAAAAGTTATTAAGAATGGAATAAAAGCAATGATTCTACTCACAAAAGAAGCTTAGGTAAGCGCTTTTCAGACAGTTAAGCGGGATCTCATGGCACCTGCCAGTGGAGCTTGATGACGAGGAGGATCAAATTATACCTCAAACATCTGGATGGCTGATGGATTTCTGGGGCCTAGGTGGTCTGTGGTAGCTCGCTCCTGTGTGCCCTCGAATAAATATGTGTATGTACACATGCAAAGAGGCCCCAGCCCAGGTGACCATCAATTAGCAAGCCCCACCCTTCTCATATTGCCCCACCCTTCTCATATTGCCCCACCCACCCATGGGGATGGAACTCCCACATTCCCACTCCCTAAAGGGTGGCCAGTGGGTACAGGTATGGTGGCCGAGGTGAGGACACCATGATGCCAACCCCCTATTAACCAAGGGTGTACCTATATGCACCCTCTAATAGACAGGAGCCAGCTACAATATTAGCTTCCTGGTTATAGGGGTGGGGGAGGGAAGGGGGGCGTAGAGGAGACCGCAGGCGATTCCACATGCAATCGGAAACTCAGAGTCCTTACCCCAAGCCAGCAGCTCCTCGCAGGACAACATGGGCAGCGGTAGGACCGTAAACGGTAGACATCCACTGGCAGGTGCCATGAGATCCAGCTTAACTGTCTTAAAAGCGATTACCTAAGCTTATTTTGTGAGTAGGATCATTGCTTTTATTCTATTGTTGATAAAACTTAAGTGGTAATCAGGGACGGACTGACCATTCGGAAACTTGGGCACTGCCTGAGGGCCCCATGCCACTAGGGGGCCCCATCAGGGTTTCCAGCCTCAGTAAAACCAAGGATAGTATGTAAATATCTATCTTTTAAAAAAAATAATCCCAAGATTAAAACTGCCCCTCCTCTCCAGTACCTTTTTTAAGTGTGTGTGTATATGTATTCTGTGTCTGTATACTTTGTGGCCCTATAATCTATTGCCCGGGGGCCCCATTATCTCCTATTGCCCGGGGGCCCCGTAAGTTGTCAGTCCGCCCCTGATGGTAATGCACTAGGTCGGCGCACCGTCCTTTTTTCTTTCTTTCTTATTTAAATCTTGGACATCTAAGATCTGGTGTTCTCATCACTATATTGATGTGCCTGGTGTCATCATACCAAGATCAATAGAGCTCTCTAGGGCCCTCCTAAAGAAAGTTGTGGATGCCTATCAAGCAAAAATTTTAATTAAGCATTTCAGCCAGAGACTTTGTGGCACTGGGCAAGCCACACAGTAAAAGGGTCGGGCTTTAGGGTCTGTAATTCTGTTGCGCAAGAGGTGACATAGCCTAAGATTGGAGTGCGTGAGTACCTTTATGACTTCTGTGAATCTAGGATTGGCTTGCCTATCCCAAGACAGTTAAGAAACTGAGAAAGGTGCAAATATATGAGGTCTAGTTATTTGGTAAGCAGTGAATTGCAGTAGCAAATTTAACTCAAATGTTCACGGCTTGATTCTAAATGAAGTCTCCAGAAAACCTCAAATTGTTTAGGTAGCTCTAGCAACAGTTGGGGTCAAAGTGCATTCATCAGCACACTGAAATAGATTGTGCCAATAAAATATTTGCTGTACAAAAAGAACACGATTACCCTTGCTCTAGGGCATTTTGAAGACCCTTGCTCTAGGGCATTTTGAAGACCCTTGCTCTAGGGCATTTTGAAGACCCTTGCTCTAGGGCATTTTGAAGACCCTTGCTCTAGGGCATTTTGAAGACGGTGAGATGGTCGTAAGTGCGAGCGGTCGCTAAACAGGTAGGTCGTTAAGCGAGGATTACCTGTATATCAAAGTGTGGTTGATGAGAATGTGAGACCATATGTTCAGAAGTATTTCAACAAAATAATGTTCTGAACAGAACTTTAGCCAAAAATGGCTAAAAAAGTAGTAGTAGAGGGTTATTGACTGCTACAGTCAAACCCCTGAATTGAAATGTTGAAAAGGGGTCATTCATGCAACTAGCAACTTAAAGCGGTAGTTCACCCTTTAATTTACCTCTCTTGGAGCCTTACTGTCTCCCAGAGAGCATTACTAAACAGTGTTTTTTTTTTTTTTTTTCTATACACTTACCTTTATCTTTTCTGTAATGTGGCCTGTCACTCACCTCTCCCCGCGGATTATTGGGCGTGCCGTCCTTATCCCCCGATGCGCAGAGCCTCCTGGGAATTCGATGTGATTTCCCCAGGAGACGATCTCTGTTAAAATCCCGCGATATTACCGCGGTCACGTGACTCGGCAAGCGGGTCATGTGACTCGGCAAGCGGGTCATATTGACGCCGGCCGTTGCCAAGGTAACTGTGCTGTGTTGACGGCGCCGTTCGCCGTCAACACAGCACATCAAAGGACATGCGCGGGATACAGCGGTGCATGCTGGGACGCATTCACCGCCGTATCCCGGAAATGATTAGGACTGGGCTTCAACGTGCCCAGCGTGCCAGGGAAAAAGATGAAAACTGCCATGAAGACAGAAATCAAAGATATAGTTTGGCAGTAAAATCGAATCATGGGGGCTAATAATTCGGGACACACGGGCTGCTAATGAATTAAGGTAAGAGGAGCCTAAACATTTAAAAAAAAAAAAAAAAAAAAAACGAGTGAAAGACCGCTTTAAGGACTTTTACATAGGAAATGTTCAAAAAAATTTAGATACTATGTCATAGATTGGAGGGTGGTTATAAAAGAGGCCACTAATACTACAGAGGGTAATACCAGCATTTAATGCCAAGGCTTTGCTTCCTTTTTCCACAGAACATCGTTATTCTTATTGATATTTGCACTGAAAATTGAAAAGGCAAATTCTTCTTGTGTTCTTATCTTCGCATATCACCTTTATCTGTAGGAACTGAATAGAGATCAGATGTTTGCCTGTTCAGATATGTTGAGAATGTCAACAGTTTCCATGGGGTGTACTTTATTTTTCACGTGACTGTATATCATTTTTGTGCTGCTGAATGTGCTTTAGCATAATTTCTTCAGTGCTGAACGAGGAGAGAAACTCTGTTAACCTGCCTCGTAATGATCACTTCTGCAGACCTTCATTTCATAGTAATAGAGGGTAAATGTCTGTCATTAAGCTCTGTATCTCTGTACTTAGCAATGCATGAGTTTAACCTTTCACCGCTGCTTTCCGAAATCAGGCAGAATATGTGATACAGCCATATGAGCGTCAAGGAAGTAGTACAGAGTTGATAAATGATGTGAGTGTCAAGACTGGAGAATTACCATATAACCTTATTAATATTTATGTCTATAGTCATTACACAAGGACATAATTTGATAAGGAATAGTATTGTTCTACCATTTTTGTGGTTTAAAATGAAATTGATCAATACCATATCCAATGACATAATATTCAGGTGATCCCATCCAATAAAACTGATATGTTACAAATTACAATTGCCCAAATTAGGTCTAACAGGGAAAATCTTGTCCTTGTAATATAACCTATTCCGTTTGTCTGCCCCAGTAGTTTGGCATTATAAGAAGGGGAGCAAATAGGGACACCCTCCTTCTAAGAACATGACTTAAGGGTGAGTCCAGCTCTTTCTTTTCTTTTCTGCCCAGAATGAAGTGTCACAATCCCAACAGTATGGAGTTTGTATGCAAATTAGACACCCTTAGACCCCAGCGATGCTCGGCATGGCTGGTGTTTTCTTTCTGTAATGTAGCCTGTAAGCCATTTTTGGACAGAACAAAGTAAGGGTTAAATTAGAACTGTAGGAAAAACCTTTTTATTTTCTTTTGGAATAGATTAAGGGGAGGGTTATAACCCCTGCCATCTATGTCACATTAGGGAGGTTTACCTTCACTTCCTGTCCCATGGCCAAAACAGGAAGTGAGAGAAAATCCCTGAAAAATTAAGGGCATTTCTTGGGGCCTCACAGGTCACCAGAACTAGTATCCTCATTGGAAGATTTCCCCTCTTACTTTTCTGGGTACAACCCAAAATTTGAGATTTTCTTTTACTTTCACACTGAGGCGCTTTGCAGGCGCTGCAACGCTAAAAATCACACCCTGAAAGAGCCGCTGCTGTCTCTCCAGTGTGAAAGCCCAGAGCGGTGCGCTAGCAGGATGGTGAAAAAAAAAGCCTGCTAGCAGCATCTTTAGAGCGGTGTATATACCAGCGATTTGCAGTGGTTTTAACCCTTTTTCGGACGCTAGTGGGGGTAAAAGCACCCTGCTAGCGGGGTAATAGCGCCGCGAAATTGATGGTAAAGAATAGTTGTGAATTAAAAATAGCTGTGCTTTACCGCCGACGCACCCACCGACCCAGTGTGAAAGGGGCCTAATAGTAAACAGGACAAATAGAGATGGTGGATCTCACTAACGACAAACAAACTTAAAAAAAAACTGACAGGGGTTCTAACCTATTTCCACTCTTATCCAAAACTTCAACAACAAAAACAAGTTTTGCCTTTAGTTATATGCTTCTGTTAGTGTTTATTGCTATCTTGGTCCCCATTTCTTGTCCCATCAATGACTGTACACCTCATTTCTTGTTTATGCTTGAGAGACAGAAAGTGAGGGAAAATCGTATTTTTTGTAATTGGCATGATTTTATTTAGAACAATAGAAACTTGAGCCCCTTTAGTCCCCATCTAAGTCCTCCTTACATTGGAGCCCCCTTTTGATCAAAGTCAATTTTACGTGAAAGTCCCCCTTTACATCAGGGCCCCCGCAAAAGGGCCGCATTTGGTCTGTGGGCTCCAGTATGAAGATCCTTGCTCTAGGGCATTATGAAGACCCTTGCTCTAGGGAAGTGGTTCTCAACCTGGGGGTCAGGACCCCCTTGGGGGTCAAATGATGATTTGCAAGGGGTCACTAAATCCTGGGCTGTTCCTGGAGCCCGCAGCCGCCCACTCAGCTTCTTCGCAGCCGGGGCTGAGACTAGAGGTCAGCTGATGTGAGGAATGTGAAGTGGGAGAGGCTGGAGGAGACCCTATCTCCTGATTTTGGCATAGGAGTCACTGCTACGAGACACCACACAGTCGGAGGCACCGTGAATCCAGAGACACTCGCTGTAACACTACCTGTGAATATAGTTGCCATTATAAGCCCCCACTACAGTTCTCAGATCAGCAAATGATCAAGAGCACCCAAGTTGACTGATCAGAACTCCCCCCTAGCATTGCCACTGATCATATTAACCCCACCAAGGAGTAAGAGAAGGAATACAAATAGTGAATACATGGATGGGCGAGAAAAAAAAGAGGGGGAGGAACAAAGAAAAAGGTAGCAAATAACAGCTAGAGTGAGGGATGGGGGGGGGGGAGAAAGGAGAACAAAGGGAAAGAAAGGAGAACAAAGAGAACAAAAAGGAGTGGTACGTCCTAAAATGTACCATAAGGGGTTTTAATACTGTAGGAGTGGAAAGGACTCAGGGAGCGCTAAATGTCCGCGGCTTAGGGGTGCAAATTACTTGTCTTGCCTTGGGTGCTGACAACCCATGCTACGAAAATAATTTTACTGTTAGGGGTCCCCACAACTTGGGAAATTTTATTAAGGGGTCACGGCACTAGAAAGGTTGAGAACCACTGCTCTAGGGCATTATGAAGACCCTTGCTCTAGGGCATTTTGAAGACCCTTGCTCTAGGGCATTTTGAAGACCCTTGCTCTAGGGCATTTTGAAGACCCTTGCTCTAGGGCATTTTGAAGACCCTTGCTCTAGGGCATTTTGAAGACCCTTGCTCTAGGGCATTTTGAAGACCCTTGCTCTAGGGCATTTTGAAGACCCTTGCTCTAGGGCATTTTGAAGACCCTTGCTCTAGGGCATTTTGAAGACCCTTGCTCTAGGGCATTTTGAAGACCCTTGCTCTAGGGCATTTTGAAGACCCTTGCTCTAGGGCATTTTGAAGACCCTTGCGCTAGGGCATTTTGAAGACCCTTGCGCTAGGGCATTTTGAAGACCCTTGCGCTCTAGGGCATTTTGAAGACCCTTGCGCTCTAGGGCATTTTGAAGACCCTTGCGCTCTAGGGCATTTTGAAGACCCTTGCGCTCTAGGGCATTTTGAAGACCCTTGCGCTCTAGGGCATTTTGAAGACCCTTGCGCTCTAGGGCATTTTGAAGACCCTTGCGCTCTAGGGCATTTTGAAGACCCTTGCGCTCTAGGGCATTTTGAAGACCCTTGCGCTCTAGGGCATTTTGAAGACCCTTGCGCTCTAGGGCATTTTGAAGACCCTTGCGCTCTAGGGCATTTTGAAGACCCTTGCGCTCTAGGGCATTTTGAAGACCCTTGCGCTCTAGGGCATTTTGAAGACCCTTGCGCTCTAGGGCATTTTGAAGACCCTTGCGCTCTAGGGCATTTTGAAGACCCTTGCGCTCTAGGGCATTTTGAAGACCCTTGCGCTCTAGGGCATTTTGAAGACCCTTGCGCTCTAGGGCATTTTGAAGACCCTTGCGCTCTAGGGCATTTTGAAGACCCTTGCGCTCTAGGGCATTTTGAAGACCCTTGCGCTCTAGGGCATTTTGAAGACCCTTGCGCTCTAGGGCATTTTGAAGACCCTTGCGCTCTAGGGCATTTTGAAGACCCTTGCGCTCTAGGGCATTTTGAAGACCCTTGCGCTCTAGGGCATTTTGAAGACCCTTGCGCTCTAGGGCATTTTGAAGACCCTTGCGCTCTAGGGCATTTTGAAGACCCTTGCGCTTTAGGGCATTTTGAAGACCCTTGCGCTCTAGGGCATTTTGAAGACCCTTGCGCTCTAGGGCATTTTGAAGACCCTTGCGCTCTAGGGCATTTTGAAGACCCTTGCGCTCTAGGGCATTTTGAAGACCCTTGCGCTCTAGGGCATTTTGAAGACCCTTGCGCTCTAGGGCATTTTGAAGACCCTTGCGCTCTAGGGCATTTTGAAGACCCTTGCGCTCTAGGGCATTTTGAAGACCCTTGCGCTCTAGGGCATTTTGAAGACCCTTGCGCTCTAGGGCATTTTGAAGACCCTTGCGCTCTAGGGCATTTTGAAGACCCTTGCGCTCTAGGGCATTTTGAAGACCCTTGCGCTCTAGGGCATTTTGAAGACCCTTGCGCTCTAGGGCATTTTGAAGACCCTTGCGCTCTAGGGCATTTTGAAGACCCTTGCGCTCTAGGGCATTTTGAAGACCCTTGCGCTCTAGGGCATTATGAAGACCCTTGCGCTCACATGACCCTTTAAAAAAAAAAAACTTTGCTCCATGGTTGGCGGGTGTTATTTTGATCAAATACAGTATATGATTGTATTGCATCCCCTTTTATAAGTTTATTTTAAAAAAATGAAAGTACTGTACATTTCATTGAATATTTCCTTTGTCACCATGAAATAAACCATAAATAGCCAGGTGGTAATAGTAATGCTTATAATTATCGCACACCATCACGTTAAAACAGTTGATGAAGAATAAAGCCGTAATCTGGTTGTAATGGTGATCTGTAATTACAACTTTACTACAACTTGTTCTAATGACACCTGTCACCTTCTCCTATGCTTCTCCTCTTTCAGATTTTAGCTGTTCAATTTACCTAATGATACCGTGTCTCTCTAAATAAGGTGCATTTTCCTCTATATGCTGACATGATGCGCTTTACAAAAGAGCGACACATTGTTATTTTACAATGTTTTTTTTTTCTTTCTTAAATCCGTCAGTGATAAATATAGGTTAGCTTGGATGTAGAGCGCTGTTGTAAAAAAATCTCTTGACTAGTCTGGCAGTCATGACAGATTTGGAATCTAGACCCGTAACTACTTATTGTTTTTACAATACTGTACTCTGGTAGTGTGGGTGTGTGTGTTTGAAAATCAGACATGAGTACATTGCAAGACTGTAAGCATGTCTTCCAGAGGGGAACTTCAAGAAACAAAATATGTGTTTCCTTTCCACTGTTGGGCTGTCACAGTGCAGGCTTCCTGCTGTTCGTCAAAGTTCTATGCCAAGAGAAATGATGGCACCACATATAGCCAATCCAAATTCCCTTCTCAGAGCTCAGATCGTGTCTTCCTATTCATTGATGCAGGTTATTTCTTTGTCATTGGTTACCATTACCATTAGGCATATGCTATAAACCGGTTCAGAGGGGTGCATCTAATTCTACATCATAAAAATTGCAGTGCTAAATAAATGCAGTTCAAAGTAAATCATTAAAAAATATATCCAAATATAGTGCTTGAACACTACAGTGCCTTGCAAAAGTATCCGGCCCCCTTGAACTTTGCGACCTTTTGCCACATTTCAGGCTTCAAACATAAAGATATAAAATTTTATTTTTTTGTGAAGAATCAACAAGTGGGACACAATCATGAAGTGGAACGAAATTTATTGGATATTTCAAACTTTTTTAACAAAGAAAAAAACTGAAAAATTGGGCATGCAAAATTATTCAGCCCCCTTGAGTTAATACGTTGTAGCACCACCTTTTGCTGCGATTACAGCTGTAAGTCACTTGGGTTATGTCTCTATTCGTTTTGAGACTGAAATTTTTCCCCATTCCTCCTTGCAAAACAGCTCGAGCTCAGTGAGGTTGGATGGAGAGCGTTTGTGAACGTTCAGTTCTTTCCACAGATTCTCGATTGGATTCAGGTCTGGACTTTGACTTGGCCATTCTAACACCTGGATATGTTTATTTGTGAACCATTCCATTGTAGATTTTGCTTTGTTTTGGATCATTGTCTTGTTTAAAGAGGAAAAACCGTCCCAGTCTCAGGTCTTTTGCAGACTCCATCAGGTTTTCTTCTAGAATGGTCCTGTATCTTCCCATCAATTTTAACCATCTTCCCTGTCCCTGCTGAAGAAAAGCAGGCCCAAACCATGATGCTGCCACCACCATGTTTGACAGTGGGGATGGTGTGTTTAGGGTGATGAGCTGTGTTGCTTTTATGCCAAACATAATGTTTTGCATTGTTGCCATAAAGTTCGATTTTGGTTTCATCTGACCAGAGCACCTTCTTCCACATGTTTGGTGTGTCTCCCAGGTGGCTTGTGCAAACTTTAAACTACACTTTTTATGGATATCTTTAAGAAATGGCTTTCTTCTTGCCACTCTTCCATAAAGCCAAGATTTGTGCAGTATACGACTGATTGTTGTCCTATGGACAGAGTCTCCCACCTCAGCTGTAGATCTCTGCAGTTCATCCAGAGTGATCATGGGCCTCTTAGCTGCATCTCTGATCAGTCTTCTCCTTGTATGAGCTGAAAGTTTAGAGGGACAGCCAGGTCTTCGTAGATTTGCAGTGGTCTGATTCTCTTTCCATTTCAATATTATCACTTGCACAGTGCTCCTTGGGATGTTTAAAGATTGGGAAATCTTTTTGTATCCAAATCCGGCTTTAAACTTCTCCACAACAGTATCTCTGACCTGCCTGGTGTGTTCCTTGTTCTTCATGATGCTCTCTGTGCTTTAAACGGACCTCTGAGACTATCACAGTGCAGGTGCATTTATACGGAGACTTGATTACACACAGGTAGATTCTATTTATCATCATTGGTCATTTAGGTCAACATTGGATCATTCAGAGAACCTCACTGAACTTCTGGAGAGAGTTTGCTGCACTGAAAGTAAAGGGGCTGAATAAATTTCAGTTTTTCATTTGTTAAAATTTTTTCAGTTTTTCATTTGTTAAAAATGTTTGAAATATCCAATAAATTTTGTTCCACTTCATGATTGTGTCCCACTTGTTGATTCTTCACAAAAAATTACAGTTTTATATCTTTATGTTTGAAGCCTGAAATGTGGCAAAAGGTCGCAAAGTTCAAGAGGGCCGAATACTTTCGCAAGGCACTGTATATGGACTATTTTTGAATGATTTACTCGGGAATTTATTTAGCTCTGCGATTTTTATTAGACCCCTTTCACACCGAAGGTATTTTTCAGGCGTTTTAGCACTAAAGCGAGTACTTTCACACTGGGTGGTGCGCTTGCAGGATGGGAAAAGAAGTCCTGCAAGTAGCATCTTTGGGGCGGTGCGGGAGCGCTGTATACACTGCTCCCGAAACGCCCTGCCCTGTGAAATGAATGGGCAGCACTGCCGAAGTGCCGCAACACAGGAGCGTTTAACCCTTTCTTCGGCCACTAGTGGGGGTTAAAAGCACCCTGCTATCAGCCCAAAAGCGCAGCTAAGACGACGGTAAAGCACCGCTAAAACTATTGACGCTTTACCGCCATCGCCGGGCGCTTTCAATGTGAAAGTAAACTTGTGTATGTTTTTGCACAATTGGTTCTGTTATATTGCAAGCAGCTTTATTTCACTTGGCTTATCACCTGTGCAGTAACCGTTTTTACTTTTTGCATCCCAAGCCAAATTTAGTACTGTTATCTGACTATAAAGCCCCTTTCACATGGGGCAGTGGAGGTTAATACCGCCCGCAGTGTGCCTCTGTAGAGGCGCATTGCGGATGGTATTGCCGCGGTCTCCCATTGTTTTCAATGGGAAGGAGCGGTGAAGGAGCGGTATACATGCCGCTCCTCTCACCGCTCCAAAGATGCTGCTGACAGGAGATTTTTTTTATTTCCCACCAGCGCATCGCCTCAGTGTGAAAGCCCTCGGATCTTCCCACTGAGCTATTCTATTGGCACTGATCCTTCAGGAAAAACCCGTCAGGCTGGTTGTACACAAGTCAAAGATCGACTTGTGTAAAACTAGCTTGCCCATACATGGATCGAAATTTGTCCGGTCCCTGCTGAACCGGCCTAATTTTGTTCAATGTATGGCCAGTGCAAAGCCTAGTACACACCATTAGTTTTAGTTTTTTTATTCGACCCAGCGTGTTGAACTGAAAAAAAAATGACAGCGCTGTACTAACAATCCAATCTCCCCCATCTCCCCCACTTAGAGCGCAATAGCTCTGACAGGGAGACGCTGATCGGGAACCAGTCGGGCGCTGGTTTTCCAGCATGCCTGTCCCACAGAAACCAGCTGAATGGCCAGCTTCTGTCGGACTGGCTGCCATACACATGGGCAAAATTTCGACCAGTTTTTATTGCACCGGCTGACGTTCGACCCATGTGTACTAGGCTTAACAGTTTTATGGCATGTCTAGCATTCTCTGGTTTATGCATTTTCTAGGAAAGGTAATGGGAAAATTCATACACCATTTAACTAATAATTTAATTAATAATTTCTCTTTGAGATTAATAAAGTATTCTGAATCTGAACATTTTTTTTTCGGTAATTGCACAGGGACCTTTAGACGTTATAGGAGTTTCTGGAACTCTGAAATTCCAAAAGAAGTCTGATTTCAGAACTCCTATGCAACAAAGTAGTGACTCATCAGAAGGTTCAGTAGGAGGTTTTTATCGGGCAGAAAGGGGGCTTTAGGGCAAACTTTGTTTTTAGTGGGTGTAGTATGTGGATTGCGCTACGCTGGTGATTAATCTAAATCCACCTACTGCTGGGCACTATTTACAATGGTTAGCCCCAGTACATATCACCTCTATTGACAATCCACCGAGTGTATGTGTGTATATTAATGTGTACCATGTGCTCATATACAAGTATTCTTCTCAGAAAAATGCAAAAAACACATACAGATCTGTCCCATACACGTGTTGTATAGTGCTCTTAAAAAACGTGCATTCACCTATATCAGATTTAGGTAATCTTTACCACAGAAACAAACAACTTACAATAACCACAAAAAAAAATATGTATATGTGAAAATATATATATATAACAATTAAGTGGAGGATTTCTAAGTTTGATCCTCTTCCCTTTAAAGTCCCAATATGATGGCCAGGTGCTCATAAAACGATCAATGCTTTTCCTGTGAGATGTTAGACCACAACGTGATTTCACCACTTCTGTGATAGTCCCATCACCGTAAAATATGGCCACTCACCAGATCTCATTTAATCAATGCCTTTGTTTCATTCCTAGGATAAACACTCCTCTTATACGTTTCCAAACAACTGCCAGGTGCCTTGGGTATACTAGTGTAGTCTCTCTTTTTTTTTTTACAAAAGCTCACACAGAGAGAGTGCCCATCATAGTGTAATATGTAAAAAAAAAAATATTTAATTAAAAGCAGGTATTGCACTCACATTTTATTGTGCCCGTATTCCAGCACCAAGCTTCTCCAGCCGTGTATGCAAATCTGTGAAGGATAAAAGCCGTTCCTTTCGTGTTCCCCCTACGCCGATCTTGCAATCAGCGCGTGGTCCCGTAGATGTCAACAGCCTCTACGCGTTTCGCAAGGAATATTGCGTCCTCAGGAAGCTGCTGTACCTCTGTTATGCTACTGTATTTGTAGCCCTCTTAGTCTGATTGTGGTTCAAAATTCCCGCCCCTCGCCTCTTCCTGGAAATGCGCAGACCGGAAGTTATTCGTCCACCATTTTGATTCCTGGAACCACCGCTTTGATGTCCCCATCTTTAATTCCCTGTTTCTGCTGTTTAGTTATTTTATATGTGGGGGTTATTCAAATATATATGGCCCGTTTATACCCCGCTGGTAGTTTGTTTTTGTTTTTTTTGTCCCATTTTGCGGTTAAAATCCGTTGTCCATGTCTGGCCGGATGTGTTTATCCCGCCAGACCAGATAGTGGACCCATAATACTTTGAGAATGCTTTGTCATTAAATAAAATATATAAACCTAAAAATATAAAAAATGTAATTGATCCTTTATTATTTCCCTTTAAAATAAGCTTAGCACTTCCCCAAATACATTTTTGACTTAGTGGAGTTCTTTAACTCCAAGGATGCTATAGTATGGATAATATTGTTCAGCCGGTTTGCTGCTGGCAGCGGGCAGTAGTTCATCGTTTTTGAAACTGCATAAACATCAAAGGCAGATAAATTGCAATAGCAAATATTATTCTGTTCTGGCAAGAGAAAATCTCCAACATAATGATCAGGAAGCCAGAAGGGTTTCGCTGTAACTTTCTGGTGACCTGCAATGTTCCAGAAAACTGCTGCAATACCAATTATTTCTTCCCGATGTAGAGAATATTGTGTGCTGTGCTTCACTTGCTATGTAAACAGAGTACAGATGAGGATGCTAAAATTTTGATAGCATAGCAATGTACAGTGTGTATATATAGAGATGTGCTGGAAATTGAGCAGCACAGAGGCTATTGCCTGGCCCCTCCTGCCTACAGCTCCTCATCAGATGAGAGCGTGTTAGCGGCTGGGGAGGGACACATGCTAGAAGGAGATGATGGGCATTTGGGGCTTAGGTGTGGAGTTTAGTCTTAAAGCCAGCATACGATACCTCCCAACCCTGAAGGATGGGTAAGAATCTTTTAAAATCTTCCCACACCTCTATTATGGTGATCAGAAGAAATTCATCTGCAACAGTGATCACTGTATGGTCACCAATAGCTTTGCCTTATATTAGCATCTAAAAAAGACTAATGCCTCGTACACACGACTGGTTTTCCCGGCAGGATGACTGCCATGAGAGCTTTTGGCTGGGAATCCTGGCCGCGTGTATGCTCCATCGCAGTTTTCCCAACAGGGAATTCCCGGTTGAATTTTTCCCTTCCGGAAAACCGGTCGCGTGTGTGCTTTCACGAGGGGGATAAAAACTGTGCATGCTCAGAATCAAGTATGAGACGGGAGCGCTCGTTCTGGTAAAACTAGTGTTCGGAATGGAGATGGGACATTCGTCACGCTGTAACAGACTAAAAAACACGAACACTGAAACGCGTGAATCGTCAATCACCAAACTTTTACTAACACGAGGATCAGCAAAAGCAGCCCAAAGGGTGGTGCCATTTTGATGGAACTTCCCCTTTATAGTCCCGTCGTACGTGCTGTACATCACCGCGCTTTGGATGGGCGGTATTTGGCCTGAACATGTGTATGCAAGGCAGGCGTGAGAGGAATCCTTTTCGGGAAAAGCATTGTTGTTTTTTTCGAGAAAAATGGTCATGTGTACGAGACATCGTACAGAGACCTAGTCGTCGGGAAAATGACAAGGTCTCTTCAATTCCACACCAGACCTAGTTTTACTCACCTTAACAGTCCTTCTCTGACACTCATTTTTAATTGCAGCTGCCACAAAACACTTTTGTTTGACCTTCTCCAACGATGAAAACGCTTGGATGCCTGAGTGCATAGGGTCACAGGATTTCTTTAAATATTAAGTACTATATTAAATAGTAAGTACTTTTTTTTATTATTATTAGGCAATAATTTTTTTTATTCCATAGCAAAAATTATATAAACCAGATACATCATAGGTAACCAGGAGAGACATATGAATGCAAAGAATTTTTGGTTGTAATTCAGAAAGGCCACAATGTAAGTCAAAGTACCAAGATGATGACAAAGGTATTTTGCAACATATATGGTGTAAATGTAGGTAAGGTAAAGCAAAATGTAAATTTAATTATCTAGAGATTCAATTGCCACTGTCCAAATACTACGAAAATTACTTACTACCATGCAGCTCCTCTTTTCCTACGAAGACATTTTATTGTCTCATTCCTCTTACTCTGGCAGAATGAATCTATTTTAAAATGATTATCCTCCCAACATTTTTGTATATTTTATCTTGTTCACCTACCAATGTGCCTAAAAGAGTACACTTGGAACCCTAGCTTATGTTTACCCCCTTTTGACATTATATCACACCATATTGTCCCAATTTCTGTAGTTTTGACCTCCCCCTCTTCTTAAACCTTGCCACCATTGGCATATACTCCTGTTGTATATTTGTAATTGGGTTAACAATCTATCAATCAGACACTGCCTTTCCATTAGTGGAGTTTTTCACTTTTCAATGCATTACTCAACAATTTACACATTTAGCAGCCAGGCTCTTGAGACTCCCCTCTACTAGGGGAGATTTGGCATTACCCAATCTTTTTCTCTGTTTTAGCACTCGGTTTTATATTCATTGGTGGCTTTTCCCTCAACTGAATAATGTGGCTACTGCAGCGGAGGTTGCGGTAGTTTTCTCATACGAGACTGTGGCCAATCTTCAGACTGGCTCCCATACACACAGGCAAAATGTCAGCCGTTTTTTATTGAACCGGCCAATATCACCCCTGTGTACTAGGCTTTACTCTGAACTGCAAAGAGCCCTTCTCAACCCTACACACAGTACTCACTTCTGCCTTCTACCCCCAGTTGCTTAATGGCCAATGTCCACCACTTTTTCCAGATATAGCAGGAAGTCTTTAACTCCTATTTGGATACAATTATTTTGGCCATAGATAAGATGAGTCATTTATTATACTTACTACACCCCACAATATTGTGCATGCATAAAAGAGACACACACCTATTTACCACAAATGTTCTACACATTCTGGGGATTTTCTGCATATAGTCTGCGATTGTGATAGAGATGAGCCTTTTTGGTCCCAGAGTACTGCCTTTATTTGGTCCACATTTGATCTCCCTGATGTTTGCAATCCCAAATGGTGCTTAATGGGCATCTTTGAAGATTTATATATTGGTGCCATGCCAAACACTTTCTATCAATTATTCTCTATTACGCCAGGAAAATAGTGGCACTCCAATGGATAAACACAAAATCCCTCCATATCTCTATGTGGAAGAGGCTAATCAAAAGTTGCTTCTATAGGAACTAGCTTGTGATACTAGAGGGTGTCCAAAACATTTTCATAAAATTTGGGGTGCCTGATAAATAGTAAAGATACAAGTGACTCTATTTTGCCCTTGATTACTGACCCAACACTTTAGAAAACCCTGTCTTTGATGTCGTTTCAATGTATAGAGGAAAAAAATCACAAGACATGGGTATAGTTTTTATTTTTATTTATTTTTTATTTGGTTTAGATGGCAGATGGAAACAGTAATGATCTGGCAAGTCCTTTTGTACATTTTATACAATGCTACCTTGGTTTTCTTTCCCTCCATAGTTTTGGAGTAGGATTGCTCTTTTACATATATCACTTGATTGTGAATGTCACCTACAGTATTCTCTGCACAGCTTGTTTATCATTTCCCATGTATGCTGTACTTTTCTTGTGAAGTTCGACTCGATACCACTTTAATTTGATAATACAGTCAACTACTTGATGTACCACAACTTTACATTGTGAATGTATATGTATTTCTTTTGTGCATATACAATAAAACAAGTTTATAAAAATAAGGTAGAACAAAATTAAAGGAAGATTTCTAGAACTGCATGCTCAATATAATTGCAGAGGCATAAGGAGTAGCACACGGGGGGTCTAGAACATCCTCAACATCCTTAAACATGGAAATGAGGAGAAAGAGATTACAGTTCGGTATATTGTGGCAGTGTATGTGAGGTACAAAAGTCACATAAATGGTTATACATGTATGAAGTTGTAATTCAAAAGAGGGGGGCTGGAAAGGGATTGTTGAGAATGGAGGCTTTAGGTATAGAAAAAGAAACGTGAATTAAAGGAAATATTGCAAAATAATGAGGGTGGAGAAATTTTAAATCGAGTACATGGATAAATTGAAGAACAAAATGTCCAAAGAAGAATGAAAAGTATTCCAAGCCATGGTAAACGTTGATTGTGGATTTGATGAGTATCAAATAAATGGTTTCCTTAAGGTCACTGGTGGTCCTGCCCCCGCCTAGTGGGATTCTGGTCGAGGGTATTCGGCCTTCTGTCCACTCTCTTCCATACACCGCACCCCCCCCCCCCCCCCCGAAAGGATGACAAATTGGCCTTACTCCACTTCCCGATCCCAGGCCTTTTCTTATCAGCAAAAGCTGGCCACCTACTTATCGCTGCAAAGCGTACAATAGCTAGGGCCTGGAAGAAACCGCTGCCTCGTTTGCGGATGTGAGGAGCACCTTGACGATGCTCATGATTCAGATGTCTAGTATTCTCCATGATTCTCACGCCAAGTGTGGCTCCCATGGTGGCTTTACGCTCTTCCCACTCTGCACCCGACCAGATTAGGCCTTGCTAATCTTCTACCCTTCCGACCTGGGGCAACCTTGAACCCTTTTCCTACCCAACGTTCCTGCTCTGTACCTCCTTTTTTTTTTTATCTCTCTCTCTCTCTCTCTCTCTCTCTTGTCTTCCTTTTTTTTGTCCGTAAGATCCCAACTCTGGTTTTGTTTCCAAACTTTTTATGGACTACCCCATGCCTTATCCCCGAGCAATTAAGCTCTTCCACCCTATGTTGACCCTCAGCCTTGGCCGGAGGGCTGTTGATGTTTGGCAATTTCTACAATCACATATGTTTTTATTGTGTATTACTCAGCTGTGCCATGATATACTTTTATTTCCCCTGCATGGGATCATTACTGTTGTTCTTGCCTTTCAAATATTTCAATTAAAAAAGATTGTACCAAAAGTAAGGTCACCAAGGATGTCCATTAAGGCAGTGGTCATCAACCTTGTCCTGCAGGGCCCACTAACAGGCCAGGTTTGCAGGATAACTGAAATACATCCCAGGTGATCTCATTTGCTGCTCAAGTGATTGCAGTATTCTAGTCTGCATCTCCCCAAGGTAATACATAAAACCTGGCCTGTTAGTGGGCCCTGCAGGAATGGTTGATGACCACTGCATTAAGGAACATAAAGAAGGTGAGAAGGATAGTATAGAAAAATTGGGTAGTAGTTGCTCCAGTGGCACAATAGGTTAGCGTGCGGTGCTTATAAGAAAAATTGGGTAAATAACATTTATTTATACAGTTCTCTACACCAGAGCAAAATGAGTAACATTCCCTTCAGTTGCAGAATATGTGCGAGCTCTGAAAGGTCTGAGTGGTACATAGCCATTTCTGACTATCAAAAAGTACTAGCTGGCACCTTGTTGTGTCTGCTCTTAGGAAGAGAAAAGGTTTAAATATACTTGCGTCTTTCGCTTTGCTTTTAACTGGAATCGGCCAAAAAAATAATAATTTGTCTTTGAGGCTGTAGTAGAGAAGGGTTAGAGCCTCTTTCAGGTTTGTTTGCTTTGTGTCTCCAAGGGGAGAAGGACTTTCCATGCTTTCTGTCCTAGTGGTGGTGCAGTGTTGATGCTAGGGGGCACTCCCCTCACTTCATGTTTCAGAAACCTCTAGAAGTGATGGGGAAATCCACCACATGACAATCTGACATTGGTTCAAACAATTTTTGTTAACCGTGTGTATAAAATGGGACAGTTGTAAACCTCATCACTATTAAAGCGGTTGTAAACCGCATATACACTGCATACTAGCTGATTATGAAATACTTACCTCCGAACGAGGTGAAGAGCACTTACCTGGTCCACGCCGAGCGAGATGTCATCTTGCTCCGGCGTGTCTTCTGGGTATCGCCGCTCCAGCGCTGTGATTGGCTGGAGCGGCGATGACGTCACTCCCATGCGTGCGCGGCAGATTTCAAATCGGCAAGGTCCGGCGGCTGCCGGTCCTTTTGCCGTGGATTCCCCCCTGCACATGCGCTGCTGCAATCAGCGGTGCATTGCGAGGGGAATATCTCCTAAACTGTACAGGTTTAGGAGATATTCTTTATATCTAAAGTCAAAAAGTGGGGTTTACAACCACTTTAAGTTTTGCCCCCAACCCCTGTCATTGCTCCTCAGCTTGGTCTGCATATAACTGGAGAACAATACAAGTAATGAGAAATGGAAAAAAAATAAGTTTTATACTGAATAATGGCAGGTATCGGAATACAGTCATGTATATTAATAAGTATCTGTTAATTGAGACGGTGTGGTGATTGACTCTAAATTATGTCAGCAGAAGCTCCTGTGAGGAGCCATTATTTATTTTCAGGGATTGGGGATTCTAAAGAATGTGTCTTGTGTGTGTTAAGCTGGCCAGGTGCATCCAGCACAAAAGCGAATGCTGTTTCTGGGCTGGTGGCTAATGGCTGCACCAAATAGGAGTTGCCTTCTTTCTGTTCTTGTATCTTCATTTTCATCTAACACCATGGCTGCATGTTCTAACAACCAATAAATGTTCAATTCGACAAGATATAACAATTGCGTATTTTCGTATGTAATTTTTGCCATGTTTCTTTCCCCTAGTTCCTACCACTGCTGCAAGCACCCCAGACGCTGTAGACAAGTACCTAGAAATTCCCAATGATGAAAATGAACATGACCGATTCCAGAAGGCCAAGGAGAGGCTTGAAGGCAAACACAGAGAGAGGATGTCTGAGGTAATTTGCTGCACAACTAAAAATAAGAAACCCGCCACATCAAAGCTGCTGCATGGCTGGACAGTGGGCTCAATGGTTTCCAGTCCGCTCCGGTCTCACAGACCAATGTATCAGGACCACAGTAATTTCCTCATACAGTCACAGGGGAATAGCACTGAATTTAGATATTTAATGGTGAGTGTGGGAACAGTCCGAGCCCTGATGTGTTTGGGAGGACAACAAATATTCAGGAAAAATCGGAATTTTCGTTTTGTGACTAAGTATTTAAATTCTTAGTTGTTTTCATGTTTTTGTATTACAGTTGGATTTTTTAATACATTAATGTAAACGATTTGATGCAAAGATTTGATAATACATAAACCAGAAGTCTAACAAAAAAAAGTTGAATAGTCCCCTACAAGCTAGATCTATAATGTGCTAGTATGCACCACATTTTTTTTTCTTTTTTCTAAAGTACCCTCTGAACATGCCAGATTCTCTAAAGTATTGTTAGAACTTTTGTGTCTCTGTTTTGGTAATTTTCTTGCTTTGTTTTTTTGCAAATTACGTGATAGCGTCACTGTCTCCGTAATCTTTAATCAAAAAAAGGTATAGACCATGAAAAGACTTACACAATATATGTGGTATGAAAGCTCATCATTAGTCTGTAGCGTCCCGCGGGATGCCTCCTGGGAATAGTGGCAGCTGCAGATGGAAAGCCACCTGACCAGCGGTGGAGAGCAGTGTATTCTAATTCCAGGAAGAAGAGCTGCGTTGTCAGGGTCAGTGTGGAACGCAGGTACCCGGAAGTGACGTCAGAGGGGGCGGTGACGCGTTTCGGAGCATGTGCAGTCGCTCCTTCATGACCATAGAAGACTCAATAGCAGCGCGGCTCTGCTTTCTGAATTAGTTACACGCTCTCCACTGCTGGTTGGCTGGCCCTACATGTGCAGCTGACATTATCCCCTGGAGGCATCCCGTTGGATGCCACAGACTAAATATTCACTTTCAGAATACCACATATATCTTGTAAGTGTTTTTAAACACCCCTTATCATTGAACGTTTTTTATACTGCACTTCTCTTCTGCTTTGTTTTACTAGAGTAAGCTTCCCACTCTGGAAATGCTGCCAAGGTGCATTACCTTACTCCTCCATGTTTTATAGGCATAGCTACAGGTTGGACAGACATTGTCCCTCTGCAGATGTCAGACAATGTATCTAGTGTGACAGGAAGTCAGGTAAATTTGTGGGTGTTGTCACAGACGGGAGATACATTTCTGCCTTGTTTAGACAATTCACCAATTACTATTAGGTGTCGGCTGCAGAAATAGCCAGAAAGGTTTAGGGCGTTGGAAAACTTCAGCGGTTCAGAATGAGGCAATTAAGGCCTCTATAAGTTATCCAAAGGATCACTACTGATTGCTGCATCCTGAGGCTTTTTGAGTTAAGGAGAGCAGTCAGAAAGACTTCTGAAGACGTGAGGTGGTTGTTGATTTGTCTGTGTGATAAAAAAAAAAGACTATTGTTTCTCTTATGTATGACCAGCAGTGTCTGCCCAGCAGTAAGCTGTGCCAGACTCCATAAATAGGTTCCTGTGTTGGGAAGGTAGACGCACCAAGTGGCCAGGGTTTATTTTATGTTTTGTTTTGTTTTTATGCTGTTTGGATGCTTGCACTTGTTTCCAGCAATATGGAAGAATAACCATAAACTTTTGTTTTCAACCATCCTCGGCTGCCTCTCTGTACACTTCAGTGTGTAGTGAACCCACCCAGGGGGTCACACACACCCACTACTGAGCTAAACCCTCACACTAGCTAAGAGATGGCTGCTTAATAACCAGCTCTTGTCTCTGCTCCCAGCATTTGCCCAAGACCCATGGCAGCAAGCAGAATTCCTAGTGAGTGGGTCTTGGCAGCCTCCTGCTCCTCTGCATTCCTCCTGATGTCACTCGACTCAGTGCTTGAAGCCAAGACAGGCCCTAATTATCAGGTCTCCATCTCCTTCCTGGCCGCATTGTAGGACCACCACAGGGGATACCCTGACCGGTCCTCGAGGTAGGCTTACAAAGCTCCATGGGACAAGATAAAACATGTACTTTGTCCCCTGGGGGACATAACGTGATAAAAAAAAATTGAACTGTGTTCTTTAAAACTGAGCCCCACTCCAATATAAAATTTGCACCTGCCCTTTAGTTATTGCTTTGTAATACCGCATTGGATTTTTTTTTTTGTAGTTTAATTAGTTTGTTTGTAAAGAGTAATTGCTTCTCTTCTGGTGTACCTTGCCGCGGCTGGGTATGTCATTTCTGACTGCCACATTGGCTCCTTGGGATACAAGTTTCTCAGGAGGCAATGGGCATCTTCTGATGGTGACATTGCATTATCTCCAAACAGGGAATGACACAATGCAAGGCAGTAATGAGTGCGCCGTTCTTTGTAGTTGCACAATCACGAGATCGGGAGGTGCATGCCAGCAACACTGTATCCCAGAAGAATATACCAGTGGGCTTCACATGCCCACACTTAAGATGGAAGTGCCCAAGGAAGGGGAGAGCAAGGTTTGCTTTAAAAAAAAAAAAAAGACATATAGAAAACCAAAATTAACTATCCATACAGTTTGGTATTTAATTGGATACAAATGTCATGGGGCGTTAAAAAAATAAATAATTGGAACGCCACTTTAAGGCTAGGCATGGGCCAGTAGTCCCAGCTGGTCCACCCATCTTTGTAACACTCTTGGAGCAGGAAGACGCTTCTGTTTCTTTTTCTTAGTCCGTCTCTGCTGCGGGGTAAATAACGGTGTGACAAGAAGGCAGCAGCATCCTTCTACATTAATAAAAGTGTTGCAGTGAAAAGGAAGCTGTAGAATGTACAGGAATTTATCACCGCTTTCTTTATCTGCAGTGCGTCCTCTGGAGAGCTGGGACCGCAGACCTTATACTGTCTTATGATTTAAAGGCTTCCCCAGCCCTTTTATTATGCTTGTTTGTTGTGACCTCTGATGAATTCTGATTACTGTACGAGGACAAATAGACTCAGAAAATGGCTGTCACAGCAATCTTCCTTGCCCATGATCAGTAGAGGAGGAGGATTTTTTTTTCGCTTTTGGCTTATTGCTACAAAACCTGCTCATGCTGTGTAATGGAAAATTAGACTTTTGTACCTGCGAATGTAGTAAAAGATGAATGACTAAGCTGGAACGCTGCAGGTTATTGTTTCCAGGTAATAATACAAAGGCAGTAGAAAAAACATTGACTACTTTATGACCATGAACCTTATAAACAAAAACTAGAAGAAATAAAATAGACATAAATTATGCAGCCATTGGGGGTTTTTATTCTCAAATCTGCCCCTGGAAATTAAAGCTGGAAGCTGATTGGCTGCTTTAGCAATCATCACTTAAAGTGGTTCTAAAGGCAGAAGGTTTTTGTTTTTTTAATTTTCTGTCTGCAGTTGCCCCCCTCAGTCCCCCAATACTTACCTGAGCCTCATCTCGATATCAGCAATATTGCACGAGAGACTCGGCTGTCCTGGGTTCTCCCTCCAGTATGGCTGAAACATAGCAGTGGGCACCATTGGCTCCCGCTGCTGTCAATTGAAGTCCGTGAGCCAATGAGGAGAGAGAGGGGGGACATGGCCGAGCCGTGGCTCAGTGTCTGAATGGACACACGCAGCAGCAACTCGGCTTGGGTGCCCCCATCTAAGCTGCTTGTTGTGGGGGAACTCAGCAGGAGGGAGTGGCCAGGAGCACCGGCAAGGGACCTGAGAATAAGAGGATTGAAGCTGCTCTGTGCAAAACCATTACACAGAGCAGGCAAGTATAACATGTTTGTTATTTTTAAACAAAAAAGACACTATCGCTTTAATTTTTTTTGCACAGTATTCATAAGTCCAGAAAGGAGCATAATTCATTGACTCCGGTCTAAAGAGGCCCTAGTATGTGTATGAATATCAGTTTGGGACCTTGGATTGTAAGCTCATTAAGGGCAGGGACTGATATGAATGTACAATAAATATATATAAAACACTGTGTATATTTAGGTAACCAGAATAAATAATTACAACCATAACAAAACAGTCCTGTTTACAAAGCTTAATAGCTCAAGCAAGATTTTACACACACAACTGAATGATCTACAAGAGGAGTGAACTCGCCTCTCTTCCCTGCTGCTCTATTCATACAGGACAGTGTGAAGTGTCAATCAAAGGGAGATAGTCTGAAGGCAAACTGCTTTTGCTATGCTCTATATTTAGAAAACCTTTAAAGCAGAGGTTAAGTCCTTTTTTGTAAAAACACATATAGAGGATGTACTTTCAAAAAGCGTACCTGTCAGTCTCTTCTGTCAGAAATGCTTCTCTCCACCTGTGAGCAGTTTTACTTTCGGCGTGCATGTGCAGCTCGTTGTACAGTCTCAGGAGTTGCATCATCCCGGCCCAGCCAAGATCAAGATGGCTGAGGATTCTGATCCCAGAAGGGCAGATGGAGGCACTTGCAATGGAGGGCAGTGTGGGCATCTTGGTGATGAAGGGTTCCACTTTGCCAGGCAAGTGTGCCATATTGTGTAAATATGTTTTGCATATTTGCACATTACGGCAAAATCTGGTGCCTTTTTTTTTGCGTTTTACAAACATTTTAATCCTATGTAACGCCAGTGTCGTGGCACCCTACATGGCATTTTTATTTGTAATATAAAGATTTTAAATGAAAAGTGAACAATGAACACATAATTTATACATCCATCCAAAGTGCATTGATGGAAAAAAAAAATATTTAGGAAAGAAACATTCTGTTTTGCCTCCCAGCAGCCAGTGAGAATGTCTCTTTATTGCATATCTGTGATTTTTCTGTGCAGTTTTAAAGCTTGTTGATTGCTAGGGCAATGCATGGCCTGATCTTGTTTCAGAGACTTTGATCAGTGGCTTCCATTCAGAAGGTAGAATCCTATGCAAGACCCTTAACAGCCAATCAGCCTTTATTTTTATCATGGCTTTGTGATATATCTTCTTCTGAACATCATTTTGTTTCTGCAGGTGATGAAGGAATGGGAGGAGGCTGAACGTCAAGCAAAGAACCTTCCAAAGGCTGACAAGAAGGCCGTGATCGAGGTAATGAAGTGGTTTACATGAAATGACTAGACTGACGAAACATGAAAGGACAGAGATTAAAGGCTAGTTTCTGCCTAGCAGAATATTTTAACTATAATCACTCATAGGTCGTATATGGAGTTACAATGGTTCTGTCAAAAGACTCAGCAATGTAGAAAAGAAAAATGAATAGGAATGGCACAGTGAATTCATTCGGTGGAATTGCTGCTTTTATATGTGTTCATTTTGACTTCTCTTTTAAACTGCCAGATGCCTCAACACTGTGCTGGGTTAAGCTGGCCATAGATACTAAATAAGGTAGTAGGGACATTCAGCCACAACCCAACCGCCTTTCTATGTGTGCTTAGCCCTAAGGACAGAGTTTCCAGAGACATCCTGCTGATTACCATCTTAGTTATTGATTTTTTAACCACTTGACCTCTGGAAGGTTTTACCCCCTTCATGACCAGGGCATTTTTTGCAATTCCGCAATGTGTTGCTTTAACTAGTAATTGTGTGGTCATGCAAAACTGTACACAAATTACATTTATATAATTTTTTTTCACACGGATAGAGCTTTCTTTTGGTGGTATTTCAACACCACGGCTTATTTTTTATTAAATAAAAAAATGTTTTGAATTTAAAAAAAAAAAAATTCTACTTTCTGGTATAACCACTTGCCTACCAGGCCAATTCTGACATTTCTCTCATATATGTAAAAATCTGTGATTTTTTTGCTACAAAATGACTGCAAACCGCCAAACATATATGTGGCCGACATATATGATGCCGACATATATGTGGCCGACATATATGATGCCGACATATATGTGGCCGACATATATGTGGCCGATATATATGTGGCCGATTTTTTTTCTTCTTTTTTTTTTGGCAGGTGTCACTGGCAGGCACTGACAGATGTCACTGGTTGGCACTGATTGAAAGGTGGCACTGGCAGGTGGCACTAATTGCCACTGGCAGGTTGCACTGGATGGCACTAATTGGCACATGGCATTGAAAGATGGCACTGGCAGGTGGCACTGTGTGGCACTGGCAGGTGGCACTGTGTGGCACTAGCAGATGGCACTGTTTGGCACTAGCAGATGGCACTGGTTGGCACTGGCAGGTGGCACTAACAGGTGACAGTGGCACTGGCAGTTAATGGCAGGTTTCACAGCCGATAATGTAACTGTGTGAAACTGCTCTCTGCAGCACCGCAGCGCGTGAAACTGTCTGGAGAGAGAGAAGCTCACATATTCAGTATGATGTCGGCGGGCCCCAGCAGCTATCCAGCCAATGATAGGGCTGTTAAAGAAAGGGGCGGGTCCACATACATGTAGCTGCCCACCTAGATCCCATCCCATTGGTAGGTGTTGGATAGCTGGGTCCCGCACACCCCGACATCCAACCTCAATAATGACAGCTACCCCCTCTCTCTCCATAACGTTTCACAAACCACGGCGCTGCTCTGCAGACAGTATGGAGAAGGGAAGAGGAACGTGGGGTTTATTGGATAATAATATTTGGATAATAATCGGCCGATGTCGATTTCTCCAAAATGGCCAAATATCGGCCGATATATTGGTCCACCTCTAATATCTATCTATCTATCTTGTATATCTATATATCTTTTTATTTTTATGTTAGCTGAGGCCCTAGAGCAGGGGTGCCCAACCTTTTGAAGAGCAAGGGGCACTTAAGCGACTTGGTAACTGGTCGCGGGCCACAATGAACAGAGAGGGTGGATGACATGTCCGTGTCTGCTCTGCATATGCCGAGCGAACATGGACATAGCCCACTATACTCACTTTTTTATTAATTTTTTGTGGATCGGATTGGAGGTAGGACACAAGTAGGTCTATGTCTGCCACTATTTAGAGGTGAATGGAGAGTCCAATTGGTCGGACTGACCATGTGAAGGGGGCCCAAGGCTGCTTTCACTCTAATGCGCTGCGGTTCACCCGCACCTCATTGGCTCACTAACTCTCTTTACTCATTGGCTCACTAACTTTGATTAACAGCGGCAGAAGCTAATGGTACCCTGTTGCTGTCTCTGCCAATGAGGAAGGAAAGTCTTGGGAAGCCGAGACTCTCGTGCAACATTGCTGGATCAAGATGGGGCTCAGGTAAGTCTTTGGGTGGATGAGTGGGGCTGCTGCACACAGAAGGGTTTTTAATCTTAATGCATAGATTGCATTTAGATTTGCAAAACCTTCTGACTTTAGAACCACTTTAAGTCTAGGACCTTGGTAATGCAGAATTGCTTCCTGGGGTAACCCCCTAACCAGATCCTGTCTGCCAGCCATGCACAGTGCAGGTCTAGGGATGGGGGGACAATGTTTTTCTTTTAATATAAAGGACTTCCAAAGCACTCCAGGAACAGAGAACACTGTGGATACACAAGGAATTTAAATTGGGAACGCCTGGGGGGTAAAATGAGGTGAACAGCTAAATATGACACAGGAGTGCGCAGAGACAGGATTTTATTTAATGGTGACAAGGTCTCACTTAGCGAAGCTGCTCCCATCAACCTCTTTAATGACGCACAGAGACATCAGACTCTCTACAGTGTCAGCCAGCACCCCCGGCTGCTAAATAGGACAGACATATATTAGGCTGATTGATTGCAGTTTTTTGGATCCCTTAAAAAGCATCTTCATTAAAGCCGTAACCAGGCCACCCTTCTGATGAGTTACTAGTAGCCTTGTTTCCATAGTTACTGACAAGATGTCCATGCAGGGTTAATAGGCAGTTGTACTCTTCTGCTTAGCTTCATCTGTTTTAATGGGCAGCAGTCGATTATAGAAGACAGTAATGATAAATGGCACACAAATGTCTGCTGAAGTTATTTTAATTTCCCAATTATTAGCGCAACCCAAGAGTGCAATAGTGATGGTCCTCTTGGGTTTCATTAATAATTGATAAGTTTAAAAAACGTAAGCCGTTTGTGTTTTTTTGCTTTTTAAATAAACTTGCCAGCTTGTTATAATGGGATAAAAGATTAGCATCTCAGCTCATGAGTAGCGTTTCCCTTTATATTTAACACCTCCTCTATCATCTCCCATGTTATTGTTGGGTTTTACCACTTGTGGAAATCTTTGAAATACAACCTCTGAAGGTAAAAATCAATAAACACCTAAAAAATCGTACCATCATACAGAATTTAGATATAGAGACATTGGTTCTGAGGCCCCCAAACCAGAGAGCCAAAGAAAAAGGGGTGGGGCCATTGTTGGACTATCGTGGTACTGGTAATATAGATATAAAATGTACAAATATAAATATATAAAAAATATTTTTATTGAATAAAGCATCAATAAAGACACTACAGGGGGGTACAAAATTAAAAGAATTAACGACCAACGCAACACCAGTATAGTAATCCCCGGAAGGGGATCTGGGGATTACTATACTGGTGTTGCATTGGTCATTAATTATTTTAATTTTGTACCCCCTGTAGTGTCTTTATTGATGCTGTATTTATATTTGTACATTTTATATCTATGTTACCAGTACCGCAATAGTCCAACAATGGCCCCACCCCTTTTTCTTTGGCTCTTTGGTTTGGGGACCTCAGAACCAATGTCTCTATATTGTGGAAATATTTATCATACAGTTCAAACATATCCTTGGTATATTGTACCAAAACGAAATCTCTACCTTCTATTATTAGATATTTTGCATATGAAATGCATTCATGACAAGCCACTGTGTCTATAGCCTTGTACTCTGTACTATCGAAAATTCAAGTTTAAAAAAAAAGATTTGCATATCCGCAATATGTTCTGAAGAAAATCTTAAATGTTTTTTCTTTCTCGTACATCACGGGACACAGAGCGGCATATTCATTACTATATGGGTTATATGGAGTACCTTCAGGTGTGGACACTGGCAATCTCAAACAGGAAGTCCCCTCCCTATATAACCCCCTCCCCTAGAGGGAGTCCCTCAGTTTTTTCGCCAGTGTCTTAGGTGTTGGTCACGGAATAGCTTTGCTCCACATCCTTGGGATTAAGGGCGGGCTAACCGGATCTGTCCAAGGAGCCTCAGTGCCAAAGTGGACAGTACCCGGGCCCCAAGCCGTGGGGTTTTGCCTATAATGCTCCTCTTTGGAGGGCTGGACCCTGGGCCCAGGACTTGGAGTTTGTAAAAACCATAAGTTCCTGCTTGCCAGGGTGCTATATAGGTCCAGGACAGTGGGTACCTTCATAGGACCCCAGGGCCTGAAGGTCTACTACGCTACCCACGGAGATGGGAGAAGATTGGATCAGTTTGCTGGACAAACATCCTGCTGCATGGAGCAGGTAAGGGGGAGCCTGCGGGACTTGGTTCGACAGCAGGCTCTCCGGGGTAACCTAAAAGGGGGGATAGCCTAAGTATGCTCTGCATGGGCAACCTTGTTCACTATGTCTGAGAGAGACAGGATGACACCCTTTCTCCCCCATCACTAGGTTCCCCTGTCTAAAAATGTGTTGCTAGCTAAACCTGCTGTTTTCTTCCTAGGGCTAGTAAGGATCCCTAGGGGCCTTTGGAGAGTCCTACCTGGCCGGGGGTTTGAATCTGCCGCCTGTTTCTGCGTTCCTGGATCTCCAGCAGCGCGGCTCCTCCATGTTCCTCCTGTTTCCGGCATACGCGCGCGCGCGTGCGCGCGCACGTCTTATAGACTTTTTTCGCGCCGTTCAGACAGGAGGGCGGGGGGGGGCGTGCCTGCGGCGCCATACAGGAGGCGCGCCTTTGTGCTGTTATAGACAGCAGGCATTGTCAGTGCTCAGTCTGAGGCTGATTTTCAGAAGGAGAGGACGCAGAGCGGCAGAACAGTGACTCCCGGTGGCGGAAGAGGGGTAGTACATGCTGGACTTTGTTCCAATGCCTTTTTTGTTAAGCCAAAAAATTCCCCTTTTTGCAGCAGGTTGGAGGCTGGCAAACTAAGTTTGGGGTCACTGTATGTTGTAAAAAGAAAATATATAATATATATTTAAAAAAAAAAAAAAAAAAAACATACGGGATCCCATCAGTTTTTGGGCATTAGTGATCTATTGTCCCCTAAACTCTGGTTTTGTACTCCTGGCCACTACAGTCTGTTGTGTGGGCGGAGTCCCTCGATTTTGTATTATGGCTTCCAAAGGTTCGGGGTCAAAGGGTACAAAAAAAAAAAAAGACCAAAAAACAAAAGGGTTCCCTTTCTGATTCTGATGATATGCCGATACTTTCCCCGCAACTTATTAACATAAAAGGCGCCTTGGATGAGCCATTAGGGGGATCTGGTGCGGAGGCTGGCCCAGATCAGCCCAGCCCTGTGTTTATCACAGAGGAGATGCTAGCCGTATCCCTAGGGGGGCTAGAAGAGAGAATAGCAGCATTGATCGCTAGAGCTATTCCTGGTAAGAAACGGGTTAGATCCCCATCACCAAGAGGTGTATCCTCAGATGCTGAGATTCTCTCGCCGGAGGAATTGGAATCACAGGAGGATCAACTAGACCTGAACCAAGAGGGTTCAGGGATTGAGGGGTCTGCCTCGGAGGAACCATTTTCAGACCAGACAGAAAGACTGTGGGTACAGTCTTTGACGGACATGGTCCGCTCGGCATTTAGTTTACCATTGCCAGAGCCTCAGGTTCCTCCGGTATCCTCTCTGGGCTCTTTGAAAGCTCCGTTAAGCAACGCAGTTTTTTCCGGTCCATCCTCTTTTAGAGGAATTGATCTTTCGGGATTGGGTACGGCCGGACAGGATTTTTCTGCCACCGAAAAGATTTGCGGTCATTTACCCCATGGAGGAAAAAATTCTCCAAGAGGTGGAGGCTCCCAGTAGTGGATGCAGCCATCTCATGTGTGAATAAATCACTAACTTGCCCGGTGGAAAACATACATATGTTTAAAGATCCGGTTGATAAACGGTTAGAGACACTTTTAAAAGCATCCTTTGCTACGGCAGGAGCAGTGGTACAGCCAGCTGTGGCTGCAATTGGAGTTTGTCAGGCGTTAAAAGACCAGACAAAAGAAATGTTAAAGGACATGCCTACCCAACAAGCAGAAGAGTTTTCTGACATTCCCAGAGCTCTGTGTTTTGCTGTAGATGCTATAAAAGATTCCATCCAGCAGGCCTCTCGTTTATCACTATTTTTGGTGCACATGAGAAGGCTCTTATGGTTGAAGAACTGGGCGGCGGAGCCCCCATGCAAAAAGCTTCTGGCAGGGTTTCCCTTCCATGGAGGACGACTCTTCGGAGAGGATCTGGATAAATATATTCAGACTATTTCAAGTGGCAAGAGTACCCTTTTACCGGTCAAAAAGACATTCCGGGGTCCTACATTTAGAAGGCAGCTCTTTCCTGTCTCGGGGCCCTCAAATTCCAGGCAGTATCGACGACCGCCTGCACGATCCAACGTTAACAGTAGATCGCAGGGACAGGCCCCTGGGGGTAAGAGGCCATGGTATCGCAAGCCGACAAAGACAGCCCCTAAGTCTGCCTTATGAAGGGGCGCCCCCACTCTCGCGGGTGGGGGGAAGGCTTTGTTTCTTCTCAGAAGTTGGGAAGCCAAGATCCCCGACAAATGGGTCCGGGCATCTGTAACCACAGGCTACAGACTGGAGTTTCTAAGGTGTCCTCCGCCTCATTTTCAAGAATCAAGGCTACCAAAGGATCCAGCAAGGAAGGCCTCATTGCTGGCAGCTTTGGATCACCTGCTTTGCCAGGACGTAATAATAGAGGTGCCAGCCCAAGAGCAAGGGCTAGGTTTCTATTCCAATCTCTTTGTCATACCAAAGCCCAACGGCGATGTCAGGCCAATCTTGGACCTAAAGAGGTTAAACGGTTACCTAAGGGTTCGTTCCTTCCGGATGGAATCCATCCGGTCAGCAGCCGCCGCGCTTCAGAGGGACGATTTTCTGGCCTCCATAGACGTAAAGGATGCTTACCTTCATGTACCAATCTTTCAGTCGCATCAAAGACTTTTACTCTTCGCGGTGGGGCAGCAGGGCGCTCCCCTTCGGGCTGGCCACGGCCCCCCGGGTATTCACGAAGATCCTAGCCCCAGTTCTGGCCAATTTAAGGATCCAAGGGGTCACAGTCCTAGCATACTTGGACGACCTTTTAATCATAGATCACTCACGACCGGGTCTGCAAAAGGCAGTAAACCTCACGGTTCGGTACCTCGAAGAATTCAGCAGGGTCCTAAAACCGGGGAAAGTCAGCGTTCCAGCCTACAAAGCAGTTGGAATACCTCGGCATGAGGTTAGACACAGAACAGCAAAGAGTGTTCCTGCCCCTGGTAAAGATCGAGGCTATCAAGGGATTGGTTCAGTTGGTTCTAAACAAGAAAAAACCAACTATTCGCCTGTGTATGCGATTACTAGGCAAGCTAGGGGCCACGTTCGAGGCAGTACCATACGCTCAGATCCACACTCGCGTCCTACAGGCAGCCATTCTAGCAGCCTGGGGCAAGAGGGCACATGCCTTAGAGTCCCCTTTGACGCTATCATCAAGGGTCCGACAAAGCCTGGCCTGGTGGTTGAACCCCCAGAATCTTCTAAAGGGAAAAATCCTTCAGCCCTGTTGTCTGGAAGGTAGTTACCACAGACGCCAGCCTGGCAGGCTGGGGGGGGGGGCGGTCTTCGAGGGGTCCTCTCGCCAGGGAACTGGGGTGAAAGCAGAGAGGCAGCTCCCCATCAATATCTGGGAGATCAGAGCTGCTCGCCTAGCCCTTCTGGCATGGACCTCCAGATTAAAGGGGTTCCCGGTGAGAATCCAGTCAGACAATGCCACGGCGGTGGCATACATAAACCACCAAGGGGGAACCAGGAGTCAGGCCGCTCAAGAGCTTGATTTTTCAGTGGGCAGAGGTTCATGTACCCTGCATTTCGGCGATATTCATTCCCGGAGTAGACAACCTGCAGGCATACTTCTTAAATTCGCCAGAGTCGGTTGCCAGGGGAGTGGTCTCGGCATCCCCAGGTCTTTCAGACAATCTGCCAGAGGTGGGGAATGCCGGACGTAGATATAATGGCATCCAGGTTCAACAAGAAACTAGACAGGTTCGTGTCTCGAGCGAGGGATCCTATGGCCTGCGGAACCGATGCGTTGGTTTGCTCTTGGCATCAATTCAAACTTCTATATGCATTCCCTCCGCTACAGTTACTCCCTCGCCTGTTGCGCAGGATCAGAGTGGAGCACAAGCCAGTCATTCTAGTAGCTCCGGCTGGGCCCCGGAGGACTTGGTACTCACTAGTCCTGAAGATGGCAGTGGGAGACCCTTGGACTCTTCCTCTACAACCAGACCTACTCTCACAAGGCCCGATCCTCCACCCTACATTACAGCGTCTAAATTTGACGGCCTGGAGGCTGAATCCCTGATTCTCAGGGGTAGAGGTCTGTCTAGGCAGGTAATTCCTACCCTGATTAGGGCTAGAAAGCCGGCCTCCAGGGTGATTTATTACAGGGTGTGGAGGAACTACGTAGGCTGGTGTGAATCCAAAAGATGGAATTCCCGTAAATATACTATTGACAGGGTGTTAAGTTTTCTCCAGCTAGGAGTGGATAAAGGCTTGGCACTAAGCACAATCAAGGGACAGATCTCAGCTCTGTCAGTGTGGTTTCAGAGGCCGCTGGCCACCCACTCGCTGGTAAAGACCTTCTTACAGAGGGTCTTGCGTATTAATCCTCCTGTCAAGTCACCACTTTGTCCATGGGACTTAAATCTTGTTCTGTCATCCCTACAGAAACAACCCCTTGAGCCGTTGGCTGAGGTACCTTGATCTTACTGACTAGAAAGTCGGTATTTCTGATCACCATAGTCTCGGCCAGGAGAGTATCGGAATTGGCAGCCTTATCTTGTAAGGAACCATATCTCATTTTGCATAAGGATAGGGCGGGGTTCCGTCCTCATCCTTCCTTTCTACCAAAGGTTATATCCAGTTTCCACCTGAACCAGGATGTGGTACTTCCATCCTTCTTCCAAAACCCACCTCTAGAAAGGAGGGGTTGCTGCATACGTTGGATATTGTCAGGGCCATAAAGGCCTATCTTAAAGCTACAGAGAAGGTTCGGAAAACAGATGTGGTGTTCGTTTTACCGGAAGGACCCAAGATGGGTCAGACAGCTGCTTGATCCACCATCGCAAGATGGATTAAACAATTAATTGTTCGGGCCTGCGGTTTGAAGAGGTTGCCTCCTCCTTTGTCGGTAAAAGGGCCCATTCTACCAGGGCCATGGGCACCTCCTGGGCAGCACATCATCAGATCTCTATGGCTCGAATATGCAAGGCAGCAACGTGGTCATCAGTCCACACGTTTACAAAATTTTATCAATTGGACGTAAGAAGGAATGCGGATACAGCCTTTGGGCAGTCAGTACTACAGGCCGCGATTCAAGCTCCTCAGGATCTGAGGGGGCTCCCTTGATTTGATTTGAGATTTACATTTCTCGTTTAAGTTGGATTTACTAGTATCTGAGTATACCTCTAAAAATTAAATCCTTCTTTGGAAGATGTCTCCCTCCCCTCATTAAAGCATTGCTTTCGGACATCCCATATAGTAATGAATATGCCGCTCTGTGTCCCGTGATGTACGAGAAAGAAAAAGGGATTTTTAAATACAGCTTACCTGTAAAATCCTTTTCTTGGAGTACATCACGGGACACAGAGCTCCCACCCCTCTTTTGGGTGACCATTTTGGGAGGCATACTGCTTGCTACAAAACTGAGGGACTCCCTCTAGGGGAGGGGGTTATATAGGGAGGGGACTTCCTGTTTGAGATTGCCAGTGTCCACACCTGAAGGTACTCCATATAACCCATATAGTAATGAATATGCCGCTCTGTGTCCCGTGATGTACTCCAAGAAAAGGATTTTACAGGTAAGCTGTATTTAAAAATCCCTTTATCTTCATTGATTAAATCTGCAGTAGAGGAATAACACATACAGGCTGCAGATAGAAGGTTAGTGGTACATTATGGAAGCACATAAATGCAGTATAAATATACAAGACAAGCCAACAAAGTGATCAGATTTGTAGTTTTTTTTTTACAGTTCTTTGCTTTTGCATTTTATACCCAGACCAGTAATCCTATGGTATTGTTCCTAATAAAAGACAGGGAAGGAATGTAATTCAAAGGATGGATGCCGCACTCAGAGTTCCAGTTACATTCAACGTTATTGAACACAGACTTTTACTTGTCTTTATGGGTTGTTCTGTGTTCAATCAAGTTTACTCTAACTCAGGGGTGCTTAATCCATAGCCTGCAGGCCGGCCTTGTGGCCCGCGGTGCCCTCTGATGTGCCCCACGACCTCAAACCAGGGAATTGCATGCTCATACTCTGGGATAGTGGGTTGGCAAGCCCAGATCATGATCCATGGCTTGCCAACCCACCATCCCAGAGCATGAGAGTGCACAGAGCTGGTGCTGGCAGTGAAGGAAGCAGGGGACCACAGAGGGAGCAGGAGATGCATAAGTTGATGATTCTGCTGTAGTCCCGTCTTCTGTGCCAGGTGGAGTGCTACCAAAGGCACTCCACCTGGAACCTTTCTGGCTGCCTGGAGAGCCTGAAGAGGAAAAGGTCTGTGTATTAAACATCCTATACACTGCACTTTTACAAAGGCTATAATGGCACTTATTAAAAAAAAAAAAGGGTTATTAGGCTGCTTTAACACTGATCTGCAGGTGCAGTGCAATGCAGGTTAGCTGCACTGAGCCATAGGCTTCTCTTATATCCTGCAGATTTGGTGCGCTTTCTGAAAGTGAACCAGACCCACAAGATGTAAAAGAAGTCTTTGGCTCATTTACATTTGCCCTTTGGGGGGGCACTAAAATCTCATAGTTCATTGTGGCCGCGACCAAATACCAAAACTTGGAGTTCAACATCCATCTTCTTTTTGCAGGGAAATACAATGTTTGTACAGGCATTAGTCAAGACAGAAAGGAGGGTAATGTAGAATATTAAATGGTCATATAATGATAATGTAGCCTGTACAGTTATTGGAGAATGTCCCAATTAAGGCCAGGGTCACACCTATGCATTTTTCAGTTTTGCAGAAACACACTACACTCCATTTTACATGGTTTCCTATGAATGTAGTTCACATCTGTGCATTTTATAGAAAGGGCCAGGGACTTTTTTCTGGTTTTTGGTTCCATAGACTTCAATGGATCAAAAACGTGTATTGAAAAATGCAAAATGCACCTGGGCTATGCAAACCGCAACCTGCATAGGTGTGAATCAGGCCTAAGGCTACTTTCACACAGGTATTTTTCAGGTGCTTTAGCACTATAAAAAGCACCTGAAAAACGCCTCCCATGCGTCCCCAGTGTGAAAGCCTGAGTGCTTTCACTCTGGGGCGGTGCACTTGAGGGATGTTAGAAAAAGTCCTGCAAGCCGCATCTTTGAGGCTGTTTGGGAGCGCTGCAGGACCTGCAAAGCACTTCGGTAGTGCCATAACACGGGCATTTTAAACTCTTTCTTCGGCCGATAGCGGGTGTTAAAAGTGCGGACGAAAAGCGCAGCTATAACAACGGTAAAGAACCACTAAAACGAGCTCTGCTTTACCGCTAACACTGGGTGCTTTCAGTGTGAAAGTAGCCTAAGAGTAGATAGGAGTGATGCATTCTAGAGGTAAGTTTTAGATGCATCTGTTATTTTTCAACAGCTTTTGTGTCTGTTTAAAGCTGAACACCGGGAATTGGGTAAAAACTTGGGGCCTCCCCCCTCTGGGTCATCACATACAATGCAGGGCTACAAACCCTGCATTGTTTGTATAGAGGCAAGCTTGCTAAAGTGTCATAGAGAAGATTCTGTGTGGGACCAATAACATGGATGGAGGAAGCCTGCCAGAGCCAGCACTAGGTATAACACCTTATCCCTGCACCCCTAGACTAAATGACATGTAACCTTTACAGTGCAGAAAGTGGGGGGGGGGGGGGCAGAGCAAGGGTAGATCTTGGCTAACTCCTGGCGTTCAGCTTTAATTGGTATAATGTTATTTTTTTCTTCCAAAAAGTATTTTATTAAAGAACAAGAACATTTTCAGTGAAAAATACATGCAGAAAGGCAATAAACCATAAGGTCTAACAAAAACTTTATGTAGGCAAAGAGTCACAAGGTAGATGACAATCCCTACCAGTCGTAGGGAGACAAATGGTAACTGGTACTGACAGGAACCCACTAGTGCAGTGGTCTCCAAACTGTGGCCCTGGGCCGGATGTGACCCTTTGCTTGCCTCTATCCAGCCCTTGGGGCACTATTCCATTCACAACTAACCATAATGATGGGGCACTATTCCACACACTGACACCAAGGATGCGGTGCTATTCCTCCCACTGATATCAACCATAGGGCACTAGTCCTTCCACTAAAACCAATGATGGGGCGTGGTTTACTTCCTTTGATGCTTGGGCATTTTCTACTCCCAATGGCCACAGTCTGGCCCCCTAAAGTTTGAAGGACAATAAACTGGTCCTTTGTATTTAAAGTTTGGAGACTCCTGCACTAGTGGATCAGCTGCATGAGATAATGTATATCTGGAGCTACATTCCTAGAAAAAGGAAAGGGAGTACCTGATAGGATCTCCCGGGAAGTAGTACCAGCTAGCACAGGTAGGGTCAGATCAAGTATTATAAGCCCACCTGCCTCCAATGCGAGTTCATGCAAAATGAAATAACTGAGCATAGAAATAACTGTTTTTAATATTATAAATCAGAGATGGGAAAAGGAGCTGAAAGCTGAACAAAATCCAAAAAAATTAATATTATGGGGCTGATTTGCAAGGAATATTAAAGCAAGAGTAGGGCAGTTCAAAGCAACTGGGAAGGTTTTTTTTGTTTTTTTTTTTGCTTTAGAAAGATAAAACAACCCTGGCTATAGATGACTTTGCAATTCTGCTCAAAAGAAAGTTGTTTTAGAAGATCACATATTCTCTATTCTTTACTTTTTCTTCCTTTCCAGGCAAATCAAACAATCGTGTAACCTTTTACCTTGTGTCCCTTTTTTGGGGGGGGGACTAGAATCATCAAGGTTTCGGTCAAATGAAATTTCTTTTATTTTGGTGATATCACTCAACAGACATAGAATTCCGGCCACAGTATTATAGAACTCTTCCCTCACATGACCAAATAACTATTGACCTATAGGGCGCATGCAAGGGGTGCCAGGGTGCTTTTTATTCATATAACAATGAGAAAGAGGACTTTCCTTGCCGTCTTCTTACCTATAGTGCACTTTTTTTTATCATAATTGTATCCACTTAGCAGAAGACTTTTGCTGTTAGTTTATAGGCTGCTAGCACCTAATGTAAGTACATATGTTTCATAACTGTACATGTGCTGTAAATATACTTAAAGTAATATAATGATCTGACAATTGATGAATATTTGTAGGCTATACTTTAAGAGCCTGTTGGTGTATTACTCTTTTAAATGTCTTTTCTTCTTCTTGTTCTGTATTGTAGCGCTTCCAAGAAAAAGTGGAATCCCTGGAACAGGAAGCAGCAAATGAAAGACAGAAGCTGGTGGAGACACACATGGTTCGTGTGGAGGCCATACTAAATGATCGCCGAAGAATCGCTCTGGAGAATTACATCACTGCACTGCAAGCTGATCCACCAAGGGTATGTGTCATTCCTGATATACTTACACCAATCAGTCATAACTTTGACCACCCACCTAATATTGAGTAGGTCCCCCTTTTTCTGCCAAAATGGCCTTGACTTGTCAAGGCATGGATGCCGCTAGATCTCTGAAGGTATGCTGTGGAATCTGGCACCAAGCAGTCAGTAGCAGGTCCTTTAAATCCTCTAGGCTGTCTTGGATTTAGATTTGTTTTTACAACACCTTGGACTTTTTGTGTGCCTCAAACCATTTTTGCAGTCTGGCAGGGCACATTATCCCGCTGAAAGGCCACTGCTATTAGGAAAGACCATATCCATGAAGGGGTTTACTTGGTCAGCAATAGGGATGAGCTCCGGCGTGTTCGCACACTCCACATGCAGAGCCTGCCAGGAAGTCGGCGCTGCGCTAATCACAGGCAGTGAGACATTGTCCCGATGCACGGCTGCAGAGATCGGGAAATGTCTCACTGCCTGTAATTAGCGCAGCGCCGACTTCCTGACGAGCTCTGCACGTGGAGTATGCGAACACGCCGGAGCTCATCCATAGTCGGCAACCATATTTAGGTAGGTGGTACATGTCAACTAACATCCACATCAACAGCAGGACTCAAGGTTTCCCAGCAGAACATTGGCCAAAACATCATACAGCCTCCACTGGCTTGCAATTTTCCATTGGTGCATCATAGTGCCAATACTTCTTCAGGTCAGTGACACACACATACAGTACCTGGCCATCCACATGATGTAAAATAAAGTGTGACCAGGCCACCTTCTTCCATTGTTCCGTGGTCCATTTCTGATGCTCAAGTGTCAATTGTAGGTGCTTTTGGCTGTAGGCAGGTCAGCCGGCGGGCACCTTGACTGATCTGCAGCCTCATACGCAACAAACTGTGATGTCCATTTCTTTGCTTTCAGGGGCAACAAGTTTACATGAAGACAAATTTGCTCACTGACTTTCAGATGCCAGTGTAATGAGATAATCAAGGTTATTCACTTTAGCTGTTAATGGTCATAAAGGTATGGCTGATTGTTGGATATGTTTCAGCTGAACGTTCTCCAAAGAAATGACAGATTGTAGTCAGACGCACTATGCCAGACACACTACAGAGAAGATGTACACAGATACACAAGTAGCAATGCTCCTGCTTTTTAATACGTCTTCCAGGAACTGCCCAGTGCATTTTGGGATACAGAAGAAAGGTTCTGAATATAAGAGACAAGGTCTGATCTATATCTTATAGTCTTTGCTGTCTGGTAGGGCCAGTATAATATATATTTGTCTTAATTCATGTCACTTCATTAATAACAGTCCCAACGATCACCTTTTGCTACAGCAGCCCCTACAATAGCAGAGCTCCTTTCCCTGGCATCATTTCATACAATGTAGGGCTATTAACCCTGCATTGTACATGAAGGAGAAACAAGTGTTACCATGGCTGAGAGGAGGCTTTGTGGTACAGGTTGCATACCTGGAGGGACAGTCTCTACTGGAGAGAGGAATTGGGTAACTATTACACCCAATTGCTCTACCCCTAGGCAAAAATGGGCATTTAACCCTTGCAGTGATGAGGCCTTGCAGTAGAGGTTTTTTTTTTCTTGTGCCCAGAGTTGAACTTTAAAGATAGGGGACTGCTAAAGGCAATGCGAACCTCTACACCTATGGATTCATCACTTTTTCACACCTGGCTTTGTCAGCTGAACATCAGTTTGACTCATCTATCACTGATAAAATGCTGTAGAATTTGTCAGCAGTCGGTAAACTCTGTAAAGTTTAAAAATGTATTAAAGAAGAAAAGTTATTTAAACTGTGTCAGAAATTAGCGTATATAAAACATTTTAATGATGATTTGATGCTACAGAATATACCTTGGACATTTGTAGGTAAGGAAGTGAGGGATCTAGCAGACTTGTGCTGTTCATCACTAAAATAATTTTAGTGGCTGCATATTGCTGGAAAATAGGGTAACTTTTTTTTTTTTTTAGGTTGGATTAAGTAACCTAGAATTAATGATTAGAGACAGTGGCGGCTCGTGGTTTTTCTGTTTGGAGGGTGGCAGACAACCCCCCCGCAGGGAACCTTAAGGCCTCTCCCATCTGCCGGTCATTCCACTTACCCCATCTAGGCAGTGGGCATCAATGTGTGGCAGGGATTTGGGGCATCATCAGGCTGCGGTGGGGATCAGGGCATCAGCGGACATCAGACTATGGTAGGGAATGAGGCATCTGCGGACATCAGGCTGCGGCGAGCAGCGGCTCCTGCGTCTTCTCTTCCTCCCTCTTCATCGCTTCAGCTGTGCGTCTCCTCCCCTCCTCCTAGGCGTCCAATAGGTTTGTCTGTCCTTTCAGCCAGTCGGGTGATGGGTATCAGACCCGCTTCCCGATTTGCCTGGAGAAGGATCATTGTTTCACACACCTGGGTGGGCTCCGGACCAAATGCTCCATGTCCCGAGTCCACCCTATTTTGAAGCCTGTTGGAGTTTCTGGCTCTAATCAGTGCTTCAAAAAACACATCCCCACCATAGGAATTCATGTGCCCGGCATCCTAAAAGTGGCCAGGTACATGGATAGGGGGGGCACCCATGCGCCCACAATGGACGGGCCACCCCTGATTAGAGAATTTTGTGATCAGCCACGCACTAGTTATAAAATGCACCCTTATATTGGTCGATGTTGATGAAAGCTGCAGCACGGTGTTGCCAAAACCGACCATTTAGATTGGGTTTATTGCTTATCTGCACAGACAAAACAACATGATTAGCTGCAGAACATTACTTTTGAAAACCAGCACCAATGACACGGCTGTGTAAGGTTGTGCAATGTTTCCTATCTACCTCACTGGTCAATACAGAGACTCAAATGTAGGGAGGACAAAGGTTATGGTGCAACCAGGACCCTGCAATTATTGTTTACTCAGTGGATCTTGGGGATCTAGAGAAGAGATCATGAAGATGATAGTCTAAGGGTGCGACCAGTCACCTTGGAGGTGCCTGTTCTTTGGTTAGAGCTGCTTTAAGAAATAAGTGTCCCCAGATCTTTAAGAATACTCCTATGGATGGTTTGCCATCCACTTTGAATGTCAGGCACTATTTTGATTAATTCCCATTTTGGTCACTTTGCAGCCTCGTCATGTATTCAACATGTTGAAGAAATATGTCCGCGCTGAGCAGAAAGACAGACAACACACCTTGAAACACTTTGAGCACGTCCGCATGGTGGATCCCAAGAAAGCTGCTCAGATCCGATCCCAGGTATAATAATTACTATTTTATTTAACTCTCAAAATATTTTTTTTTCTTTTCAGCTTAAGTAGAATTACTTGTCTCTGAGGGAAAGACAAATTATGTTTTAAGGAAAACCCTGCACTCTCGTGCCTCCACACTGTCCGCAGTGCAGAAATAGGTGCTGGTGTGGAAGATGAATCAATCGTAGGATTCCATTCATCCCTGTCTGGTCACGAGAAGAGTTAATACAGGAGCTGCACATAGTAGATCATTGAGCCTCTAATGTGCTATTGATCTATAGCTGACAGATTTATGCATTGGGAAACAGATGACTACCTCTGGCATGACTGGAAAAAAATGGCTTATGCTTGTATATTTTGGTCCAGAGTCAATTTGTAGATTTAATACAAGTGCTGCATGACTGCTGATCCAGTTCGTGCTGTTAATCTGAGCATCTTGTGGTCTATTAGTATTCAGACTCTGCTGCAGACCAATTTCTGTTAATCCATTAAGTGTAATAGCAGATGAGGAATTTTCCAAAGAGACTGAGTGTCTTTTCTCCAGGAAGATTGTACAGCGAAAACGCTGCTGTAAAATTGCCGCGGTGGGCGTTTTCGTGTCATTCGGATCTGTTGCCAGCTGTGCTGCTGGATTTTCTGGCCAAGATGATAATATGGTACCTAATGTTGCAGGAATAGTCATTTCTGAAGCTAGACGCCCATTGCCGAGGAATAGACCCCTGCTAGGTGTATACACTTACTGGAATGGCTTTCTGGCTCCTGCAGCAGGGAGTGTTTATGAAAATTACAAGTGTCTTATTTCAGTTTACTTTACTCATTTACATGTACTAAGAACATTGAGCATCAGAAGACACCAGCAATATGCTGACACACCCTTCCCAATTTGGAAAACAGCCACATAGCCTTCTGATAGGGGTTAAAATATATATAAAGCTAAACATGATTTAGTTTTGAATAGAGTAGGGAAAGGTAAAACTCCTGTCTGTTGGAAAAAAATGTTTTTGGTCTGTGTCACATTGGGGAGAATTTCCATCACTTTTTGTCTCAAGAGAAAACGGCAAGTAACAGACAGTTGGGCCAAAGGAAGTGACTGTTGGGTGTCACTGCACCAAGTATCCCCTTTTGGAAGTATTCCACCCTATTTCTTTGCTACTGACAACTCAGACAATTAGATTTTCCTCTACACTTTTAGTCCCAGTGACAGTGGTAGTCAATACAGAAAGACAGGTGAATCTGCCCAGTGGGGACACAGACCGCAATAAAACATGACAGAGGTTCGAACTCTTGCACACTGTATCCAAAACCAAAAGAATATGGATTTAATACATGCACTGTTCAAATTTCATCCAGTTCCAGTGGAACCAGTTGAAAATTGCTTAGTTGGTGGCACTGTCAGCCCCTTTCTACCTGCTATCATTTGGCTAAAATATCGAAAGACCCGGCCAAAATATTGTTTGCTTAATAGCAGCTGCTTCGAATCAGCTGCCGTTTTGGTATTTTGACAGCTGCCAGCTGTCAGATTATGATAGCCACAGCAGAAAATGCTTTTATTTGTGCTGTACAGCATGGATGGAGGAATCTGTTAGATTTCTGTTTGTGTTCAGCCTAAAGGCTAAAAAAAAATAGTGTGACCAGACTTAACATGGCTTCCATAGAGGTGCAGAACAATGTTTTAAGTCCTTGTGGCTCTCCAAAGTTTGCCCCTTCTACTTATACTGTAAGGAAACCACAAGGTCTGCCCTGTTTACAGATGCTGAAACTGATCTCCAAAATATGTCCCTTCTACAGATACAGTAAGAGATCCATTAAAGGGTCACTAAAGGAAAAACATTTTTTTGCTGAAATTACTGTTTTCAGGGTATAGAAACATAAAAGTTAACTGATTCCTTTTCAAAATGATTAAAAATCGATAAAAATCAATCATATAATGTGCCTGCAGGTTAGTTTCACTTTTGAACTGGCTTCATGTTTCTGTGAAGTAGAAATAGACACACAGAACAAAAACAAACAAATCCAGGGCAGTGTTTTGTTTTTAAAATGAATCTGATTGGTTCTGGGAAGTTTTAGACACACAGTAATGACAGCTTAGACCACCGTGAGAAAGCTCCCAGCACTGTGGTTATACGGAAACAGACAAGCAGGAAGTGTGGAGAACAGAGCAGGATTACAGCAACTTCAAAGCAAAAATGAACAATAAGGACATGAAGCCAGTACTGCAGTAAGGTAAAGGAAGCTATTTAGCTAAAAAAAAAATCCTTTAGTGATCCTTTAAGCCTGTCCCTTCCATAGACACTGTGAGGGATCCATCAAGCCAGCCCCTTTCCCCCACATTGTAAGACATTCACCAGATCTGCCCCTTCCACAAGCACTGTATGGAATCTCCCAAATTCTCTCAACATTCAAGGCCAATGCGGGATCGTCCCTTTGCTGACAGCAAGGAGACTTTCCCACTGTCCAAATACACTGATCAGTGCTTGCGCAGATGAAGCTGCAAAAGTCCAATAATGTGGCTGTACGGAAATCGATTGGTAGGTGGACTTCTGTACAACCACCCTGCCCTTGCATGGATTTAAATTCGGACCTTCTATGCTGAACTGGCTAAATTTCAATGCATGTATTCCTGGCTTAAGAGATCTTCCAAGTGTCCTTCCACACACACTGCAAAGGATCCCCCAAGTCTGTGCCTTCTACACACTGCAAGGGATCCCCCAAGTCTGTGCCTTCTACAGACACCATAAGGGCAACAGAAGTAACAAAGTGGTAGGCTACTCAACGTTCTGTTCTGTCCACCCAAAATCAAATAGTCTTGGGCAGTGGACTTCCTAAGTCTTTGTGTCTGTGTACTATTCTGTACATAAATCTGTCTAGCTCTGTGTAGATTGTGTTAGTGTTAATAATTGTAGCTTTCTGCCGGATGAAGTCTATCTTCCAAGGATTTTCTTTATTGATGGCCTGTGTTGTGCAGTATCCGCATAATAATGGTTCAGAGAGAAGCGATGGCATCGCTGAAATTTAGGAGAGCTGTCAGCCGAGTTTTACTATTTACAATACTCGTAGGAAGCTGCCTTTGTTTTCTGTGAGTATTAAACATGTCATATTTCTTGTAGGTGATGACACATCTCCGTGTGATTAATGAGCGGATGAATCAGAGCTTCTCTCTCCTATACAAAGTCCCTGCTGTGGCTGAGGAAATCCAAGATGAAGTTGGTAAGTGAGCTGCTTGGTGGGTATTAAAGTACCCAAAGGAATGCGTCGTTGTTACCCATGGTAATCAATTAGAATTTCCCTTTCCTGTTTGCAAGGAAGGTTAAATAAAGGAAATAAAAAATAAACTGGATAATTTCCAGGAATAAAAAAAAGATTTCTTTCAAACACTTCCTTGTGCGATATCGAAAACCTCATCCTTTATGCTTTAAAGCAGAGCCAGCTCATCCACAAACTAGGCAGGAGGCCAGTGAATATGCAGGGAGCCTATGTACGAATTCAGTTCATGTCTGATAGAGCTGTGTTAGTATAATATGCAGAAGGGTTTATCTTCTCTGTCTGTTTCATTTCTTATCAATGTTAACTGGAAGGATGGGGGGGGGGGTCCAAAGCTGCTACATGATTGCCTAGAACCCCAGTCTGTCTTAATCTGTCTTTGCTTAAAGGTGATCGGTTACAATACTGCGAGAACCCTCAAATGTAAGCTGTTGTTCTGACTTTTGGGGCTGGATGCTATTTGCTAATGCAGCACTGCAGTCGAAGAATCAAAAATTTCACTTGGAGGACAAATACCCTATAAAGTAAACCAGTTAAGATACCCTATAAAGTAAACCAGTTATAAAAAAAAAAAAAGCCAGCACCACACAGTGTTTGAACCATGCAAATTGGACTGCTTGAAAGAGACATTGCTTCCCATGCAGGGCAAAGTGACAAAGTCTCTAGAAAAGTTTTCCCCCCAACTTCTTATTCTTTCCCTACTAGCGGTCCTCCACCTCTTGTTCCCGCTCCACTGCCAGTATTGAAGTCGGCTGTATCTGTGACCCAGGGAAGCAACAATGTCACTTTCCTGGTCATGTGGCAGTGCTCGGGCCAAGCATTTGGGTACTGGATCTGAGCCTTCTCAACAGGGAAGAGGTTACATGTTCCCCCCCATCCCCAGAATGCTTGATATTTTGACATTATAGAGACTGCTGTGGTGGGGAAGGCGAAGAGGGCGCTAGTAAGAAGTGTATAAAGGAATCAGGTGCACTTCTTCCACTTTGTCTTGTATGGGTAAGGTGACAATAATGACATGTTTATTTCAGTAAGCAAAAATTGTGCCTAGACTAAAGCACCCTTCTTAAACGTAACCATTGTTCTCCCTAGCCAAATACTTAACCGCCAACTTTGACCTTGAAGTGGAACTTCATCTCCCTGTTTGAATTTTTCTTTTCCATTCAATCTTACCATTTGTACTGGGTTGTCACACGCTCTGTGAATCCATTGTTGATTTGTTGTGATCCACTGCACTATGTTGCTCATCAGATTCTGTGCCACCATCATCATCAGAAGAAGCCAGCTGTCTCTTCTGGATCCTTGCTGCTGAAAGTCCCCTCACTGATGTGCCGCCAGGTCCTTCCTCCTCCAGCTCTGTATGCTTCAGCTAATGCCACCTGGGATTTCTGGCATAGATATCCCAGGAGGCTCCAAGAACAAGCCAACATCCTTCTTATCAAGACAGGAATGCTCCCATGGTAGACCTTAAATACAAAAAGAAAAGATACCTAGGTGCACACATACCTGCAGCAGCTAGGACCAAATGTGAACCATGCCAAACTGTAATTTCTGGGTAGATTTAGAGTTCGCCCATTCCCTCCCACCTCCCCACATGTTCCCAGTGTCCTTTCATTGTGTTGATCTGCCTAATTGACTTACAGTGCCTGCCGCCGAGAATGTGTTTATAGCACGACAGCATCGCGCTGATTCTCGGCGACAGGCTGCCGACATCTCGCACTCGCTGGAATAGTAAAAGCACATTCCAGCGAGTGCGTCATAGAAGCGACGGGGATCCGACGCGGATTCCCGCCAATTCTACACGTGGGCGGAGTTTGTTATGAATCCTGAGAAGGAAGTCCTCGCCGGATTTTAAATAAAAATCCGGCATGGGTTCCCCCCTCAGGAGCATAGCGGGCCCTTAGGTCTGGTATGGGTTGTAAGGAGACCCCCCCAACGCCGAAAAAACTGCGTGGGGGTCCCCCCACAATCCATACCAGACCCGTATCCAAAGCACGCCGGCCGGCCAGTCAGGAGGGGAGTGGGGGGCAAGCGAGCGCCCCCCCCCCCTCCTGAGCCGTACCGGGCAGCATGCCCTCAACATGGGGGGGTCAGGTGCTCTGGGGCAGGGGGCGCACTGCCCCCAGATACCGGCCCCCCACCCTAAGTGAATGAGTATGGGGTACATTGTACCCCTACCCATTCACCTGCAAGAAAAGTGTAAACACAAATAAACCACACAGTGTATTGAAATATTTTATTAGTTGGCCGCCCGGGGGGGGGTGTGTATGATCGCTTTTATAAAAGCGCCCCCCTCCGGCGGGCTTCTGCGGGGGGGTGGGTGCCGCTGTTCTTCACCGCCGTCTGGTTCTCTTCCGCCGCGGGGGGGGGGGGCGCTCACCACCCGGCGGGCTTCCTTCGACATCTTCGGCGGCGGGGGGGTCTTCCACTCTCCGGGGTCTTCTCCCACTCTCCGGGGTCTTCTCCGGCTCTCCGGGGGTCTTCTCCGGCTCTCCGGGGGTCTTCTTCGGCTCTCCGGGGGTCTTTATAGAAGTGGGGGGGTTCTCGCGCCAAAAACAATGGGGGGGGGGGGTTGGTTGTGTAAAATTGTTGTGAACTTATATTAAAGCTGCTCCCTAAATAATGCAGAAAACTGGATTAAGAATGTGAACATGTGAAAAAAAGGGGCGCTAACTGCTCCTATATTATACATATATTATGCAAACATTAAAGTGAACAGTGAATTATGGAACAAAATAATTATTTTAGTGACACAACAGTATGAGCAAAATAAATATCAAACAGGTGTATGCTATATACGTGCAGATAAATTAAGGTGAACAGTGAATAATTGTACAAAGTCCATCAAATAAAAAGTGCATTGGTGTGTTGGAATTCAATGGTATTCTTTAACGTGCTGAGTGTTGAATCATCCATATATAGAAATCCACCTTCACCAAAGTGCCACCGCTAGTGAGGATAGATGGCTCCTTACCCAGTGTAGTTGACCTATTGCTATGAATAAGGTCAAAATGAGCTCAGGTTGCAGCTGCTGGCCACGGTAGACTCGATAGTAGACCCAGTAGGAAATGGATTTCATATAATGAAAGAAAATGCTTCCATAGTATAAAACCTTTATTTAGTAAAAAATGATCAAATAACAAACAGCCGAGTGGCCTCTTACTTGGTGTGGTGCCCGTGTGCCCGGCACTGAGGCTGTAGACTGTGGATGTTTGTTAGAGGAAGGACGTGGAGAGAGAGATGGGGTTTGCTGGTACAGCCGGCGTGCGTTCCACCGCCGTCAGCTAGGAAACCAGGAATCCTCCACCCCCAAAAAAATCAAACACACCAACACATTTCAAGGACCATACCAGGGGGGCAGGGGGCCACCACCACCATTCCCACCACAAGGTGGTTACCCTGTGGGGCCCCCCCACAATCAATACCCCACCCCATATCTAGCACCCACACATAATAGGTATGCCCCATTGGACAATCGCCCAATGGACTACAATTACACCTATTACCACCAGGGTCCACCACCGTTTGCTTCTAGACCCCCTAGAGGCAAAGCAAGGGGCAACCATAGAGGCAAGCAAAATGCCCAAAATTATGGACAACAACCGGGGGGGGAATGGAGAGGCTGGAACGAGCCCTACAAGATCCCCACCATAGCCCCACAGCCACAACAAGAACATACAGGCCCAGAGGCAAAAGAGGGGGAACCAGAAAGAAAAAGACCCAGGGACAAGTAGGAGAAGGAATATTTAATTTGGCAGGTGTAGATCTTTCTCGAGCAGAAATAACAGTACTGTCACAAGGATTAAAATTCGCTCCTAACAAAAATCTCAATAAATTTGAAACCTTCATAGACGTTGAGAAATTTGTGAGGAAACTCAACATTAAAAAACATTTCTCCCAACAACCTATCTATGAAGCCCAAAATACCAATACTTTATTCCAACATAGTGGGCTGAAGAATAGCTCAGTCTTTAACCCCAAAAAGGGGACCCATCATCATGTGGAGGTCTTCAAACATATGGTACAAGGCAAAATTCAAGACTTGGACATCAAACCTTCCTATATAAATTCCAATCATAATATGATATCAGAAGGAATCAAATCCTTAGAACAAAATAAAAATATAGTAGTACGACCAGCTGATAAAGGTGGAGGAGTGGTCATACTCACTAAAGCAGACTACTACGGAGAAATCCAACGCCTGCTGAGTGCCACTGACACCTACCTCCCTCTTCCGGGTGACCCAGTGGGTAAACTCAAGGTGGAGTTATCCCTTTGGATCAAGGATGGTTTAACTCAATCTATCCTTACCGAGAAGGAAGCACAATACTTGGTTCCCAAAGTACCTCGCACACCGGTACTATACATAGTCCCCAAAATCCACAAAAACAAGACCCACCCTCCTGGGAGGCCTATTGTTAGTGCAATAGGTTCACTCTACTCCAGGCTAGGTGAATATTTGGACATCTTTCTCCAACCCCTGGTTACCCAAGGTAAATCTTACTTGAGAGACAGTAGAGACCTCATTAAGTCCTTAGCAACCCTCACAGTGTCAGAAAACATTTGGTTGGTTACGGTGGACGTAGAGTCACTTTATACCAATATTCGCCAACCAGATGCCATTTTAGCGGTACAAGACACATTAACATCTCTATCCAAAATACCCCCAGCCCAAATTAAGTTCCTGGTTAGAGGATTACAATTAGCCATGGGCAACAACTATTTCTGGGCACAGGGCAACTTCTATAATCAAATACGAGGAGTTGCTATGGGGGCACGGTATGCACCTAGTGTGGCCAATTTGGTATTGAATAGATGGGAAGAGGAAACCATCTATAAAGATAATAATTCATCATTGGTTTACTACCGTAGATACATAGATGATATTATACTTCTATGGGAGGGGTCTCAACTCTCCTTGGATTCATTCTTGAACAAAATGAATACCAATGAATATGGTCTCGGCTTTACCGCTGAGTACAGTAAGACCTCTATCCATTATTTGGACCTCATACTTACCAAAAAACAGAATCAAATTCATACCAAAACATACTTTAAACCAACTGACCGCAATGGATACGTACCGACCTCTAGTTGCCATCACCCTAAATGGCTGGGTGCTATACCTAAAGGACAGTTTATGAGAATACGCCGCAATTGCAATAATATAGAGGACTATGAACACCAGTCAGAAACACTAACCAAGAAATTTATAGAAAAAGGGTACAGTCCAAAGAAAATATATAAGGCCCAACAAGAGGTTCTGGGTATCGACAGACAATCCTTATTGGAAAATAAGATCAAAATACCAAGAAAAGAAGATGTACCATTTCTGTCTGGCTATCATAGGCAATACAGAAACATAGAAAAAATATTCAAAGAATACTGGCCAATCTTACTAAAAGACACTGACCTGGCCAAAATCTTACCCTCACATCCGACCTTTATATACAGAAGAGCACCGGGTTTGAGGAATATGGTGGCAGCCAATGTACCAGACCCTCCGAAAAAAACCCTTACCTTTCTTGATGGGTCAAGCTTCCATTATTGTACCAGATGCAGGTCATGCAATAAAACAAATAGGCAAGGAAAAAAGGTCACTAAATTCAAATCAAGTGTCACCCAACAAGAATATACCATCAAACCACTAATTACGTGCCATTCTAGGTACGTCACATATGTATTGGCATGTCCCTGTAAACTCCAATATGTAGGCCGCACTACTCGAGAATTAAAAATCCGAATCAACGAACATGTGGCCAACATAATTAAGGGGTTCCCCGATCATAGTGTGTCAAGACATTTTGATCTTTTCCACAATAGAGACCCTGGTCTATTGACGTTTTATGGAATAGACAAAATCACCAATCACTGGCGTGGAACAGACTTGACGAAAGCTATATCACAAAATGAAACCCAGTGGATCCATCGCCTCAGAACTATGAGGCCTCAGGGCCTCAATATAGAATTGGACCTGAATTGCTTTTTAACTGACAACTAGAAAGTCAAGTCACTAGTTGACCCCAATATAGAGCATTTAGCCCACTTTATATCTTATATCTTATATTTTAATATTTTAGTATTTTAAATATTTTAAATATAATTTTTCACTATGTTTTTTAACATGATTATATATATCAATGCCAGTAATATTCAAATATTATATGCTTAATATGTTTTACAAAAAAAATTTTTTAATATATATATTTCTTAGGATTATATTCATAATATATATTACATTAATATAGAGAGTAGACATTTGGGTAAAATATATATGACGATCCAGCATTTTCACACATGAGACATACTGCAATCCGAGCAATGTCTGTGACTGCTGTATATTATAGGTTGCTACAGTGACCGGGACTGAGGCTGTTGTCAAAATTTAAATATCCCTCCCACGGGTAGATTGACAGACCTTTAAAAGCAAGTACTGGCGTGCACCAGGTACGCTTCCTGATGACGAGATAACGAAACGTACGTCGAGGCGGTACCTGGGCACGCAAACACTTGCTACTTCCGGCTTCCTGGTTTCCTAGCTGACGGCGGTGGAACGCACGCCGGCTGTACCAGCAAACCCCATCTCTCTCTCCACGTCCTTCCTCTAACAAACATCCACAGTCTACAGCCTCAGTGCCGGGCACACGGGCACCACACCAAGTAAGAGGCCACTCGGCTGTTTGTTATTTGATCATTTTTTACTAAATAAAGGTTTTATACTATGGAAGCATTTTCTTTCATTATATGAAATCCATTTCCTACTGGGTCTACTATCGAGTCTACCGTGGCCAGCAGCTGCAACCTGAGCTCATTTTGACCTTATTCATAGCAATAGGTCAACTACACTGGGTAAGGAGCCATCTATCCTCACTAGCGGTGGCACTTTGGTGAAGGTGGATTTCTATATATGGATGATTCAACACTCAGCACGTTAAAGAATACCATTGAATTCCAACACACCAATGCACTTTTTATTTGATGGACTTTGTACAATTATTCACTGTTCACCTTAATTTATCTGCACGTATATAGCATACACCTGTTTGATATTTATTTTGCTCATACTGTTGTGTCACTAAAATAATTATTTTGTTCCATAATTCACTGTTCACTTTAATGTTTGCATAATATATGTATAATATAGGAGCAGTTAGCGCCCCTTTTTTTCACATGTTCACATTCTTAATCCAGTTTTCTGCATTATTTAGGGAGCAGCTTTAATATAAGTTCACAACAATTTTACACAACCAACCCCCCCCCCCCCCATTGTTTTTGGCGCGAGAACCCCCCCACTTCTATATATTCTAGGCTACCTTGTAGCCCTTTTCTTCGCAGCCATGGATATATTCAATTTTATGGAAGGCCGACAGACCAACATTGAGCATATATTCCAGCAACAACCCAGCCCTAACATAGATATTGAGAGAAGCTTCAAACAGCTCCAATTCAATATGGAAAAACAGATTAGGGCTTGGTGGGACATAGCATCCTTCGAGATGTATATCCTAAAAAACCTAACACCAAGGAGACTCAGATGGGACGTTTACCCTAATGATGGCTTGGAAGATCTCACATTAGCGGATGAATGGTTCCAATTTTTCAATGCATGTGAACAGAAACTCATGCAATTGATGATTAAAAGACGTAAAACTAAAAATGTCATCACACAAACCCATATAGTAGATCTTAAAACATCTATGGCACCATTTATGGAAACCAAAGAATACTTGGAAAAGGCACAGACCTTACAAATCCATTTAACAAAATATGATACCAACATTAAAAACAAAAAACTCAAAAAATATCATAGGGATATAAAGGACTATCAAGAAGGCAAAGTCTATAAGTGGCAGATCAAAACTGACACCATTAGTTCCAAGGAATCCTCTATGGAGAGAGATTCAGAAGTACACAACCTGGTCACTCTAGCAACCAACAAGATAAAAACTAAATCCTCCACCCCCAAAAAAATCAAACACACCAACACATTTCAAGGACCATACCAGGGGGGCAGGGGGCCACCACCACCATTCCCACCACAAGGTGGTTACCCTGTGGGGCCCCCCCACAATCAATACCCCACCCCATATCTAGCACCCACACATAATAGGTATGCCCCATTGGACAATCGCCCAATGGACTACAATTACACCTATTACCACCAGGGTCCACCACCGTTTGCTTCTAGACCCCCTAGAGGCAAAGCAAGGGGCAACCATAGAGGCAAGCAAAATGCCCAAAATTATGGACAACAACCGGGGGGGGGAATGGAGAGGCTGGAACGAGCCCTACAAGATCCCCACCATAGCCCCACAGCCACAACAAGAACATACAGGCCCAGAGGCAAAAGAGGGGGAACCAGAAAGAAAAAGACCCAGGGACAAGTAGGAGAAGGAATATTTAATTTGGCAGGTGTAGATCTTTCTCGAGCAGAAATAACAGTACTGTCACAAGGATTAAAATTCGCTCCTAACAAAAATCTCAATAAATTTGAAACCTTCATAGACGTTGAGAAATTTGTGAGGAAACTCAACATTAAAAAACATTTCTCCCAACAACCTATCTATGAAGCCCAAAATACCAATACTTTATTCCAACATAGTGGGCTGAAGAATAGCTCAGTCTTTAACCCCAAAAAGGGGACCCATCATCATGTGGAGGCCTTCAAACATATGGTACAAGGCAAAATTCAAGACTTGGACATCAAACCTTCCTATATAAATTCCAATCATAATATGATATCAGAAGGAATCAAATCCTTAGAACAAAATAAAAATATAGTAGTACGACCAGCTGATAAAGGTGGAGGAGTGGTCATACTCACTAAAGCAGACTACTACGGAGAAATCCAACGCCTGCTGAGTGCCACTGACACCTACCTCCCTCTTCCGGGTGACCCAGTGGGTAAACTCAAGGTGGAGTTATCCCTTTGGATCAAGGATGGTTTAACTCAATCTATCCTTACCGAGAAGGAAGCACAATACTTGGTTCCCAAAGTACCTCGCACACCGGTACTATACATAGTCCCCAAAATCCACAAAAACAAGACCCACCCTCCTGGGAGGCCTATTGTTAGTGGAATAGGTTCACTCTACTCCAGGCTAGGTGAATATTTGGACATCTTTCTCCAACCCCTGGTTACCCAAGGTAAATCTTACTTGAGAGACAGTAGAGACCTCATTAAGTCCTTAGCAACCCTCACAGTGTCAGAAAACATTTGGTTGGTTACGGTGGACGTAGAGTCACTTTATACCAATATTCGCCAACCAGATGCCATTTTAGCGGTACAAGACACATTAACATCTCTATCCAAAATACCCCCAGCCCAAATTAAGTTCCTGGTTAGAGGATTACAATTAGCCATGGGCAACAACTATTTCTGGGCACAGGGCAACTTCTATAATCAAATACGAGGAGTTGCTATGGGGGCACGGTATGCACCTAGTGTGGCCAATTTGGTATTGAATAGATGGGAAGAGGAAACCATCTATAAAGATAATAATTCATCATTGGTTTACTACCGTAGATACATAGATGATATTATACTTCTATGGGAGGGGTCTCAACTCTCCTTGGATTCATTCTTGAACAAAATGAATACCAATGAATATGGTCTCGGCTTTACCGCTGAGTACAGTAAGACCTCTATCCATTATTTGGACCTCATACTTACCAAAAAACAGAATCAAATTCATACCAAAACATACTTTAAACCAACTGACCGCAATGGATACGTACCGACCTCTAGTTGCCATCACCCTAAATGGCTGGGTGCTATACCTAAAGGACAGTTTATGAGAATACGCCGCAATTGCAATAATATAGAGGACTATGAACACCAGTCAGAAACACTAACCAAGAAATTTATAGAAAAAGGGTACAGTCCAAAGAAAATATATAAGGCCCAACAAGAGGTTCTGGGTATCGACAGACAATCCTTATTGGAAAATAAGATCAAAATACCAAGAAAAGAAGATGTACCATTTCTGTCTGGCTATCATAGGCAATACAGAAACATAGAAAAAATATTCAAAGAATACTGGCCAATCTTACTAAAAGACACTGACCTGGCCAAAATCTTACCCTCACATCCGACCTTTATATACAGAAGAGCACCGGGTTTGAGGAATATGGTGGCAGCCAATGTACCAGACCCTCCGAAAAAACCCCTTACCTTTCTTGATGGGTCAAGCTTCCATTATTGTACCAGATGCAGGTCATGCAATAAAACAAATAGGCAAGGAAAAAAGGTCACTAAATTCAAATCAAGTGTCACCCAACAAGAATATACCATCAAACCACTAATTACGTGCCATTCTAGGTACGTCACATATGTATTGGCATGTCCCTGTAAACTCCAATATGTAGGCCGCACTACTCGAGAATTAAAAATCCGAATCAACGAACATGTGGCCAACATAATTAAGGGGTTCCCCGATCATAGTGTGTCAAGACATTTTGATCTTTTCCACAATAGAGACCCTGGTCTATTGACGTTTTATGGAATAGACAAAATCACCAATCACTGGCGTGGAACAGACTTGACGAAAGCTATATCACAAAATGAAACCCAGTGGATCCATCGCCTCAGAACTATGAGGCCTCAGGGCCTCAATATAGAATTGGACCTGAATTGCTTTTTAACTGACAACTAGAAAGTCAAGTCACTAGTTGACCCCAATATAGAGCATTTAGCCCACTTTATATCTTATATCTTATATTTTAATATTTTAGTATTTTAAATATTTTAAATATAATTTTTCACTATGTTTTTTAACATGATTATATATATCAATGCCAGTAATATTCAAATATTATATGCTTAATATGTTTTACAAAAAAAATTTTTTAATATATATATTTCTTAGGATTATATTCATAATATATATTACATTAATATAGAGAGTAGACATTTGGGTAAAATATATATGACGATCCAGCATTTTCACACATGAGACATACTGCAATCCGAGCAATGTCTGTGACTGCTGTATATTATAGGTTGCTACAGTGACCGGGACTGAGGCTGTTGTCAAAATTTAAATATCCCTCCCACGGGTAGATTGACAGACCTTTAAAAGCAAGTACTGGCGTGCACCAGGTACGCTTCCTGATGACGAGATAACGAAACGTACGTCGAGGCGGTACCTGGGCACGCAAACACTTGCTACTTCCGGCTTCCTGGTTTCCTAGCTGACGGCGGTGGAACGCACGCCGGCTGTACCAGCAAACCCCATCTCTCTCTCCACGTCCTTCCTCTAACAAACATCCACAGTCTACAGCCTCAGTGCCGGGCACACGGGCACCACACCAAGTAAGAGGCCACTCGGCTGTTTGTTATTTGATCATTTTTTACTAAATAAAGGTTTTATACTATGGAAGCATTTTCTTTCATTATATGAAATCCATCTCCGGGGGTCTTCTCCGCTCTCCGGGGGTCTTCTTCTTCTTCAGGACTCGCCGCCGCTATCTTCGTGTTAGCTCAATTACTGGCGGCGGCGAGTCACCTCTTCTGTGACATCTTCTTCTTCCGATAAGCTCCCGCCCGCATACCCCGACAACCAACGGCCAGGGTTGTCGGGAAGGGGCCCTGTCCTCATCAACATGGGGACAGGGTGCTCTGGGGTGGGGGGCCGCAGTTGAGGGCATGCTGCCCGGTACGGCTCAGGAGGGGTGGGGCGCTCGCTCGCCCCCACTCCCCTCCTGACCGGCCGGCCAGCGTGCTTTGGATACGGGTCTGGTATGGATTGTGGGGGGACCCCCACGCCGTTTTTTCGGCATAGGGGGGGGGTCTCCTTACAACCCATACCAGACCTAAGGGCCCGTTATGCTCCTGAGGGGGGAACCCATGCCGGATTTTTATTTAAAATCCGGCGGGGACTTCCTTCTCAGGATTCATAACAAACTTTGCCCACGTGTAGAATTGGCGGGAATCCGCGTCGGATCCCCGTCGCTTCTATGACGGCTTTGTCTCCATCGCGGCAAGCCAGCTCGGCGCTGGCTCCCGCGATGGGGCTTGCAAGTGCTCAATCTCGCCGAAAAAGGGAGCGAGATTGACACAATATCGCGGTCAACCACTGTAGAGGAATATTTGTGAGACTGGAGAGGGCAACCAGGCGATGTCTTTTTTTTTTTTTTTTGCCTTAACTAATATAACCCGGGGCATGCCGAAAATGTGACTGTCACATTGGTTGTGCTCTCAACCAAACTGTCAAACCATCAAATGGCTGGTGTCATAACTGATCACATGTGCAGTATCATGGCAGTTAAATATCAAACAGAGGCCAAGATGGCAGCTTCCTTGGCTGAAATGTATAAGAGAGTTTAGTTCCACTTTAACTCCTCTACCCCAGCAGTTACCCCTGAACTTTCACATTAATTGTCACTTAAAGCAATATTAATGGCAATAATTGTTTTTAAATAAATAAACCTGTTATACTTGCCTTCTCTGTGCAGTGGATTTGCACAAAACAGCCCCGATCCTCCTCTTCTGGGGTCCCCTGCTGGTGCTCCTGGCCCCTCCCTCCTACCAAGTGCCTTCAGAGCAAACTGCTTTCTATGAGGGGCACCCAAGCAGGCTTGCTCCTGAGCCTCTGCTATGCATGTCCATTCATAAACGGAGCCACGGCTTGGCATCGCCGCCTCTCTCTTCTCATTGCCTGGAATTGACAGGAAGGAGTCCCCGGAGAGCCGAGGTTCTCATTAACATTGTTGGATTAAGATGGGGCTCAGGCAAGTATTGGGGGGGGGGGGGCGGTTGGGGAGCTACACAGAGACGTTTTTTTTACCTTCATGCATAGAATGCATGAAGGTAAAAAAACTTGAGCCTTTAGAACCACCTTAAGGTGACAAATACTTTATAAATCATTGAACTTTGCCCAATCCCCACATTGCCTGTGCCAAATCCTCCCAATGTCAGACTATCGGCGCCAAAACAAAATGTCTTTAGAGAACAAATTAAAAAATATCTCAACTTTATAGAAGGCACCAATTTTATCTCTTTCTCCTCACTAAAATCTAAACACCAGATCCCTGACTCAGAGTATGACAATTATCTTCATATCAAACAGTTCTTTGACTCACATTTCCAGACCTCAAACACCCAACCCCACACCCTTTTTGAGAATCTATGCCTCAAATCCCCCAAAAAAAGAGGCTTCATTTCAGACCTATACTCTACCTTAATCAATAACACAGATACTAACAAACTATCGTATATGCTCAAATGGGAACAAGATGAAAACTTCACATACTCTACGGTAAGCTGGGACAATTGTATAAATAACCTACACAAATGCACTAAGTCCATCTCCATTAAAGAAACTGCCCTAAAACTATTTACAAGATGGTATTATACCCCAATTAAACTCCACAAGATTTTCCCTTTGTCTTCCCCTTCTTGTTTCAGAGAATGCAACTCCTTAGGCTCGTTCCCCCACATTTTTTGGTATTGCGAGAAGGTCAGGGGCATTTGGTTACAGGCTGAGAAATTTGCCTCCAAGATCTCCGACAGTTCCATCACCTTAACACTACAAAACTGCCTCCTTTTTTCCCCAATCATCGGTCTATCCTCAACCCATCAGAGATTGATTCACACAATCTGTGTCGCCATACACTGGTTGATAGCCTTCCATTGGAAGTCAACTACGATTCCCTTAGCCCCACTTAAATCCAGAATCAATGAGATAAACTTAATGGAAAAAATCTTCCACACACTACAAAACACATTTACAATAACAAATGGTCCCCCTGGTTGGAGCATTCCCCCATGTTCTTTAACCCAGTCTAGTTCCCCCTCAAGGTTCATATTTTAGCTGACACTATTTGACTTCTGGTTTTGTCACTGTTACCGCGACCTTTAACCTTACTACTGTGTAGAATAACTATTTACACCGTTAAAATGATAAGTTGATGTGTATATTTGTACTGACTTCTTTTTTGCCTTAATCCGTATTTTTCTGTTTGCCTTAATCATTTGGTTTTGTACCATCATTTACTTTTTTAATAAAAGTTTGTAAACAAAAAAAAAATATCCACAGGATTTCTCCTACACTGGAATTAGTAATTGATGCAAAAATTCTTCATTTACTCAGTCACATGAAACACTGCGGATTTCAAAAACTTTTTTTCTGTATGTGATACAATGAGACAACCTTGCAGCTGCCGGCCTGTTCTCCCATTTACATATAACCTATAAATCAGACAAGGACAGCTAGATGAAGTAATTGATGGCTAATAGGCTCTGCGTGCCAACATTCAATAGATGACCAAGCTTGCCAACGTGTAGCAGAATGTATTTGGCCTGTCCCATATAATTATATGGATATGGCTGTAGCCATTACATCATTCTCTAGAACATAAAGCAAATAACTGGAGAGTTCCCCTATGAGAAGAATGATGCCTGTATTATGGCCCATTGAAGACAACACACTTTACAACTGAGAGATCTCGTTTCCAACAAATATAGGACACTGCCATGGGATTTAGCCAAATATTGCTCCCGCAAAACGGAAATATTCTGACTTGACATCCCCTTTAAAGTGCAGTTTCCATCCCATTATGTTGTGCTCATTGGACCTAAAAAAGAAGAAAAAAAATGTTTTTACTCACCTGGAAATGCCTGTTGCTATGCGGTCCCACAAAATCTGCCTTCGGAATCAGCTAGGATTCTGACATCATCTCCCTCGGCTCCTCAGCACGCTAATGCTCCTGGTAAATGTGTGTCATCATTTCCCAGGATGCAGTGCGCTACCCTATTATAACTCCCCATCCCAGGAAGTAATTGCTTGTGGGCTTCACAATGCCCACAAGCAAAATGACAACGGTGTAGTTATAGTTTTATAAACGATCTTTTTTGAATAACTATGCAGAACGACGGCGGATTGTAAAATAGTATGTGATCGGTTTTATATTATAAAAACGCATTAAGAAAGGACATACATTAAAAAAATTCTAATTGTGGTTGGAACTCCGCTTTTAAGGTTCGGTTCACACTTGTACAATGCGGGAACCCTTCTAATCCTCTGCAGGTTCCGGCATTGCACCCGATTTTGCACAGCAGTTCACACTGCCTTATGCGAACTGCCGGGAGTGTCAATACTTTGTTAATGAAACCCCCATTTCAGCTTGCATATCGCACTGCAAACCGACAGTTTAGACATGAATCCAATCGCATGGATGTGAACACTTATGTGATCCGATTCTGGTACGGACCAAAAAAGGCTCCTGTGCGAGTTTGGTCTGAATGTGATGCAATATCAGCCATACTACCTGTATGATTGAAATCGCATCGCACGGACATCGCATGTGATTTGTGGTGCGAATCACATGCAATCTCACAGAGCGCTCTGGTGGGAACCGGCACTATGTGACAAATGCTGTAAAAAGGCACCCACTGCCTCTTCAAAAATGCCAGCCCTCTTTCCCCCAACACATCACCTCTTTGACAGACCAACCTTTTGTTCCTCTGTCATGTAAACAGCATTCAGACTCTTGTATTGTTTCTTATAGGGTGCCGATCCCTATTATATCACAGAATGCCCGCAAGCAATACTTTTTGATTTCAACCTGCAATCCCCGTAAAGCTTTTTTTTTTTTAATAAATTCCTCATAATACACCTTGACATGTTTTATTTAGAGACTGGCTTCCCCCCATCATATTGTGCTTTCTATCCTATTATACATATGGTGTGATCATTGTTTTTATTGCTTTTTGTATCTCACACTATATCATGGCAGCGCCCAGAGCAAAGTTCCACATTAACTGTCCCTCGTTCAATAGCCAGCTCATTTTTTCCCTTTCAGCTTCCACACACAAAGCCGATGTTCATATTATTCCAGAAGTAAGCAGAATGCCGGAGCTGTTTTGTGGCTGTAGTGTCCTCCTTACACTTCCCGTGTCATTTATTTGTGTACATTCAGATGCGATTATGGCTTTTGCTGTCTGCTGTCTCATCTTCCTTCATTCCAAAGGTTCTTGGCTCATTAGGAGCTCTATTTCTGCTCCTTCTCTGTGGGATCCCGCTGATAGAAAATTTACTTAGCAGAGCAAATCTACACTCGCAGCCTCCTTGGGTTAGTCATTAACGTACAGCAGTTCTGTGAAATTAGCCATTTTATTTTTATAGTCGTACCCCAGATAATGTCAAGTTGTTTTAAGGAATTCATTTCTTCAGCTAAAGTCGAATATTGTATGAAAGGGGGGCTGTCACTGCGAATCAGAGCAAGAACCGCAGCTTGTTGTGTACTTTCACAGTTCCTGGCAGATCATTCCTTACTCTTGGTTATTGGTACTTGCTTTATCATTAAATGCAAATTCAGTTGTGTAGACAGGATCAAAATAACGCTCTTTCACAAGGTTTTCCCTTTTCAGAGATGTGTTTAAGATTAAACCTGTCATTTGAGAAATGTAGAAGGCGCCATTGTGGACCCCCCTTGTACAAAGTGTTAATTCCTAAGGGCTCATTTACACTTGATTTGGCTTCAACAAGGCTTTGGACAGACCTTGCTTTTGCTTTGACTTCACTTCAAAAATTGTACCCATGTAGCTTCAGTGTGCTTCAAAGCGTATTAAAAGCCTCCATAGAAGTCAATGGCAAAGCTCACCTGAAACTCCACCAAAGCCTCACTGAAGCTTCATTGAAACTCTACCAAGGCCCCATTGAAGCCACATTAAAACACCAACAAGGCCCCACTGAAGCCTCATTGAATCTCCACCAAAGCCCCACTGAAGCCTCATTGAATCTCCACCAAAGCCCCACTGAAGCCTCATTGAATCTCTATCAAAGCCCCACTGAAGCCTCGTTGAAACTCCACCAAAGCCCCCACTGAAGCCTCATTGAAACTCCACCAAAGCCCCACTGAAGTCTCATTGAAACTCCACCAAAGCCCCACTGAAGCCTCATTGAAACTCCACCAAAGCCCCACTGAAGCCTCATTGAAACTCCACCAAAGCCCCACTGAAGCCTCATTGAAACTCCACCAAAGCTCCACTGAAGCCTCATTGAAACTCCACCAAAGCTCCACTGAAGCCTCATTGAAACTCCACCAAAGCCCCACTGAAGCCTCATTGAAACTCCACCAAAGCCCCACTGAAGCCTCATTGAAACTCCACCAAAGCCCCACTGAAGCCTCATTGAAACTCCACCAAAGCCCCACTGAAGCCTCATTGAAACTCCACCAAAGCCCCACTGAAGCCTCATTGAAACTCCACCAAAGCCCCACTGAAGCCTCATTGAAACTCCACCAAAGCCCCACTGAAGCCTCATTGAAACTCCACCAAAGCCCCACTGAAGCCTCATTGAAACTCCACCAAAGCCCCACTGAAGCCTCATTGAAACTCCACCAAAGCCCCACTGAAGCCTCATTGAAACTCCACCAAAGCCCCACTGAAGCCTCATTGAAACTCCACCAAAGCCCCACTGAAGCCTCATTGAAACTCCACCAAAGCCCCACTGAAGCCTCATTGAAACTCCACCAAAGCCCCACTGAAGCCTCATTGAAACTCCACCAAAGCCCCACTGAAGCCTCATTGAAACTCCACCAAAGCCCCACTGAAGCCTCATTGAAACTCCACCAAAACCCCACGGAATACTCATTGAAGCACCAAGCAAAGGCCCACCGAAGCCTCACTGAAGCACCAAGCAAAGGCAAGGTGTTAACAGGACTGTAAGCTAACTACAGTAAAACCTTGGTTTTAGAGTAACTTGGTTTGAGATCGTTTTGCAAGACAATACATTTTGCCTTGATATACAAGCAATGTCTTGATATAAGAGTAGCGTCATGTCACAACTGAGTAAAGAAAATGGGAAAAGTATCGGACAGAACCATAAGACAGAATGAACCTTGAAGCAGGGAGGGGGGGACGACAGGGGTGGGGGGGAAGAAATAGAAGTATAGAAAAGAAGAGAGGAGCCTCTAAGTGTAGCAATATGGTTACATTTAATGAAGGTACAACATTTAGCAACTTATTGCTACACTTAGAGATGCCTCTCTTCTCTTCCATACCCTGTAAAATAAAATGCTTTGATATACAAGTGCTTTGGATTACAAGCATGTTTCTGGAACTAATTATGCTGGCAAACCAAGGTTTTACTGTATTTTATTTAGTGACGGGAGCTTTCACTGGCTTTCAGAGAGCTTTAACAAAGCATGTCCAAAGCCATGTTTTGAAACAAGTGTAAACTAGCCCTAACTGTAACACTGACCCTCTGGATAATATGGAGTCGTTGGGGTCTATTCAGGAAAGGATTCTGCATGCGATATGAAGGTCACATGACCCGTTTAAGAAAAGATAATAAGTCAATTCATCAAAGTAAAATACTGAATGTGAGGTAAATACCACCAAAAAAATAAATAAATCATTAGTTCACTAAAAAGCACACGTTCATTATTTATCTGGTAGGTTATGTGGACAATCCCAGAGTTATCAAAGTTTGTAGCACCACGCCTCATATTATTGAAAACTTGAATGAGGATAGGAGATGCTGGACTTTTTAGATGCATACATGGGCAAGTACAATAGACATTCTTAAAAGCAACAATATTTATTTAATCACAAAAAAATAGAATAAAAGCATTTGTACAACCATGTATTGTCATCCATTTATTATTGGAAACTCTTTAGCCACACTTATATTTTAACATGTTTCGCCATTCCGGCTTCTTCAGGAAGAAGTGTGGTAAAGTTTACTACTAAACAGAGAAAACACACGAATCATACGGGAAATTTTAGGTCTGTATTATCTCATAAATTTACATACACAAGACGCAAGAATGCACCTATCAAATTGGCAACAGTTCCAAAATGTGTCTCCCTACCTCAAACAGTTTTACTGATTGTACTGATTCCAAGTGATAGGAGTCTGTCAAAGGAGGCCATGCACACAACTGAAATCCAGATGGCGCTGTTGTGGATTCCCCTTGTACAAAATGCTAATTTCTAACTGTAACAATAACCCCCTGGATAATATTGAGTCATTAGGGTCTATTCATAAAAAAGATTCTGCATGCGATATGAATATCACGAGGTGGAGGTTTGTGAAATAAATCTGTTGTGACTAGCCAAAATCCCTAACTAACAAAACATGCAACGTTTCCCCTCAAGGGCAGGACTTTTATAGGCATAGACTGTACAACCACTGGTAGGGTAAAAATGTTTTAAATATTTATTATACAAAATTCAAATAAAGAATCGAAAAGAGTAGCAAAAAGCAATAGTTCATAAAATGAAAAAAGATTGTCATAACATCATTCATAAGTACATGTATTGCATGGACATAGCCAAGCATATATGCACTGATGGTATAGACATGCAGTTAAAACTGGTACATATAGATCCTACGCGTTACGGAGAGAAACTTTTTCAGGGAAAATCCAATATGTGACATGGATTGTAATCTAGAATAGAGAAGTAATTTTTTCAAAAAGCATTTATTTAATCAGCTTAAAGTCCATCAAAATGGCTGAGGATGGATCATAATAAGGGCAGGTACATTTTGTGGCTGTATACTTACGCAGAGCGCCATGCATCAGAGTCCAGAGTGACGTAACAAACAAGACCATAGAGGTCACATAGAAAGAGACTGATGGTCCACGAAAAAGAGAAATAAATTGAGGCCCAGAAAAAGGGTGTAGAGAGTCAGCGCAGGGATTACTTGGGAGCAAACCAGGACCGCAAACTGAAGCTAAAAGAAGAAATATACATTAAAATATCAAAACCTTGTGTTTGGATAAGTAATCTCAAGGCTAGAGTTAAACCTCATTTATATTTGAGGTTAACAAAAATAGTAGTAAAGATGTTGCTCAAAAAACATCTATATGTACCTTAGAGATGGTTCTGTGTAGCTTGGGAAGAGGCAGACGATAGTGAGAGGATCTTGAGTGTGATCGCTTTAAATATACTAACTCGCAGAGTTTTGTCTCTGCATAGAGATAACATATCAAACAGACCGCAATCCCATACAGGGATCCAAGTGAAAGAGTCCCAGTGAAGCGGCACCAATAGCCCACTAATAGGCTCAAAACGAAGCTTTGAAATCTATACATAGAAAAGAGGAAAGGAACGCATGCAAGGATGAATATACATATTATACCTCCAAATGCCAAGAATGACAAAAAGGGGAAAGGGGAAAACTTACTATACCTGGGCTGGAGAGATCGTTGCTATGTTGCCTCATCACCGACCACAGCACTGAATCTGCCAGTACACAGTGGCCTTTATAAAAGAGGAGTTCACCAATTGAACCAACCTCGCCCACACGCATGTGTTGGTGATCAACACCTAACGCCGCCGATAGCTAGGGATGCGGTCCCCCGGGTGCACGGTGCACTGCGTCACCCCCTGCCCAATACCAAGATGGCAGATCGGGAGGCGCTCCCACTGGTACGCATGCGCGGTATCCCCGGGAACCACAGTATGTGATCTGGAGATGGATGAGAGATGGAACAACCATCAATCAACAGCCTGGAAAAGGAGTCTGCGAAAATAGACACAAGACCTGGCGCCAGTCGCAACTGGGATAGTGGAACATCGGTGGAAAAAGGGAAAAAGCCGGGTCACTGTAAAAAACAGAAGACAGGGTATGATGTACCCTCAAAAAAACTGGGGGTTCCGCAGGGGAATGATTGCCAGCCCCCCCAAAAATCAATGTTGGACCAGCCTACACGTGCCGGATTTGCACTCAGGGTAGACCCACAAATACGCCCACCCAAATTTGGCACACTCAAAATAGGAAGAAAGAATGATGGCACATGAAATAAATGATGAAAAGAGAGGAATAAAGAATAGAAAATGAAGAAAAATAAAAAGTAATAAGAAATAGTGAAAAAATAAAAATGATAAAAGTAAAATTGAATTAGCCTGGAAAAACCAATGCATGGCGACATGTGGCAACGCACACAACCAACAAAATAGGATAATTCCAAAGGGGGCACATCTGGAAATGACAGCAGAATTGTGGGGTTAAAAGATTCTCTGGGTACATTATATGCATAGAGGGGGTCACAAATAAACAGGGTGAAGGTGCTGGTTAGCCTTAAACAGGAACTGCCATGGACTTCACCTCTCCAATTCTCCAGATACGAACCCTTCAAGGAAGGGCCTAAAGTTGGCTGCCTCGTTAAGGCCTGGAAAAATGGTGGCTTGGAGAAGAAAAATTCATTTTAGCTCCCTTTGTAATAGTATCTTGTTCTGATCACCCCCTCTTGCTCTGGGGTGTATTCTATGAAGAACCATGAACTGCACCCCTGAGAAAATGCCGTTGTGTAGGACTGTAACATGTCTTCCCAAGGGGAAGTCAGGGATGCACCCTTTCATACTCCACAATCCTCGAACCAAAGCTCAACCTTGGTTTTTCCCACGTAAAATGAGCCACAGTCACAGAGCAACAAATACAATAGCTCTTTGGTGTTACATTTGGCATAGTGTGATGCCCTTTAAAATCTCACCATTGGGTAGTGTATGTGTAGGTCCCACCTGTATATACTGGCAATAGTTATCGGCAGATATGCACTGAAGAAACGGCCTGCTGGTGCTGTTTTTTTAGGACCTGTGCCGTGATAGTCATCGCAGAGAATCAATTGGTGTTATATAGGAGTGTTCCTATTTTTCTCCTGCCTGATACACAGTCATGTGGGTAGAATTTATACTGTCATCATATGACACTTGACCAGCATACCAGGCTATCTCTCTCAGCTCTGGGAAGTTTTTTCACTTCACCTTTCCCAATGCTGCAGCAACAACAATTTAAGAAGAGGCGCTTTATCCCATACTGTACCCTAACACAGTTATGGTTTTTATGTTTCTGCTCCTTTGCATGGGTTGGCAATGTAGATTATGCTGTTCATCTGCTTAGGGTGTTTTATATTGTAAAACTGTTCTAATTGGTATAAGACCAATCTCAATGACAATATATATAGGTACTATACAATGCGCTAAAAGTTATGTCTCCTGTAACTTCCAGATGAATTATTCCAAAAGGAGCAGAACTATTCTGATGATGTGTTGTCCAACATGGTCAGTGAACCCAGAATCAGCTATGGCAATGATGCCCTCATGCCCTCACTCACTGAGACCAAGACCACAGTAGAACTTCTTCCAGTGGACGGCGAGTTCAATGTTGATGATCTGCAGCCATGGCATCCATTTGGTGTAGACTCTGTGCCTGCAAATACTGAGAATGAAGGTAATCTATGGCTACAAGGGTTCGTTTTAGGCTTTTGTTGTAGATGTGCATGTTTGTCAGAGATCGCTGCACGTTATGAAATTCCTACTATTGTTATGCTGCAAATGTCCTGCATGATTATAACTATGGAAACATTCTATTAAAAATTATATTTAGGTGCCCATTCTTACCTTAGACTGATTGTGTAGATCATGTTCATGATTCTTTTCAAGGAGGTTCAACAAAAGGATAACCAAGGGCCCTGGAAAATCTGAGCCCTTATTTGAAAACAACCATTGCGAAGCAGGCTGACCGATAAAGGAGACACTTTTTTTAGTAGTTCATTTTTGGAAATATCTATGTTGGCAACTAATGGGCATTCTATCCCAGTGTGGATAATTTCTCATAAGGACTCAGACTTTGCACAGCTTTGTAGCACTTTCTTTGATAACCTCTGTAAACAATAATATATATATATATATGTATATATATATATATATATATATATATATATATTATTTTTTTTTTGAGCAATTACATGGACATACCAAAATGTTACTGGCAAATTTGATCAAATGCTATATGTTGAAATATGTAGAAATTGTAAAAAGAAAATCATATAGCATAGGTACCTGTACGATGTTCATGGTGATCTATCTGAGCATCTATGTCCATTTGTGCCATACTTTGAGCGGAATTCAGTTGTCATTTCATGAAACCCATTAAACTCTTTTGAAAGTCGTAGATGTATTCTCTTACCATCTAATATTAAATAACAATTCTGCATAATCAACCTCTTGCAGACTTAAAGGGAGCCTGTAAGGGTAAAAGTTTTTGTGGCTGGCAATTTTTTAAAGCGTAAGATTCCACAGCTGTCACTCTAGCTTTGTCACTAACTAGAAAAATCTGTGACCTGTGATGAGCATGCCAGTTGGGTGGTTTAAGTTCAGTGTCTATGGTTTTGTTTCATTACCGTGATCCACTAGGTTGTGAAGCCAAAATCAAGATGGCAGCCTTGAAGGTTAAAAACAATGCAGGAATTAGTTCCCATGTTTTTTCCTTGACAGGTTGACTATAAATTAAACTTGATAGGTCCTTTAAGGTGTAAAATACAGGCAAGCACCTAGTATTTAAAAAATCCTGTTTCTTTGTTTCTGGGGTAGAGCTTCGATTCCAACCTGGTGTAGTATACAGGACCTCATCCATTGTCCAAGTTTATGCTAAACCCATCAAAACTGGTGCCTAGCACCCACCCTACTATTTAACAATCCAAACCTAGCGCCTTTCCTGGACATCATGCTTTCCGTATGGGACTGTTAAAAGTTAACGGCAGGGCTTAAAACCCACGGGGGGCTTAGCACCAGCATGGGCAAACTTTGAGGCCCTGTGTTCTGGCATAGATGGGGACCCAAGGTCCTCCTCGGATACATGAGAATTGATGATACCTTGTTACTGGCCTATATTTTTATTTGGTTAGTTTACACATTTTGTAGGACCTGACAAGTTCATTTTGTTAGAAGATACAATAGAAGATGATAGAAAAATGCTCATGTACACTTACCTTAAAAGTACATATACACAGAGTGTGACGATCGCCCTTTAGGTGGTCATAACAATAATGCAATTTTTTAATTTTTTAATCTGTGCCGAAGAATGATGACTACCGATATGTTCAACTATCCACAACGAGTGACCAAATTTAAAGTTTAGCCCCCTCCTTTTCCCTGTGCAGTAAACATATTTTGAATGTTTTATCATGTGCCTTTCAACAAAAGCTTGGATGAGATCAATAGATATAATGTCCAAGTCAGACGATTCCCAAGCAAGGTCTTTCACTTGGGCAGAGCAACCCTGTCCAATTGTTATGCCCAGATTTAATGGATGCACATATGAATAGTCATTCATTTTGACTGTATATGGGCATCTTATCCATACTTTACTTTATTTGATCTGCATATTCCAGTCATGTTGTTGTAGGTACAAAGCCTCTGTACCAGCCTGTGCACCTCTTCCTTCTGTCCTGTCTGTCTTGCAAATTAACCCAAGTGACATGTAAACTTCTGTCCTGTTATTTTTTGTCTGTCACTCCGATCCTCTGAGCCAATAATGTATTGCTATTTTTGTTTATTTGCTTGTTCTTTTGTTTTATTTTTTATTGTTTTGCTGCACGTGCCCAGTTGAACCAGTTGATGCTCGCCCTGCTGCAGATAGAGGACTCACCACACGGCCAGGTATATAACTTGCTTTGCGTTTCACTGTCACTCCTTGGCATGATGTAAAAGTTGCATGAAGTATTTTGACAAATTTGTGCTGACCTCTTGTGCCCTTTTGTGTAGGTTTCCGTAAACCCTTTGTTTTCACTTGTTGCATTTTGTCTAAAGAATTTACCATCATACATGCTTAGGAAAACATATCATCCATTTGGCTGTAAATGCATTCTTCAGTCCTTTGCACATGGGTCGGGGAAGGACAGATGCAGTGTCCAGTATCAATGTCTATGGCAGGCTGTGCATGACCGGGGCTGAATGCTGCACCAATGTGTTTAGGTCCTTGTGTGTTTAGGGTCAAATTTCCGATATACAGATTTTTCTCCATTCTGGACCCTAATCCCTTAACGCACAGGGCCCTAAATGTGGGTTCCATTTTGTTCAGTCTCAATCAGCTGCAGCATGCCATAAACATTTACAGGCTGCCTGCAATGGGACTGGCGCTGCACCTGGATTGTCCTGTGTACAAGGGGCATTAATCTCTGTTATTTGTATACGTTTTATGGCATTGTATTGATAGTACACAGCGAGGTTTTCACATAGATCACGTGTCATTCTTTCAAGATTTCATCTATAAAATTGTGAGTTGTTCCCATCTCCGTACATCTTATATCAAGAGTTATTGTCAACACCACTCGCAAAGTTATCTTTGTGTCTTCTTTTCTGAAGGTTTTGGCTTTCCATGTTATCTCTCCTCTTATCCATATCCTTTCCACACATTGTGGCATTTTTTGCTAGTCCAGCTCAGTCAACCTTATTTTTCCAGCCCAAATTCTACAGGGATTTTCACCTTCCTATTCATCCTCTGCACGGTTGTAGTGCTTTTCTGTCCCACCTTCAGAGAGTTTAAGTCTCTCCCATCCACCAACCTCTGAACTGCTAGGATTGCCTAGCCATCTCCACTAGGTTTAGTGATGTTTAGTGGTATAAGATTAAAAGAAATATACTCAGAAATAAGTTAGTCATAAAAGCATTTCAAAGTCCACAATGAACACAAAGCGACCAGGTCACTGGAACCGTGTCCAGCACTCTCGAGGACCCCTCCAGATGGCTGATATGTTTTGAGGGGATATTCCGTCTTTCTGAGAGCCGACTCTTTCTACAGTGCAGTTTTTGAGTGCCAGGATTCAATCCCAGTTGTAAAGCGCTGCACAAACTGTTGGCACTATATAAATCCTGTATAATAATAATAATAATGTGCACAGGGCATGGGCTCTGAAGTAACTCCTAATTATCCAGCTGACACTGGCTCTATGTGGGTTGTGTGCAGCACAAAAGACACACTAGCAGTGATTGACACCCCTTGAAGCCTAGGGGGCTTGTCGAACACTATCTAAGATAGTCATTGGATCTTATGGGAGACTGGACATCAGCAGAAATTGTGCCTGCTGGAGTTCTCTTATTTGGAAATTCCAGGGCACACTTTGGGATGGAGAGGGGGGAAAATTAAAGAGCAGCAGAGCTCAGGGGCAGGAGCAGCTGGAAAAGAAACAAGTGAGGCTGGATTTCTTTTTTACCATAACACCATTAGATTTACTTAGTCTAGATGAGGCACCAGACCTTTATGTGAACTTAGTTTTATACTTTCAACATCACTTGGCCCAATTGTTTATAAAATTCCAATCAAGTCAATAAAATGTTTTTTTTGTAGAACCTTTTATAACAATTTGAATGTGGAAATAAAAATAGAAATCACATGGCATATGCCCATTGTTTTGTCAAAATTGTGCTTTGCTGCTGTAGTCTGCAATCCATCTGTGAAGACTACAGAGGCATACAGTCCCTTTTTATGTTCTTCTGTTTGCCCAAAAAGCAATTTGGAACCTCTTTGGCTGTTTATTTTTTTCTACGTGAAAGTAGCATTGTCCCAGGCCACATGCAGTGATCTAGTGCTTTTCATTCAGCACTGAAAGCTTGTGATGTGCCTCCAATGTCATCTTTAGCCAGCCTGACTCATTTACATTTTTTGTGTTGCACCTCATTAAAATTTATAAAATTTGTTCTGTTTAGAGACCTTGTTCACATTTAATTATTATGTATGTTTACCTAAAGAAGTAGTGTCATGTTTCATTCTTCGATGGTTAAGACTGGCAGGCAAGCAGGGAGTGAAGTAGGAGATGCAACAGACAAAAAAAACAAGCAGGCAGATATTTAATAATCATTTGCAAATGTGAGATTGGACTCGCAGGCCATCCAGTCTTCCTGACATTTTAGGGCTCATTCAGATGGAAGATTAGTGCTGTCCTCTGTGCAGATAAAAAATATTCGCCAGCACCCCATTGATCGCAGATGGCATCCAAAAATGTTTGTAATACAAAAAAGGCATTACAAAAAGTGCAACGTTTCGAGGCCATGCAGGACCTCTTCGTCAGGCAAGTAAACGATTACTTGCTTAACGAAGAGGTCCTGCGTGGCCTCGAAACGTTGCACTTTTTGTATTAAAACATTTTTTCGACGCTATCTGCGATCCATGGTGTGCTGGCGAATATTTTTTATCTGTTTGATGGTTCCAGTGCCCAGCTGGTGATCGTTTCAGCACCCACCTTCTTTCGAGCCATTTTCAAAGTTCAGGACCGTGTGCAATTGGAATATTGACTAGACTGTCCTCTGTGCAGCCGCTCCTGTCTGCATGTGAAACTTTGACATGTGATTGTGTCTGTGCCGATGTTCTGCTGAAAGCTCCAACTCGCCAAAAGCTTCAACCACATCCCTTTCGGTGCCCCTCCAGCAGCAATAATTGGAGAAATTTCCACAAGTTGGCTGTTTTTCCACAGAACGCCGGCAGTGTATACACTACAATACACGACGAGTTGGCTGTTTTGACAGAACACGTTGTTGATTACTAGCGGGCGGACTAACAATGTCCACTCATTATATTGTGTACCGTAGTGTATAGGCTGCAGGTGTTCTGTGAAAACAGCCAACTTGTCCAAATATCCAATTATTGATGATGGATAGTCACCGGAAGTGACGATGTTGTAGATGTTGGCGAGTTGGAGTTTTCGGCACTGCGTGTGCATCCATTTCTTTGGGTTGCCTGCATGCAGTTCCAAGGTGGATGTAGATGTACACGCATCTGCCAGTGGCTCTGCATGGAGAACCGTACTAGTCTTCCATGTGAGAGAGCCCTTATTGTTAAAGCTTGCCATACACTGTAAGTTTTTTTTCTGTAAGTTTCAGTCCTGTAGGCTAAAAAAGAGAAGTCTATTGATTTCCTTTTCCATGATGAGCAGCATTGATGAGTTTTTCCTCCTATCTACAGAATTTGATTCTGACAGCCAGCACCCGCAGCTGTCAGACTACTCGAACAGTGGCTGCATCGGATTTGTCATCAAAAATTAAACTGTATCTAAAGCCAAAACTTTTTATTGTACGGTAGAGTGGTGGGGCTTTAGAACCCTTCTCTGTACCTGTTAGAAAGATTACCCTATCTATTTTCATTGTCTTTGGACTTTTCTATTGGAACACAAATTTTAGCAATTTTTAGATCTTTTTCCTGGAATTAGGAAAGTGTGTCCGTTCCTTACTGAATGTCTACAGTATACAGGTTCATTGAAAATCAGATTTACCTGGAGCCCTTACTTTCTGCTCAGAATCTGTAGGATTCATATGTAATTTGTATCGTTCATTAAACGGACCCTGCTGTTAGTAAATATACGGGGTAACTGGCGGGAGAAGGGTGGTTTTGAAAAAGATTTTCATCTCGAAATGGATTTATGTTTACAAAAACAGAGAAGACTTGCCATTTGAGTTGCTTATTCAGTTATGAAAAATGTCATTTAGATGAGGACCACTCTCTGGAAAGCAGCTTTCAATACATCTTTTTTTCATTCAATTTAGAATTTAGCTTGATTAAAATTTCAATTTTTGATCAATTTGAAATGTTCAACCCACCTGAAGACCATGTTGCGACTGAGAATGGCCCTGTGTCGACCAACATTAGATTCTCAATGAAACGGCCTACCAGTTGCCTAGAAGTCGGATTGAAGTAGCACAGGATCCTTTTCTGAAGTCGGAGCGACTTTAATAGTGTACATTAAGAAGGCTCCCATTCACTTCCATTCATTTTCTCGACCGCGCGACTTGGGGCAACTTGGGACGACTTGAAGTCGCCCCAGTGTGAATCGGCTCTCATTGTGACTGAATTGGCATTCCTAGCCCGTCCCTCTCACATCACTACTTACCGTCTACTACCTGTTCTAAAAACGTCTGACTCCCGTTGGTCACCCAGTGTATACAAAGAGGCATTCTGGGAATCAATACAGGGTGTCCTTTAGGGGATAGTCTTTTTCAGCCAGGGTGCCTTCTAGGTTCTTCAGGGGAGCCTTGGCAAAAATTAATAAAAATTGTCCCAAATTGCCCAAAAATTGTGTACCAGCCAGTGGGTGGATCCAACTTGCTTTTTTTGTTGCACAAAGTCACCGGTTTTCTGGGAGGAAAGGCTAATGTAACAGGAGTTAAAGTGGTTGTAAACCCTTACAGACCACTTTTTACCTATAGATAAGCCTAGATTAAGGCTTACCTGTAGGTGCAAGAAATATCTCCTAAACTTACACGGTTTAAAGCCCCGTACAGACGGTCGGACTTTTGCCCAACCAACATCAAAATCCGGAACTTTTGTACGTTCCATCGGACCAACTTTTTTGGCTTTCATCGGACAAAAAGTTGGGTCTGCGAATGGACCAACTTTCAGGCAACAAAAGTCCGATGGTGCAAAGTCCGATCGTGTGTACAACAAACCATCTGACTTTTGGACAAATTACAAATGCGCATGCTCAGAACCAATGTTAAAATCAACCAACAATAGCAGAAGTTAACCAAAGGGTGGCAGTAAAGAGCAGAAAAAACACGTGATGATGGGAAAGTTTTAGAAAAGTTTGCAGAAAAGTCGGACTGTGTGTATGCTATGGGTGTGACCGAACAAATCAATTAGGACAAAAATCCAAGGGAAAGTTTGTTGGATGTCTGACCGTGTGTACGGGCCTTTAGAGATATTTACACTAGAGACTTGCGGCGATGACAACGACGCAGGCGTACTTTAGAAGCGACGATTGTGTCATTTCTAAAGGAGGATGTGCCGTGACTGTCAGCTCCCACACGCATGCGCAGGAGTGACGTCATCGCGGCTCCGGCAAATCACAGCGCCAGAGCCACGATACCCGGAAGTCACTCCGGGAGTGATCGTGGCGACGGAGTAGGGCAACGAGGACCACTGCAGGGGCTTCGATCTCAGGTAAGTAATTCATAATGAGCTAGTATTCTATGCATACTAGTTTATTATGCCTTTGTCTTGCAGGGTGTTTTTTTTTTTTTTGCAGAGGGTTTACTTCCTCTTTAAGACTTTAAGAGTATCAGAGCCCCTGGTCTCTGGAAAGTCCAAGGTATTAATTCCCATCATAGTTTTTTAATATCTAAATCTATTTTTGGCTGTTGGAGACGCTGTACTAACCATGCGAGATTAGTCCAGCAATATCCCTCGGACGGCACCCCTCCAAACCAGAACACTCTGATCAACGCTCTCTGCCATTGGCTAAATCAGTCAGCTGCTGATTTTTCAGCATGCACATCCAACAGAAGACAGACCGACACACACACACACACAGCATATCAGACGTTTTTTTTTTTTTTTTTTTCCAACTGGTAAATGTCTTCTGACCAAAAGTTCTGCCAATAGGTGGCATATAGAGTAAACCCATTTTATTTCATACTAACAGTGGATTTGTTGGGTTTGTGACAAATTCCAGCCTAAACAGGAGATAGTGAGGCTGTCCATTCAAGTGAACTCAAAAACACGGCACTATTCCAGTACAGAGGACACTAGCATAGCAGGACCTGCCAGGTTCATGGTTCATTTCTTCCTGTCAATGGAGGGACACTAGAACGGACTTGTTTTGACAACCAATGTTCTGACTCTCAGAGAGAAAACACATCAGATTGCAGCATGGCAGTTTTCTGTTGAAACCAATGTGCTTAGCAGTGCAGTGCAGATCATCTCTGAATTGTGTGTGCCTGGATTTACGTAATCCTGGCATTTCTTTTTGGCTTTTTGACCCCCTCCCCCCCTTAGTGTTGTGGGAATGTATAGTAGAATTCTGTACTTTTTTTTCTTTCTTTATTATGGTCAAGACCAAAAACTATATGTGTGTAATATATATATATAATATATATTTTTTTTTTAACCACTTGGCCCCCCTCTCATGACCAGGCCATTTTTTGGAATATGGCACTGTGTTACTTTGACAATTGCGCGGTATCCAAATAAAAAATTTGATTTTTTTTTCCCTGCAAATAAAGCTGGTGGTATTTGATCACCACTGAGGTTTATTTTTTTTTTGTGCTATAAACCAAAAAAGACCGACAATTTTGAAAATATATATATATATATATATTTTTTTTTTACTTTCTGCTATAAAATGCATCCCAAAAAAAAAAAGTCTTCATAAATTGAGGCCAATATGTATTCTGTTACATGTTTTTGGCAAGAAGAACTCCGATAAGCATATATTGATTTTGTTTCTGTAAACCTCGTAGCGTCTGCAAGCTGTGGGATATAGAGAGAGAAAATACCGCTCAATAGCAATCAGAAAACTCCTTCACTGGATCCAAACCTTGGGTTCCCGGCAATGCAATGGAAATGCAAAAATACAAAAGGAACTTGGACAGCCGCACTCCAAAAAAACGTTCCTTTAATTAAAATGAATCACAAAAATAGACATGCCACAGCAAAACTGGAACAAAAAGCTAACGTTTCGCACTGTAGCTTCAGTGCTTAGTCATAGTTAGTACCATTTTTGGAGTGCGGCTGTCCAAGTTCCAAGCTGTGGGATATAATTTTTTGGAATTATTTTTTTTAGTAACTTATAATGGGACTGCGATATTGTGGCGGACAGTCGGTTATTAGCTGAAAATTTTGATACTTTGTGGCAACCAGTGACGCTAATACAGTGATTAGTGTTAAAAATATGCACTGTCACTGTACTAATGGCACTGAATGGCAAGAGGTTAAAGATCTAAGGTGACCAAAGGGTTAACTGTGTGCCTAACCCATATTTTTGTGTACACTGTGTGCTGTTTTCACTAAGTGAAGATATTGATTCTTGTCTCTGCTTTGCAGGAACACATGACCAATCACTGCTGCACTGTCAGAAATAAGATGTGCCTTGTTTACAAAGTGCATATTTTTTAGCACTGTTCACTGTATTAGTGTCACTGGTTCCCACAAAGTGTCAGTTAGTGTCTAATTTGGCCGCCACAATATTACAGTCCCACTGTAGGTCGCTGATTGACACCATTACTAGTAGAAAAAAAAAATATGTTCCCGGATTTCATTTTAAAAATCTGGTCACCTTACTGTTCACACCACAAAAATATTCTCCAGATCCATTTCAGATATGTTTCTGCATGCACGTTTTTGATGAGTTTGGGTGCATTTTTGTTCGGTTAAGCGTTCCGGTGCAATTTATCTTTCTTTTTTTTTGCCCGAATTTTTAATGCATTTTGCCACGTTGCAGTACAGTTCTGTGCAAGAAAAAAGCATCATGATGTCCTTTTTTTTTTTTTTGCAACTGAATAGCGCTGGAACGCACTGCATTGGTTTGAATGATGCCATTGGAACCATTATAACCCACTTTCCATGTGTTTTTAATGCAGAAAACAAAAAAGCACTGCATGTGGTATTAATGGACCCCTAATGCAGGAAAAGGTGATCTGGAAAGCATACAAATTTATACTTCCCAGGTGGATTTTCCTGTGTTTAGAAAAGCTAAAGCAGGAGTTGAAGTGCGAATGAGGTCTCTGAGTCTTTTGGCTGGTCGGGTGTCATTATGGATCCTTCCTCTTCTACAGTGATGTGTGGTCCCTACTCCGGGACATTGTGGTGCTCATGTAATGATGTGCAAGTCCTGTTTTGTCAGAAATACTGCATCAGGCCTATATGTGCATGGTTACTTAGACTCGCAGAAAGTGGGTTGGATGATGCTGGATGTCATTGACCCGGGAAGGGGAAAAGCTTTTGATCTCGGGCTCTGCACGGACAACGCGGGAGAGGAGGTAAATATTGTAGCCATAGCTGCATTTTTATTTAATTTGACACATCTTAAGTTACTGGATGGACCATTAAAAGAGAAGTATGGCCTAGGCTTTTTTCTCTATACCTCTCTTTTGGGTCATAGAAGTGCACTTGCACTATTTTGTCAAAAGTATTGGGACGCCTGCCTTTAAAGGAACACTAAAGGTTCCCGTTTAAAAAAACATGTTATATTTACCTCCACTGTGCAGCTCGTTTTGCACAGAATGGCCCCGATCCTGGTCTTCTGAGGTCCCTCGACAGCTGTCTTGGCTCCTCCCCGCAAGTACTAACCCCCTTCATGGGAAGCTCCCTCCCAAAGGCATTGGTTCTTGCAGGCGCGCTCCTGTGATACAGCCAGTGGCTATAGCCGCCGACTGTATCACTCGGCCCCGCCCCTCGGCACGCAACATCATTGGCTTTGATTGACAGCAGTGCGAGCCAATGGCTGCACTGCTATCAATCCATTCAATCTAGCCAATCAATGGCCAGACTGAGTGGAGAAGAGGACATCGGGGGGAGCGGAGCAGGTGAATGGGCTCAGGTAAGTAAAAAGGGGGGACTGGGGGGATGCATTAAGGTAAAAAAAAAATGTACCTTTACAACCCCTTTTGCACAGGAAGTTTAATCGCATCCCAGTCTTAGTCCGTAGGGTTTAATATTGAATTGGCCCACCCTTTGCAGCTACAACAGCTTTAACTGTTTTGGGAAGGCTGTCCACAAGGTTTAGGAGTGTGTCTATGGGAATGTTTGACCATTCTTCCAGAAGCGCATTTGTGAGGCTAGGCACTGATGTGGACGAGAAGGCTTGGCTCGCAGTAAGCGAGTATAAAGGTCTGTTTTTTATGTACTCTAAACTCCTCCTGTAATTTAAAGGTGGTGTTGGGCTTTAAATAAATATGACTTCTATATCAGTCTTTTGTGCTCTCCTTTAGAGACAGTCATTGGATGGCTAATCTGTTTCATGCTTAGCATTGCATATTCCCTTATACAATGCTGAAAAAGGGTCATTATTTAATAGTGATTCCTCACTTATCGGATGTATCAATAAGCGGTGTTGGCTAGTGTTTAAGGAGAACATGACTGTAGCACCTTCTAGTGTGTGCTAGAAGTAGTACAGCTTATGTTAGGGTAGGTACATTTTATTTAGCTCAGGGCTAAGCCTGAGCTGTGAATCTGGGTCAGGGTTCAATGACTCAGGGTTGGATGACTCATCCTGATCTAGAAGGTTGTAGAATATTCTAGAGCTAGTGGGTGAAGGTTAGGAGGAGCTTCCTGGAATATTTGAGGCCTCAGCAAATCCCCAGAAAGGGGCAGAGCTTATCTAATAAATAGGCATGGACCATGCCAGCAGGGTTAGTCAGGTAGAAGATGGAGATACAGTGCTGATAAATCTGTCTGTGGCCCTCAGGGGTGCCTCTTAGTATAGGGGAGGGGGGTTTATGTCTTGGGCCAGGGCTTGGGTGCTGGAAGGATCCTGCCATAACACAGGAGGAAGCCTTTCCTAGGAGCAATATAGGACTGCATGAGTAGATCAGCACTGTTGCAGAATAACAAGGGGGGGAGACTGTCACATATAGCCAGTTGTCCCCGAAGACAGCGGTGTGCTTAAGTCTTCATCCTTCCCCAGGAGATCTCCTAAAGGGTCAGCCGGGTGAGCTGGTAAAGAGACAGTCTGGAAAGTTAGCCTGGAGGGCTAGTGAAAGGGGCAGCTGCACCAAGACGGGTTGGAAGTGTGGATCAGTAGCCACAGAGAGGAGGGGTGCAGGCTGATCACTGTATTTTGCTACACAACAAGGGGCTACGTGTTCCTGCCTGTAAAGGGCCATTGCTAAATCAACTCGCAGTGATTCAGCTGTAGCCAGCAAGCAAGTGTGTGCAGGCGGAAAGCTGAGGAGACTGTATATAGGAAGATGTCCCTGACGTTCTCTGAGTCTGGGTACTTTGTTGTGCCTTGCTGTGCAGTAGTGGGGGATCCAGTTCATCAGCAGTTCCTATGGGGGTATGATACATGACTATCTTGTACAAATGTAAAAAATGGGTCATGTAGTAAACTGTAGAAAATTGGTAACTTTAGGTTCACCAAAGATGACATGAGGGCACTGGAGACTGGAGAATAAGAGATTTAACTACCACTGTATTTGGTTTTAGCTGCTACTGGCATTTGTAAGCAATAGGAATATATCAGAATCTTGCCCCCCCTCCTCATTGGATCATGCATTATTATGGGTTTTTGTTTCGTCTGCCTCTGGATCCACTACAGGTTTAGTATTTTCTTTTTTTTTTTTCTTTTTTTTTTATGGGAAATATGTGTTCAGCCTAATTAACAATGTAACTATATGATCAATAATGCGTCTGTAAGGTGTTACAGAAAACTACTTAAGCATGGTGTAGTAATAGTGATATTTATTTATTTTTAGGATCGGGGCTTACCAATATTAAAACCGAAGAGATCTCAGAAGTTAAAATGGATGCTGGATATGAAGTGCATCACCAAAAACTGGTAAGCCTCCAATCAAGGTCACTTTAGAGACTGTATTGCTGGCCTGCTGTCTCTATATAGGGCCTGCTGTCTCTATATAGCGCCTGCTGTCTCTATATAGCGCCTGCTGTCTCTATATAGCGCCTGCTGTCTCTATATAGCGCCTGCTGTCTCTATATAGCGCCTGCTGTCTCTATATAGCGCCTGCTGTCTCTATATAGCGCCTGCTGTCTCTATATAGGGCCTGCTGTCTCTATATAGGGCCGGCTGTCACAGTCAATATACTCTAGGCTGGCTTTCTGAGCATGGCCTCACTATTTGAGTGCTTTCATTGTTTTATGTTCTTACCTGGCTTATATGTTATGCTATATTTTGGTTGAGGATGTTGTAGCTATTTGAATATTATATGTCTATTTTCAGGTCTTCTTTGCGGAGGAAGTCGGCTCAAACAAAGGAGCAATTATCGGCCTAATGGTTGGTGGTGTTGTCATAGCAACAGTTATAGTAATCACACTAGTGATGCTGAAGAAGAGGCAGTACACTTCCATCCATCACGGTGTAGTAGAGGTAAGAGCTGTTTATATAGAAACTTGAATGAAGACAGCAACCGTTCTAACCAGTGACCTTAAAAAACAGTATGTTTGTTTTATTGCCTGCTTCTGTCTGTAACATTCAATGTCACATTCATTGACAAAAAGCTGGAGAATCTTGTTGCAATGGCATCCTTTAAGTGGAAATGTAGGTCTTGCCTCGCTCTTAGCCCTCCCCAAGGACTGGGAAGCCAGAGCTGCCCCTCATTCACTCTGCCTGCAGCCATCTTCTCTGCCACTTCCTTCAGGGTCCTGCCCCTCCTCTTTGGCTATTGGATGCAGCAGGTGTAATGTGTGCTTTACTCACAGACCAGCTTAAGAAAAATAAGAGCCATTATTATCCTTTTTACCTACCTATTTCTAGCCTTTTTCAAAATGGAGAAAGAAAACATTTTTGGGACTTTAAATGAGGCATAAGACCAGAAAAAATCGATTGTCTCCATCCCTATTAATTTTGCAAAAAGAGAAAGGTTGGAACTTTAAATGAAGCAACAAGGACACTATGTAGTGATAACAATGTATTTATTCCATGTAACAATGCACTTACTAATGGCACACATGGCAAGTATAAAATTAATAATAATAAATAGATTCCTATATTTACAAGTGATCAAACATGATATTGGTACAGGGCTTGCACTATGCAAAATTCATCACTCCACATTCTCATATAAAATAAAACCCAACATGATTAATGTAGGCAGAAACCGTCCAAACATTGGTAAGAATAGATTAAGAATCCATGTTCTACACATCTGAATGTAGCATCTGAAAGCGGATTGTAAACATCTGAATGTAGCGTCTAAAAGCTTGACGTGTTTCATGGAATTATATCCATTCATCAGGAGCAGATGGTAGGAGAATGTACAACGAGCATGCGTGTGGCACACAGTCGTGAGCACTGAAGATAAACTGCAGACAGCGTCTCCCCCCTAGAGCTGAGGCGGTATAAACAGCAAAGATATACAGAACAGATGTACTTGGAAATAAAATCTCCATGGAACAGCTTATGTTGTACATAAGTAGGGGCATATTGTGTTGATACATCAAGCATGATGCAAAGAGTGCAAGGTATACCCAGAGCCAAGAGTTGAACACCTCAGCTCCCGGGAGAGACGCTGTCCACAGTTTATCTTCGGTGTCACATCCATGGACATTGTACATTTTCCTTGCATCTGCTCCTGATAATTTGCTATAATTCCATGAAACACGTCAAGATTTTAGATGCTACATTCAGATGTTTACAATGAGCTTTCAGATGTGTAGAACATGGATTCTTAATGTATTCTCACCAATTTTAGACGGTTTCTGTCTACATTAATCATGTTGGGTTCTTTTTTATATGAGAATATGGATTGATGAATTGCAAGTTCTGTACCATTACTGTGTTTTTTTTCACTTGTAAATATAGGAATTTATTTGTTATTCATTTTGTACTTGCCGTGTGTGCCATGAGTATGTGCATTGTTACATGGAATAAATACATTGTTATCAGTACATAGTGTCCTTGTTGCTTTCCTGCTGTGCTGCATGCTTCATTTAAAGTTCCAACCTTTCTCTTTTTGCTTTTTCAGCCACAATTGTTATTCCACTAGAATATGTGTGTGTATATGTGTGTGTGTGTGTATATGTGTGTGTGTGTGTATATATATATATATATAAACACATGAAACGCATTCATGTGTTTGTGTATATAAATACTGTGTGTGTGTGTGTGTGTGTGATATATATATATATATATATATGTATATATAGTGTGTGTGTGGATATATATATATATATATATATATCCACACACTATATACAAATATATATACCGTATTTATCGGGGTATTGCGAGCTCCCGCGTATAGCGCACACCCGCGTATAGCGCGCACCCCTAATGTGGACCTGTAAAAAAAAAAAAAAACTATTTTTAGTACTTACAGTTTTGGTATCTTGAGCAGCGTCCATCGGCAGGCTTGTCCGGTCCGGTGTCCGTCTTCGGCATCAGTGGTGTCCTCCCGGCTTCTCCAGCGAGCCTCGAGTCAAAACCCCGCTTCCCGCGCTGTGTACGAACCACTCCCCCGACATATACCGAGCGCAGTATAGTCGGGTAGGCTCGGCTCGGCCTGCCCGACTATACCCGAGTGTACTGCGCTCGGTATATGTCGGCGCAGTGGTTCAAACACATCGCGGGATCGGACGTATATCGCGCACCCACGATTTTGCCCTGATTTTCAGGGCAAAAAAGTGCACGATATCCGCCGATAAATACGGTATATATATATAATGTTAATATTCATTTTTAACCCACTGGTGCTGATATTAGGAGGAAATCAGCCTTCTTCCCCTAATCGCACCAGCATCTCTCCCAGATTCTGCAACTCTGAGCTGGTGAATCTGGAAGGGAGATATTTCAGTGGAAGAGCCGTGAGATCTTCAGATCCCACTTTAATAAACTGTCCGTTTGTGACAAAACGGTCATGTGCTGTGATGAGAAGCGGAGAACATGCTCTCTGCTCCTTATCTCAGCTTATTAAACTGGCATCATGATCGCGGCTTATCGCGGTTTATTAAACGGACACCTAAATGAGAAGTACAGGAGAAGCTGGTTTGGCTGTACTTCTCCTGTGGATCACAGGAGTGCAGTTTGTTCTGCACTCCTGTAACCAGTTGTAAGCCTGGCTGGGGAAAAGATCTGGACTGTATGGTTGGGATCCACCCAGGAGCTTGGACCATCACCTGGCTCAGGCTCTCGGTGAGCCACTAAGAGCCTGAGCCAGCTGCTCCTGCCCCCTTCACAGCCCAGCGCTTCAGTGAGTGTGTGGAGGGCAGAGCAGAGAGCGGTGACTGACAGTCGCCAGCTCCCAGAGCACTGAGAACCAAGCAATCAGCAGTGTTTGATCACTCAGTTCTTCACTACAGAGCTGGCAGGGGACAGATGCAGCATTGCTCCGATGCTGCATCCACCTAGGTAAGTAGCAGTTAAAAAATAAAATACATCTCTTAAGTTTTTATTTATAACGTTTTTCTCCAGGATCTCCACAAAATCAAATTACCCTTCTGCTCTTTTAACAGGTTGATGCTGCCGTGACCCCCGAGGAGCGCCACCTGACCAAAATGCAGCAAAACGGCTATGAAAACCCAACCTACAAGTTCTTTGAACAGATGCAGAACTGAGAACACCACAGCAGCCTCTGGTCTCGGACAGCAGATTGATTGCTTCACTGCCCATCGGTGTTCCACTCTATACATATATAAATATAGAAACAGAAAATTAAAAAAAAAGGTCATGTTGAGAGAATAATACAAAAAAAAAAGGGAAAAAAAAAACACTGTTTTATTATTTACTCATTTCCGCCTTTTGACAGCTGTGCTGTAACAAAAGTAGATGCTTGAACTAATAAACTAAAATCTGTAATGTATTCTCTTAACATCTCTCTGTCTTTACATAACATAATTCGATGAATGTTTTTGTGTACTGTAAAGAGAATAGCTGTCTTTAATCTAGTGCATGAGTAGCTGCCTCTCCTGATTATTTATCATGTAGATCCTAAAAACCGGTTGTATATTATTCTTGTGAATTGTGACAAAAAAAAAAATCAGTCCTGGTTAAAAATTGCTTTACAAACGATTGGGGATGCATTCTTCTGTGTGCGTGAGGTTTTTGCTGCTTTTTTTTTTTTTTTTAAATTGCCTAATTAATTTTTTTCACCTCCGCTATGCATTTTCAAAAGTAAATCTAAATTTATTTTTTATTATTATTTTTTTTTTTTTTATTCCATGCTCAATTTTTTTTTCCTCTACTGTGTTATTGTACAGATTGTACTGCTGTGTTTAGTGGTGTAGAAAATCATGAAGATTACACATTTGTTTTTTTGTGCCTGTTTTATGTGCACACTTTAGGAGTTGCAAAAACAGAATTTAAAAGGAAATTGAACAAAAAAAAAAAAGTATATATATAAATATTTTTTTCTTTTCCATGTACCTTTGGAGCTTTAACCCCATCAGTGCTGGATGGTCCCGGGGACACAATGTGTTTCGAGATCGCCTAGCTTTTACGGGGTTGTTTGTTGTGTCTCTGATAATTCTAAGCACTTTTTTAAAGGAGAAATAAAGTGCCCTGCTGGAAAACAAAAAATAAATAAAAATTAGCAGAGATTCCTTACAAAATGACAACTTTCTGCTGGATGATTGTACAGAATCATTGCTTATGAACTAATAGCTTTCTACACTGTGTTACATAAATAAATTTAAAAAAAAATCGGATGTAAAGAGCGTTGTGTTTTTATTTCATAACAATGATTGTTAAAAAAGTATGTTAAAAAGGTATGTGCCAGGGAACGACGCCGTCAAATTTTAAGTTGTGTACGCCGTTTACGTAGTACTACATGAATAGGGCTGTGCGTAGGTTACGTTCACTTCGTAGACATTGCGCCGACATATCTTAGGGAGTATATGCGACGTGATTCTGAGCATGCGCGCGCATGCCAAGTTCGACCGGCCATTCATTTGCATGGGATCACACTTAATTTAAATAGATGACACCCACCTCCTTCCTACTTTACATTACGCCGCCGCAACTTACGGAGCAAGTGCTTTGTGAATACTGCACTTGCCTCGGCGGCGTATCGTTTATGAGAGGCCGGATTCACACCTATGCGAATTGAGTGCGGCTTAAACCGCATCCAATACGCAGAACATTTCTAAATAAATTGTTTTCATTTAGGCTGGTTCACATATGTGCGATGCATTCACACTGCGCATTGCAGAAAAAACATGTGCGTATTTTATGACTTGCGGTGCGGCTCAGGTGCGAATTCAGGCCCATTATCTTCTATGGGTAATGCAGCTGATTCACAGATGTGTTCATTTCTCTTAAGGAATTTCTTTTTCAGCCCAATACACTTTCCCCCCACTCTCCTCTCCCCTGTAACTTCTCCCAGGTCTCCAAATTCCCAGCTAAAACGCAGTGGATCTGCTTAACACTTCTGTAATCTCTCTGCAAAGATAAGAGATCTGAGATTCGCACCGCACAAGTGTGATTCCAGCCTAAAATGACTGAGGAGGCCTTTAAATTCTGCAGCACACCTGTACATACAGAAGATCGCATCGCATACATCATCCTTGCCTAGGTGAGGTTGCAGGAAGGTAAGCATGAACAAATAATACAATAATTGCTTTAAGGCTGGAATCACACTTGTGCGGTGCGAATTTCAGCTCTCTTATCTTTGCAGAGAGATTACAGAAGTGTTCAGCAGATCCATTGCATTTTAGCTGCGAATTTGGAGACCTGGGAGAAGTTACAGGGGAGAGGAGAGTGGGGGGGAAGTGTATTGGGCTGAATGAGAGAAATTCCTGAAGAGAAATGAATCAGCTGCGTACCCATAGAAGATAATGGGCCTGAATTCGCACCTGAGCCGCACCGCAAGGCATAAAAACCGCACACATTTTTTCTGCAATGCGCAGTGCGAATGCATCACACATATGTGAACCAGCCTCATTGAAAACAATGTATTTAGAAATGTTCTGCGTATTGGATGCGGTTTAGGCCGCACTCAATTCGCATAGGTGTGAATCCGGCCTCAAAAAAAAAATCCCCAATCATGTAAGAGGGAGGGGATAGGAGTCATATTTATGAGTGAAGTCCACTAAGTATAGTCTCCTTTAACCACTTAAGCCCCGGACCATTTTGGTGGTCAAAGTAGACCAGGCCACTTTTTGTGATTCGGCACTGCGTCGCTTTAACTGACAATTCGCGGTCGTGCGACGTGGCTCCCAAACAAAATTGTCGTCCTTTTTTTCCCCCACAAATAGAGCTTTCTTTTGGTGGTATTTGATCACTTCTGAGATTTTTCATTTTTTGCGCTATAAGGGCCCTTTTACACGGCCGGACAAACGGTCCGTTTTTTACAAGTCTGTTTATGGATTGCAGACGTTAGCGGATTCAGCATCCGCTAACGTCCGCAAACATCCGCCTTCGTCAGGATCAGTTTTTTCGGACGGAAGAAAACTCTATTTTTCTTCCGTCTGGCGGATCGGATGAATACGGATACACGGTCCGTATTCATCCGATTCCCCATAGGGGAGAGCGGAGGAAAGACAGGGCGGTCCCTGCACACTGTGCGGGGACCGCCCTGTCCACCGACAGCTCAGCGGGGATTTACGGATGATCCCCGCTGAGCAGACGGACACTCACGGGGCGGATCCATACGGATCCGCTCCGTGTGAAAGGGCACTAAACAAAAAAGATCGACAATTTTGAAAAAAATGCAATATTTTTTGCTATAATAAATACCCCCAAAAATATATATATATATTTTTTTTTTCCACAGTTTAGGCCAATATGTATTATTCTACATATTTTTAGTAAAACAAAATCGCAATAAGTGTTTATTGATTGGTTTGCGCAAAAGTTATAGCTTCCACAAAATAGGGGACTGTTTTATGGCATTTTTTTTTTTTTTTTACTAGTTATGGCGGTGATCAGCGATTTTTATCGTGACTGCGACGTTACGGCGGACACTTTTGACACCATTTTGGGACCATTATCATTTTTACAGCAATCGGTGCTATAAAAATGCACTGATTACTGTAAAAATGTAAACAGTGGGTTGATATGGCACTGGGTATAGCTGCCTAAAAAGAACAATAAAATGTATAAATGGAAAGTGGATGGGCAGGGAAGGGGTTAAAATCACTATTCAGTCCATATATGGTATATAGTCCATGTAAGGAGGTATAAAAGAGAAGATGATGAGTTAGTAGATGTCTGCCAGTCCAAAAAGCTAGAAAAGGCTCTGAGAACAAACAAGAAGAAAGAGAACAGCGCCCTCTTAGTGCAGCATATTTAAAACATCTTTAATATAAAGGGATTAAAAACACTCACATATGAGTAGCGATAATCAGGCATGTCAAGGGTTAAACGTGTTTCATCCACATTAGTCCTGGTGGACTGTGTACGTCACGGGCTGATGGTGGAGATCTAGGTCCTGTCTGCACTGAATGTGTACAGCGCTGGCTGGCGGCTGGGACGGGGATCATGAAGGCTCCGTGATGTAATGATGGCGTCACTTCCGGGATTCAGTCTGGCGGGCGGTGGTAGTGATGGGGTTAACCACTAGGTGGCGCTGCAGGGGTTAAGTGTTCCCTAGAAGAGTGATTCTTACTGTCAGGGGGCATGGCTACACATGACACGTCACTGATGACCGTTCCCGATCATGGGGATGGTCATCAGTGACAGTGTCGCTAGGCAGAATAGGTGAATGCCTTGTTTACAAAGGCATTCCCCTGTTCTGCCCTTTGCCGACCGCAGTTGCGGGACTCCCGGGAACATCGAGTTCCCGGGACCCGCGGCCGCACTCAAGAGGCACACTGTGGGTGTGTGCGCACACCCGCTGGGTGCCAGATTTAAAGGGCCGTACCTGTACGCCAATCTGCCTGCCCGTGCCATGTTGTCGAGATAAATAGTCGTGCGGCGATTGGCAAGTGGTTAATATTACAAAATAAAGCTGTGTCTGATTTAAACCTGCAGAGTCAGTGATTCAAAGTAATACATCCCAGAGGGTTAGCATGATGGCTCCATTAGATCTCTCATGACAGGTTCACTTTAGCAGCACTATATACCTGATGTTAGTGGTGTGCCTTCAGGTACAGAACACGCAGTGTAATTCCCAAGTACAATTAAACGCTGACCTATCAGCCAATCGCTTCATTCACCACAGCATGAAGAAATCTCAAGCTGCTGTATTTAATGAAATATTCCGCTTCCCATAATGACCTACCTTGTTGCGCTCGGCAGCGACTTTCATTGACAGGGCTGTATGCGGCAGCCGTGGCTTCACTGCAGAGCGTCTCATTTTGTCCCATTTCTGTTATGAATTAATAGGCTTATGTTCTCTTGTACATTAAATGCATTGCACGCCCCATTATATTTATTTTCTGGTTAGCACTGTGATAATGCACTGCATGAGTTTTATTGTGAGGCTCAAATTGCATTTGGACTGCATTTCAAAATAATTATCCAATGTAATTGTTTTGGACGAAAAAAAAGAGGCGAAGGCTTGTAAATATAAAGCGGTAGCATGGCTCCCAACTGTCTCGTTTTTGGAACTAAACTCCTCTGTCCCCACATACCCCTCAATTATCCCTTTTTTGATGTATAGACGACCGCTATAAAAATGTGCTATTTAGATATGAATGGTGTTCTACTTCACTAAGCCTCTTGTATAACCTCCACATTATTGCCTTTGTTACAGGAACCAGTATGAATGAAAAGTTGTGATAATGAATGAAAAAAAATACATATAGTGTGTGTATATGTATGTATGTATAATATATATATATAGTGTATGTATGTATAATATATATATAGTGTATGTATGTATAATATATATATAGTGTATGTATGTATAATATATATATAGTGTATGTATGTATAATATATATATAGTGTATGTATGTATAATATATATATAGTGTATGTATGTATTATATATATAGTGTATGTATGTATAATATATATATAGTGTATGTATGTATAATATATATATAGTGTATGTATGTATAATATATATATAGTGTATGTATGTATAATATATATATAGTGTATGTATGTATAATATATATATAGTGTATGTATGTATAATATATATATAGTGTATGTATGTATAATATATATATAGTGTATGTATAATATATATATATAGTGTATGTATGTATAATATATATATATATATAGTGTATGTATGTATAATATATATATATATAGTGTATGTATGTATAATATATATATATATAGTGTATGTATGTATAATATATATATATATATATAGTGTATGTATGTATAATATATATATATATATAGTGTATGTATGTATAATATATATATATATATATATGTATGTATAATATATATATATATATAGTGTATGTATGTATATATATATATATATATATAGTGTATGTATGTATAATATATATATATATATATAGTGTATGTATGTATAATATATATATATATATAGTGTATGTATGTATAATATATATATATATATAGTGTATGTATGTATAATATATATATATATATAGTGTATGTATGTATAATATATATATATATATAGTGTATGTATGTATAATATATATATATATATAGTGTATGTATGTATAATATATATATATATAGTGTATGTATGTATAATATATATATATATAGTGTATGTATGTATAATATATATATATATAGTGTATGTATGTATAATATATATATATATAGTGTATGTATGTATAATATATATATATATATGTATGTATAATATATATATATATAGTGTATGTATGTATAATATATATATATATAGTGTATGTATGTATAATATATATATATATAGTGTATGTATGTATAATATATATATATATAGTGTATGTATGTATAATATATATATATATAGTGTATGTATGTATAATATATATATATATAGTGTATGTATGTATAATATATATATATATAGTGTATGTATGTATAATATATATATATATAGTGTATGTATGTATAATATATATATATAGTGTATGTATGTATAATATATATATATAGTGTATGTATGTATAATATATATATATATAGTGTATGTATGTATAATATATATATATAGTGTATGTATGTATAATATATATATATAGTGTATGTATGTATAATATATATATATATAGTGTATGTATGTATAATATATATATATATAGTGTATGTATGTATAATATATATATATAGTGTATGTATGTATAATATATATATAGTGTATGTATGTATAATATATATATAGTGTATGTATGTATAATATATATATATAGTGTATGTATAATATATATATAGTGTATGTATATGTATGTATATGTATGTATAATATATATATACAGTAGTGTGTGTATATGTGTGTGTATATGTATGTATAATATATATAGTGTGTGTATATGTGTGTATATGTGTGTATATGTATGTATAATATATATACAGTAGTGTGTGTATATGTGTGTGTGTATATGTATGTATAATATATATAGTGTGTGTATATGTATGTATAATATATATAGTGTGGGTATATATAATATATATAGTGTGTGTATATGTATGTATGTATGTATAAGAGATATGAAAAAAGAACAGGTGTGGTGAATAGCGTCTGTGATTCTTCTAGTGAAGGGATGTCAAACTCCATTTCATTGGGGGCCACAACAAAATGATGGTTGCCCTCAAAGAGCTAGTTGTATCTGTAAGACTAGATGTCCAGAGGACCCAACCACCCCCCCCCCCCTTTACATCAGCTGTCGGGAATCCCCCATCCTCCCTTACCCTGTTTTACTGCCAGGAAGAAACCGGGGGGCAGAGCTGGGAAGCAAAAATGCCGGGTTTGAAGGAGGATCATGGGAAGGCTGGGGTCAGCTGCTGAGGGGGGGTGGGAGAGAGATGAGGGGGTGCTGTGACTGCACAGAGAGGCACAAGATCTGTAGGAGGAGTTCTGTCCTCTCTGCTGCTGACTGTCAGGGCAGAGGCAAGCCTCACTTTGGTTGCATGGGAAAGTGCAGGATCTGGAGGGGGAGTTCTGTCCTCCACTCTGCTGCTGAATGCTGACGATGACGATGGTGTGGGGGGACGAGGAGAGTGCAGGTTTTTGAAATGTGTGTTCTAGTGCAATGCAGTCAGGCTTGAGACAGGTAACAGTCGGCACAGTGACATGGGGCACAGAGGGGGATCGGAAGCAGGCAGAACAGGAAGGGGGAAGTAATTCTGTAATTGCCCCTCCATCCGACCACAATGATTCCCTCTGCTGTCCGGGCCCCCCTGTTTGCCCGGGCCCCCTACAGGAGGGCTGGTGGTCCCCCCCCTATGAGCCTAACACCCCCCCCCCCCCCGTTCAGTTCGCACCAGAACCTTCGAATGGACCGAACGTTCGCGCAGACTTTTAGATCCCCATTGAAGTCTATGGGACTCGAACGTTCAAATTCAAAAGTGCTCATTTTAAAGCCCAATATGCAAGTTATTGTTTGAAAACGGGTTTGAGAACCCGGGTCTTGCCCCAGGGAACATGTATCAATGGCAACATTTTTTTTTTTAAATGGTCGTTTTTTCTGGAGCAGTGATTTTAATGATGCTTAAAGTGAAAAAAAAAAATGAAAAATTCCTTTAAATATCGTACCTGCTGGGTGTCTATAGTAGTGGCACATGTTTAGAACTGTCCCTGCACAAAATGAGATTACTATAAGAAAAAAGTAATTTAAAACTGCTTGCGGCTTTAATATAATGTCTGACCCCTACAATATGGATGAAAATCACTGAGAAAAATAGCACAGGTTTCTCCGCCCTCCTCCCCCCCAGGTCATTACAAGCCCCTTTGGCCCTATATACTTTGAACAGCATTATACAGGTGGTGCGAACTGGTACTTCTTTAACCACTTAAGGACCGGACCAATATGCTGCTAAATGACCCAAGAGGTTTTTACAATTCGGCACTACGTCGCTTTAATAGACAATTGCGCGGTCGTGCGACGTGGCTCCCAAACAAAATTTGCGTCCTTTTCTTCCCACAAATAGAGCTTTCTTTTGGTGGTATTTGATCGCCTCTGCGATTTTTATTTTTTGCGCTATATACAAAAATAGAGCGACATTTTTGAAAAAAAATCTATATTTTTTACTTTTTGTTATAAGAAAAATCAAATAAACTAAATTTTAGTCAAACATTTAGGCCAAAATGTATTCAGCCACATGTCGTTAGTAAAAAATAAATAGCAAAAAAAAATAGCTACCTAGCGGGAACAGCGACACTAATACAGCGATCAGAAAAATTATCGCTTAGTGACACTGGCAATTAGGGAGTCAAAGGGTTAACTAGGGAGGTGATCAAGGGGTTAAAACTTTATTGGGGGGTACGGGGGCTACTCTGAACCCAACACTAACTGCCTGTCACACTGCTTGTCACACTGACACTAAATGCAGTGATCAGTACATATATGATCACTGCATTCAGTGACACTGTGACAGGGGGGTGGGGGGGGTGATCGGGGGGGTTAATGTGCCTGTGTGTACTGGTGTCAGTGTAGTGTTGTATACACTTACTGTGTGATGTAATCTCCCCTCAGCGGTGGTTAAAAATACCGCCGAGAGCAGAGATTACATCACTTCCCCCTTCCTGTGTTTACACAGGAGGAGGAAGTGACACACGGGGGAGCGCGCGGATTGGCTGGGAGCGACCCGGAGAGAAGGGTTATCACCCCTGTAACATTTGTTTTGCTGTCTGTGCGCATCTGTTCAGAAGATTGCAATTCACTTTCTGTCCCAATGACAAAAGATTTTTTGAAATTTTTGAATTTAAGGATTGGTGATAAAGCATCAGTGGACAGGAGACACCTCTTACAGAAGAGAATTTCCCATCCAAGGGGTAGATTTCCTCTCACTTCCTGTTGTCTCCGTTTTGCAAGTAGGAGTCATTTGTAAGTTGGATGTTTGAAAGTAGGGGCCTGATGTATATACTCTTGGGCCCTAGGTGTTGGTGTTGCCACAACACTGTAAGCCCTCACAGTTAGTCTTGGTGGGCGCAGGAATGGGCACAGTGAAAATTCTTGCTGATCAGCCACTGCCTATGATATTAATATGACAACAACAGCAATTGTATTCACGTGGCTTTAGGTGCACACTGTGCAGAGGACACAGTACACCAAGTGAAAATACTTGCAGAATGATCCCCTGCCTGTGGTATTAATATGAGTAGATCCCTGCCTTTAGGAATTAATATGAGAAACACCAGAAAATCCACTCACATAGCTTTAGGTGCACACTGTGCAGAGGACACAGAAAGTCCACCATGTGAGAATACTGCAGCTAGCACAATCACCTGCCTGTCAGTATATTAGGAAGAGCGGATCTATCTAAACTCAATACAGTGTATGAATATATTTACAACACCTGGGATGCATATATATCTTCTACACACTGTAACGCTAACTGACTAGCCTGCCTGCCTGCCTGCTCTATCTAACTCCAAAAAAAGGACACTCTCTCTCTCTCTGTAAACCACCAACACACTACACAAAGTGAACTTCCAGGCAGCCTTTTATAGTGTGGGGCGTGTACTAAACCCCCTGAGCCATAATTGGCCAAAGCCACCCTAGCAACAAGAAAAAAGAAGGGTGCCAAAAATTGGTAAACCAAGGTCAGACCTTTCAGGCACAGTAAATAATGGAGAATATTTATGAAAAAATACATTGAGAAAAGTACGTGGTACATAGAGAGCATTGAGAAAGAATAAAAATATATATATATTCAAATACATGGTGTACAGTGAGCCCTTGTGGATCACACGTTTCGCTGTTAAGCTTCATCAGGACACAATCAAGGTTCGTTGGTAGCAAGAAAGAAAGCGGGTCTCGCTATCTAGAATAAATCATATGTGTTTAAAATTTGGATAACATAGTAACACACATCTTTAACCACTTTCATACAGGGCATTTTCACCCCCCTCCTGCCCAGACAAATTTTCAGCTTTCAGCGCTGTTACATTTTGAATGACAGTTGCGCGGTCATGCTACACTGTACCCATTTACATTTTTATAATTTTTTCCCCCACAAATAGACCTCTCTTTTGGTGTTATTTGATCACCTCTGCTGTTTTTATTTTTTGTGCTATAAACAAAGAGTGAAAATTTAGAAAAAAACACAATATTTTTAACTTTTTGCTATAATAAATATCCCCCAAAAATATATATAAAAATGTTCCCAAAGTTTAGGCCAATACGTATTCTTCTACATATTTATGGGGAAAAAAATCACAATAAGCGTATATTGATTGGTTTGCGCAAAAGTTATAGCGTCTACAAAATAGGGGACAGATTTATGGCATTTTTATTGTTTTTTTTTTTTTTTTTAGTAATGGTGGCGATCTGCGATTTTTATCATGATTGCGGCGGACACATCGGCCACTTTTGACACTATTTTGGGACCATTCACATTTATACAGCGATCCGTGCTATAAAAATGCATTTATTACTGTATAAATGTGATTGGCAGGGAAGGGGTTAACACTAGGGTCGATCAAGGGGTTAATATGTTCCCTATTGAATAATTCTAACTGTAGGGGGCGGGGACTCACAAGGGGAGGAGATCGATCTGTGTTCCTCTGTACTGGGAACACACATCGGTCTCGTCTCCTCTGACAGGACATGGATCTGTGTGTTTACACACACAGATCCACGGTCCTGCCGTGTTCACGGGCAATCGCGGGTGCCCGGCAGACATTGCGCCGCCGGGCACGTGCATCGGGTGCCTAGTAACGCGGCAGGAGCGTGCGACGCCTCCTAGAGGCTGGGGAAAAAAAGACGTCATATGACGGCGGACCGGAGGGACAAAGGGTTCCTGCCGCCGTCATATTACAATAGTGGGGTAGAGAAGCAGTTAAAAAAGCACATTGTTTTGTCAAGCCGAAAAAATATGGCATATAAAGGCAGAGAATAGAGATTTTTTATTAATGGCAACCTAACTCTGGTCTGAAGGTAATGTGAACACTTCAGTAGGGGAAGGGAATGACCTAGAGAGTTTGAGAGTGCAGAGATGTCTGGAACCCAGGACCGATTCGCCCTATAGGCTCACTAAGCAAAGCTGCGGAGGCCCCCCCAAATTACTAGAGGCCCCGCCTGGTGAGAAGTCATTTTCGGCTCCTCACCCCGCTTCTCAACTTGCTGGCTGCATGGGAGAAGAGGTAAGAAGTCAGCACCCCGCGCTTATCACTTTAATGTAAGATGTAATTTCCGACAGCAGAACAACACCCCCTCCCCCCGCTTCTCAACTTTGATCTTTAATGTAATGTGACATGTCATTTTCGGCAGCCCCCCCCCCCTTCTCTTTTATGTAATTTTGCTTAAGGCCCCAGGGAGGTCAGGATCGGCACTGCTGGGGCCACAAAAGGCGCAGCGGGGGTCTGGAGGCTTAATAAAGAGAAACAGAAGTTCTGTGCTTTGCGCCATTGGAGGCATAAATGGAACAGAAGGGAGCTCTTGGCTTTGTGGGGGTCTTATCCCCAGAGAGTAAGAGCACAGATTGTGTCCCAGCAGGACCGTGTATAAGATGTTACCACTGGGCCCAGACTAGCAGGGGGACACAGGCAGCAGGGCGGATCATATGTTGGCAGGGAGGGTGATAGGCAGCTGAAAGCCGGCTTCTTCTCCTCTCCCTCCCACCGGCTTTTAGCTACTGCAGAGAGAGCCATGCAGGGGATTAGTTCCAGTAATTGCCCCCCACCGTACCGATCACACTCACTCTGCACCATACTGTACATTTCCCCTGCTACCCAGGCCCCCCTGTGTCTTTTTTCAACCTTACCAGTAGGGATGAGCCGAACATACCCGTGTTCGGTTCGCACCAGAACGTTCGAACAGACCGCGGGTTCGCGCAAACATTTAGAACCCCATTGAAGTCTATGGGACTCGAACGTTCGAATTCAAAAACGCTCATTTTAAAGACCAATATTCAATTTAATGTTGGAAAACGTCTTTCAGAACCCGGGTCTTGCCCCAGGGAACATGTATCAATGGAAAAAAAAGTTTTAAAAATTGCCGTTTTTTCCGGAGCAGCGATTTTAATGATGCTTAAAGTGAAAAAAAAAAAGAAAAATTCCTTTAAATATCACACCTGCTGGGTGTCTATAGTAGTGGCACGTGTTTATAAATGTCCCTGCACAACATGAGAGTACTATAGGAAAAAAGTAATTTAATACTGCTTGCGAACGTGCTGTGTGGCAACAATATGTCGAATATTTAAGCGGTGGTGGGGGGCCATTATTGTTTTGTGAAAGAAAAATGGTAGAAAAAAGGGCACCCCTCAAACCTACTGTAATTGGAGCGCAACAAAGAGCCACGTGCAAAGTATTGCATCAAAAATTGTTATTTGGCGCCCCTGTTAAACAGGGGCAGAAAAATTGCGCCTTGGGCACAGCCCAACACTGCAACCCCTCCCAATTACTGTAATTGGAGCACAACAAAGAGCCACGTGCAAAGTATTGCATAAAAAATTGTTATTAGGCGCCCCTGTTAAACAGGGGCAGAAAAATTGTGCCTTAGGCACAGCAAAACACTGCAACCCCTCCCAATAACTGTAATTGGAGCACAACAAAGACCCACGTGCAAAGTATTGCATCAAAAATTGTTATTAGGCGTTTATGGGCAAAAACACAGCAAACTTATAGTAAGATCGACTGAGTTTATGGGCAAAAACACAGCAAATGTGCAACGTGAAGTATGATCGACTAAGTTTATGGGCAAAAACACAGCAAACTTATAGTAAGATCGACTGAGTTTATGAGCAAAAACACAGCAAACTTATAGTAAGATCGACTGAGTTTATGAGCAAAAACACAGCAAATGTGCAGTATGATCGACTGCGTTTATGGTCAAAAACACAGCAAACGTGCAGTAAGATCGACTGCGTTTATGGGCAAAAACACAGCAAACATCTAGTAAGATCGACTGAGTTTATGGGCAAAAACACAAGAAACGTGCAGTAAGATCGACTGCGTTTATGGGCAAAAACACAGCAAACATATAGTAAGATCGACTGAGTTTATGGGCAAAAACACAGCAAATGTATAGTAAGATCGACTGAGTTTATGGGCAAAAACACAGCAAACGTGCAGTATGATCGACTGCGTTTATGGGCAAAAACAGCAAACATGCACTACGATCGACTGCGTTTATGGGTAAAAACACAGCAAATGTATAGTAAGATCGACTGAGTTTATGAGCAAAAACACAGCAAATGTGCAGTATGATCGACTGCGTTTATGGGCAAAAACACAGCAAACGTATTGTAAGATCGACTGAGTTTATGAGCAAAAACACAGCAAATGTGCAGTATGATCCACTGAGTTTATGGGCAAAAACACAGCAAACGTGTAGTAAGATCGACTGCGTTTATGGGCAAAAACACAGCAAACGTCTAGTAAGATCGACTGAGTTTATGGGCAAAAACACAGGAAACGTGCAGTAAGATCGACTGCGTTTATGGGCAAAAACACAGCACACATATAGTAAGATCGACTGAGTTTATGGGCAAAAACACAGCAAATGTATAGTAAGATCGACTGAGTTTATGGGCAAAAACACAGCAAACGTGCAGTATGATCGACTGCGTTTATGGGCAAAAACAGCAAACATATAGTAAGATCGACTGAGTTTATGGGCAAAAACACAGCAAACGTGCAGTATGATTGACTGCGTTTATGGGCAAAAACAGCAAACATGCAGTATGATCGACTGCGTTTATGGGCAAAAACACAGCAAATGTGCAGTATGATCGACTGTGTTTATGGGCAAAAACACAGCAAACGTATAGTAAGATCGACTGAGTTTATGAGCAAAAACACAGCAAATGTGCAGTATGATCAACTGCGTTTATGGGCAAAAACACAGCAAACGTGCAGTAAGATCGACTGCATTTATGGGCAAAAACACAGCAAACGTATAGTAAGATCGACTGAGTTTATGAGCAAAAACACAGCAAATGTGCAGTATGATCGACTGGGTTTATGGGCAAAACTACAGCAAACGTATAGTAAGATTGACTGATTTTATGAGCAAAAACAACAAACGTGCAGTATGATCGACTGAGTTTATGGGCAAAAACACAGCAAACTTATAGTAAGATCGACTAAGTTTATGGGCAAAAACACAGCAAACGTGCAGTATGATCGACTGCGTTTATGGGCAAAAACACAGCAAACGTATAGTAAGATCGACTGAGTTTATGGGCAAAAACATAGCAAACGTGCAGTATGATCGACTGCGTTTATGGGCAAAAACAGCAAACGTGCAGTAAGATCAACTGCGTTTATGGGCAAAAACACAGCAAATGTGCAGTAAGATCGACTGCGTGTATGGGCAAAAACACAGCAAACGTATAGTAAGATCGACTGAGTTTATGGCCAAAAACACAGCAACTGTGCAACGTGCAGTATGATCGACTGCGTTTATGGGCAAAAACACAGCAAACGTATAGTAAGATCGACTGAGTTTATGGCCAAAAACACAGCACACGTGCTTTAACAGCGACTGCGTTTGTGTGCAAATAAATAACACACGTGCAGTAACAGCTAATGCGTGTATGTGCAATTATATAGCACACATGTCATGCAGTAACAACAACTGCATGTATGTGTGCAATTAAATAGCACACGTCCACTAACACTGAGTACTATATTTCAGTTAAAACTAAACTGCTTGCAGGCAATTCAACACGTTAGAGCACTGCAGCTAGCACAAAGAAACTGCCTAACAATAGGAATAGCTGATCTAGCTAAGCTATACAGTGTATAAATATATGTACAACGCTACTAAGGATGTATATATATTATCTACACACTCCAAATGTAACTATACTGACTAGCCTTCCTGCTCTATCTATCTATCTATCTATCTATCTGGTAGAAAAGACACTGTGAGCCAAATTCATAAAGAACTTACCCCGACGTATCTCAATATGCGACGTGTAACTGTCACTATGCGCCGTTGTATCTATGCGCCGTACCCAGAAAACGAGATACGACCAAAAATCGGCTTCTTTCGACCGATGTAACTGTTTTGCGTCAGTGTTTCGTAGTCGCATATTTACGCTGGAACAGCGTGCGTACCCATTGATTTTTGTATTCAAATATGCAGTGCGCCTAAGCTGTACGTCTTGCCTAAAGTTACCCCTCATAAAGCAGTGGTAACTTTGCAGCAGACATGCACAGGTCAGCTGGAAAGCAGCTCCAGCAGCACCGTAACGGACGAGCTGAACAAGCACACTTGCAGGACAACACATCTGCCAACATGCCAGGGGCAGCCGTGGTCATAGCACTACTGCGTCTACGGGCACGTAGGAGGAGGGCACGGGAGAGGATATTCCGAAAGCGCATCAACGTGTTTGGCATGGGTGAATCGGAGGTGTATTGCATCTTCAGATTCAGCTCTGATGCCATCCTTGAAATAGCCACAACCCTGCAGGATGACATCAGCAGCCAGACCCACCGCGTACAAGCAGTGCAGCCACTGGTGAAGGTCCTGGCAACACTGCATTTCCTTGCCAGTGGATCTTTTCAGCGTACAAGTGGAGTGGTGGCTGGGATGTCACAATCTTCCATGAGCAGATGTGTGCACCAGGTTGTCCCTGCAATTCTCACACGCATGTCCCACCACATCATCAGACCCACCCAGGAGCACCTGCGGCTGAAGGCAATGTAGGATTTCTACAGACTAGCAGGATTCCCACGCACCATCGGGGCCATTGATTGCACACATGTGGCACTACAGCCCCCCCCGTGCCACAGAGCACCTATACCGCAATCGTAAGCATTGGCATTCTATCAACGTACATGTGATAGCCGATGCCCAACTCCTCATATGGCACGTCCGTGCCAAACACCCCGGATCCAGCCATGACAGCTTCATATACCGTCAAAGCACCATCCCAGCAGAATTCGAACAGAACGTGTATGGGGACAGCTGGCTGGTTGGTGAGTGACATGGGAGTCAGGCATGACTGTCCCCCTCCCCATGATGCACACATCACAAGGGGCACATGCACTACTAATATCCTCCTGTCTTTTCCCTTCCAGGTGACACTGCATATGCACTTGGACCCCATCTCATGACTCCATTCCGGGATCCCCAAACCACAGGAGACAGAAGATACAATGCTGCCCACATACCTACCCGTGCAGTGGTTGAACAAAACTTTGGCCTCCTGAAGTCCCGTTTTCGATGCCTGGATAAGTCCGGGGGGACCCTGTTGTATTCCCCAAACTTTGTGTGCCAGATCATCGGTGCATGTTGCATTCTGCACAACTTTGCCATGAGAAAGGGCCTGCAGATTGACATACGTGATGACCTGACCCCCGAACTACACAGTCCCCCCCTGCCCGAGGCTACCCATTCTGCTGAAGGAACAACAGTCAGGAGTTGCCTTGTGGAACGTATCTTTGCACGTTAAAAAAAAAAAATCATCATATCACACGGACAATGCACGCATGCACACCACTGTGGTCCCTAGATCACACACACCACATCCACATCACATTGGATTAGCCCAAGTCCACCATGCAGGACTTGGGAGCAAGCAACGCCACGCCAAGGCCCCAATGATGTTGCTGTCCATTCACACGTCATTCACTCACCAGTCACACACCAGACACACTGTAGCCTACACTCCTCACCGTGTGCAGATTCTACAAATGAAAAAAAAATCTCATGACCTGAGTATTTGCAATGAACAACTTAAATCATAACATGATAGTACAAAACTCCAAAAAAAAATGAGCACGTGAGCACCAAAACAAGGGAAAAAAGGCACTCATTTGCCCTGACGAGGGCTACGCCTAGTGCTCAGGCTCCTGGTCCTCAGTTGCCTGGGGGGAGCCTCAGGTGGGGGGGTGGGGCATCTGGTGGAGGAACATCCCCCGGTCTCTCCATGGCTGCCTGCCTGCCCTCCAATGCCATGGCAATGCGGTGGAGGTAGTTATTTGTCTCCGCCTGCATCTGCAGCTGGCGGGTGGTGGTGGTGCGCTGGTGGCACCTTGTCTGCCTCCCCTCCTCCTGTATGGCCGCTGCCAGGCTCCTCCCCTCCACATGCATGGCAGCTGTATTAGCCTCAAGAGCCACTGTAAGGCTCCGGACCTCAGACATAAGGCCTGATGTTGTGGCCTGCAGCTCACACAGACAGGTCACTATTCCAGTACAGTTCGTACTGATATCCTGCAGGCTGTCAGTTATGGAGGTAGACTGATCAGCCTGCTGGGTGAGTGCCTGCTGGACAGCCAAGGTGCAGGCAGCCTGGGTCTGGGCCGAGGAGGCCAGGCTCTCTGCCACACGGTGCAGGTCACCCACTAATGCACCCATATGACGGGTCTGCCTGGACTGGTCCCTCGCCAGGTTCTCCTCTAACGCGTCCAGGTCAACCCTGGTCTTCCGGGTAGCCTTCCTGGGGGCAGGAGAGGCTTGTGGTCGGGAGTATGGTGAGGCCCTTGTGGGGCTATCCCTGATGGGGGAGGATATCCCTGAGGGGAGATCCCTGATGGGGGAGGATATCCCTGAAGGGAGATCCCTGATGGGGGATGATATCCCTGAAGGGAGATCCCTGATGGGGGAGGATATCCCTGAGGGGAAATCCCTGATGGGGAGGAGGTTAAGGAGGGTTCTGGGATGCTGTTCTCCTCCAAGATGTAGTAGCCCTCCTCTATAATAATGTGCTCCTCCTCTAATTCTTCTAGAGGAGAAGTGTGGGCACTCTCCTCTGGGGGTGGCGTGGGTCGCCCAGCAGCCGACGATGGCCCCGCTCCCTCATGCACATCTGTGGATGACACAAAACATTCACATGTTGGTGGACCCACACACTTGTTCACATGTTCCCTTCCACCCCCTCACAGGCTACACCCCGTATAGGAAATAAAACATACTTACCTGTCCTCAAGGCCTGATCCACGGATTCATAGCCCGGCAGGCCCTCCACCTGCTCCCTCTCCAGGCACCTGGCAACAACCTGCTCATCTGGAGTGAGGGAGATTTTGCGGGCAGGTCCACCTCCAGTGCCTGTGGCATGCCTCCTCATGGTGGCAAGCTTATCTTTCACTAGGCGCCGCACATCATTGATCTTTTTAGCAATGTCCTTGGTGCTTTGGACCTCATGGGCAAGGGAATTCACCTGGGCAGTAATTTGCTCCAGGATCTCTTCCTTCTTGACCTTGCTGGTCTGCCCACTCTGTGCCCCATGGAGGCATGCCCCATACTTTGAGAGGCCCTCGATGATGATTGCCCTCTCCTCCGGACTGAAGTTCTTCTTCCTACGCTCCTTAGTAGGCACCGGTGCAGACATGTTAAAAAGCAAACACTACTTTACCCCACACGATTGTCTGCTGTAATTTTCCGCACGACGGGCGCATGTCTGGCCGCTTTTATGCAATGGACGTCAGCAGTTCGTAGTTGTGAGCATGCGCAGAGGGGCGTGGGACCTGCGTTAACGTCACGGCGCATGCGCCGTTCGTTCGGGCCTTCATTTGCATGGGGTCACGCTTCATTAGCATGGATCATGCCCACTTCCTTCCTACTTTGAATTACGCCTGCTTACGCTTCAGGTTTTACGTTACGCCGGCGCATCGTTGCCCACATTTGACTTCTGAATACCATCTTGCGTCTTTGCGCTGCACCGGCGCTGTGTAAAAAAGATACGCTACGCATGCATAAAGATCTGAATTTGGCCCTATGTCTCTATCTATCTCTCTCTCTCTCTAAATGACTGTCTGTCTGACTTGTCTTTAACAAAGCCGGAACACAATACACAAGGCCACCCGGGAGGCGGCCTTTTATAGTGTGGGGCGTGTGCTAAAGCCCTGAGCCATAATTGGCCAAAGCACCCAGGCTTTGGCCAATTATGGCTCTTCGTTTTTTGGGCGCTGTGATTGGCCAAGCATGCGGGGTCATGGTGCATGCTTGGCCAATCATCAGCGCGGAACGCGTCAGTGAATTATGGGCCGGCGTGCGTCATTCGAATTTGGCGTATCGAACGCAAAGCTCATCCCTACTCACCAGCTATGTAACTATGTGGTGTAGTTCTCAATAGAGAAAGCCTTCCCTTTTCCCCCCACCCTAGTAAACTACAGCTATATACATTCTACACACATAGTAAACATGTAATGCCATAGAACAGGGATCCTCAAACTAAGGTCCTCCAGCTGTTGTAGAACTACACATCCCATGAGGCATTGTAACACACTGACATTCACAGACATGACTAGGCATGATGGGAATTGTAGTTCTTGAACAACTGGAGGGCCGTAGTTGGAAGACCCATGCCATAGAATCAGTCATCTTATACTTGTTTTGACCAACTATGCTTACCGCTCATTTGTGTTGAGCTATTCGGTTCAGTATACTCTTCTAGCCCAGAAAATTGTGAGCTTGGAAGGCTTGAGGGACTCGAGGTAGACCCTCTTGACAACCATTTGTAGGGTGCTTACTCTTACCAGCAGCCATCACTGACCCAGCATTCTCTCTGTATAAGTCTGGCTTCTATTTTCTCTCACATTACTGATTTATTTCGGCCTAAACTCTATCCTGTCCCCAGTCACAGCAGTTTATGTGCAAAGTAGCATGACTGAGACACAGCTTTTTATGAGGGGCCGTTTTACATCTCCCTCCACAAGCTGTTTCTGTACAAGGCTCTCTATTAATGGAGGCCGTAAAAACACAGTGAATTAAGCTGGCACAAGACTCCGGTAAAGTAGAGATCAAGGTACGTGAACTGCAGGCAATTTAAATAGCAGCTTCTCCTCTATTAAGCAGAATAGATACTGCCATTTCAGTTTTTTAAATATGTGGGATTAATAAAATGATGTTAGGAACTCGATAGATCAATATTTTTTTCCATCAGTCACTACACTGATTGAAAAAAAAAAATAACAACAAATTCCTACATTCACAGAAGTTAGTTGGATGGAGGAAACCTCCCCGCTGTGTTGTTTTATTCTGACAGCGGGATCCCTCTGCTGTCAGAATACACTAATTAGTGCTGCAGCTGCTGATCAAATACATTTTTTCCAACATCCCCTTTATTAAAAGTCAATTGTTAGATGGACTTATGTCCACCGGGAATGGCCACAGATGGACTTAAGTTCAGCCAGTCCCTGCTGAACCAGCTGCAATTTAAGCCATCCATGGCCAGCTTTAATCAGGGGTCTTCAAACTTTCTATACAAAGGGTCAGTTTACTTCCCTTCAGACTTCATGGAGGCCATACTGTGGCCAGTGGGAAGTAATCAATGCCACAGGCTTGGTAGTCAGTGGCAGTAGGAGGAATAATGCTTCCTCATTAGTAGGAGGAATTGTGCCCCATTGTTTGTGCCAGTGGAAGGAATAATGCCCAATGGTTTGTGTCAGTAAGAGTAATGATGCCCCATATTTGGTTCCAGTAGGAGGAACAGTGCCCTATTGTTGGTGTCAGTGAAAGGAATAATGCCTCACCATTGGCGTTATTGGGAGAAATAGTGCCCCATCATTGGTGTAAGTGGAAGGAATAGTGCCTTGTTGTTGGCGTCAGTGGAAATAAAATTACCCATTCATTGGTGTAGGTGTAGAGAATAGTGCCCCATCCTTGTCGTCAGTGGGAGTAATAGTGCCTCATCGCTGGTGTCAATTGGAGGAATATAGCCTCATCATTGGTGTCAGTAGAAGGTATATTGCCCCATTGCTGGTGTTAGTGGGAGGAATATTGTCCCATCATTGGTGTCAGTAGAAGGTATATTGCCCCCATTGCTGTTGTTAGTGGGATGAATAGTCCCTCATAATCAGTGTCAGTGGGAGGAATGGTGTTCCATCGGTTTTATCCGTGGGGGAATTATACCTCACTGTTGGTGTCGTTGGAAGGGGTAGTGATCCATCATTGGTGTCAGTTGCAGGAATAGTCCCCCGCCATTGGTGTCAGTAGGAGGAATAGTGCCCCAAGGGCCTGATAAAAGCATGCAAAGGGACACAGTTTGGAGACCACTGGTATAAACCATGATGACTTTTTCTTGTAATAGTACCGTATCTACAAATATGTTAAAACCGGACAGCATGGTAGAACTGAAAATGGTGGAAAATTATTGCAATTGAAGCTCACAGCATCTGCAATCCCTGCAATTCCATATTTATACAGCTGGTGGCACTGTGTTTCATGTTTGTACAGGCCCTTTCCTATGATCCTTTATATTAGGAGTGTATTTTCTAGAGGATATAAGGTTTCAGACATAGAACATAAGAGAACATAGGACTTGAGATGGAAGACTAGATTGTCAAGCCTTTTAGTTATCATCGTAAAAGTAATTTGACTATAAATCTATGACTAATATGTCAATTTGGCATCAGTGTCTGAGAACTAGGAGTGTGCACTTGTGTGCATTCTCATGGCAGTTGATTACTGAGCTTGAGCTTGAAAAGAGTTAGGCCTCTTTCACACGGAGTGGTCCGTTTTTCGGTCCGCTCCGTGTGTGTCTGTCGGCTCAGCGGGGGGGGGGGGGGTCCCGCTCAGCTGTCGGCGGACAGGGCGGTCCCCGCACACTGTGCAGGGACCGCCCTGTCTCTCCTCTGCTATCCTCTATGGACAATCGGATGGAAACGGACCATCTGTCTGTTTGCATCCGATCCGATCCACCGGACGGAAGAAAAATAGGGGTTTCTTCCGTCCGCAAAACGGATCCAGACGGACGCGGATCTTATCCGCTAATGGATCCGCTCCCATAGGGACACATTACAAGTCCGTAAACTGACTTGTAATTAGCGGACCGTTCGTCCACTTATGTGAAAGGGGCCATAGTGGTCAAAAACTGGTTTAATAAGAGAAAATGGCCCCAGGATGTGCACACTTACTGTTCTCTAATGTCTATGCAGACCTTGGAGTGGACCATCACCCTAAACGAATGCCCTGTACACACGATCGGATATCTGATGAAATCTAATCCGATGGATTTTTTCATCAGATATCCGATAAAGCTCACTTTCATCAGTCTTGCCTACACACCATCGGTTAAAAATCTGATCATGTCCAACGCGGTGACGTAAAACACTACGTTGTGCTGAAAAAATGAAGTTCAATGCTTCCGAGCATGCGTCGACTTGATTCTGAGCATGCGTGGATTTTTGACCAATGGACTTCCACACAGACGATCGTTTTTTTCTATCGGTTTTTTATCCATAGGAAAAATTTAAAACAGGTTCTATTTTTTTTTTCACCAATGGATAAAAAAACGATCGAATTTTGTAAAAAAAAAAAATATTTGGGTGTTTTTTTGTGCACTTGGTCATTTTTCATTGACTTACATGTGGCTGTGGAGAATGTTTATGAGAATACATTTTTACTGTTTTACGCTATGAGGAGCCATTCCTTTTTTCTCTTTCCCATATACTACTGTTGGTGAGGTAAGCAGTGACTTGGATTTCTCCCACTTACATCGGATGATGAGCATATGCTGTACGCATTGGATAGTGTGTATACCACACCATTGATTCATTAAGAAGGAATTAGAAGCATCTATGAAGACTTTCGCTGAGTGATTCAGCTTTCCATGCTTATAAAGATCCATCACCGTATGGTGAATTGGATCCACATTGTACATTAAGAGTACCCATCTTCTATCCCCTGACGGTGGAGGCACTCCCGGGTGTGTTGTCATCTAACACGGTTTCCAACTTATATCCAAAGACAATTGGATCACCTGTGGCTAATTACCAGTCCATCTATGAGGCTGTGAAGATACACACTATTTTAACATTGTGGACTTATCATATAGTGCACTTTATGGTGTTCACGATATACTTATTTCCTTAATTTTAGGGATATCTTATATTGTTCACTGTCACTAGGGATGAGCTCCGCGTTCGATACGAACGTATGTTCGACTCGAACATTGCCTGTTTGATCGTTCGACGAAATTCGAACAAAACGGGTCGTTCGCGCCAAATTCGAGTGACGCGCAACGGCCCTTAATTCACTACGGCATTGCGCGCTGATGATTGGCCAAACATGCACTATGATCCTGCATGCTTGGCCAATCACAGCACGCAAAAAACGGAGAGCCATAATTGGCCAAAGCCAGGGTGTCTTTGGCCAATTATGGATCAGGGCTTTAGCACACGCCCCACACTATATAAGGCAGCCTGCTGGGCGGCCTCATGTAGTGTGTTGCGGTTGTTAATGAGAGCAGTCAGAGAGACAGAGAGATAGTCTTTTTATATAGCTAGATAGAGCAGGCAGGCAGGCTAGTCAGTTTAGCTTAATTTACAGTGTGTAGAGGATATATATACATCCCTAGGAGTTGTACATATATTTATACACTGTATAGCTTAGATAGATCAGTTCTTCCTAATTTACTGGCAGGCATGTGATTGTTCTATTTAAAGACGTTATCACAGGTATAAACACCCAGCAGGTACAATATTTAAAGGAATTTTTTAATTTTTTAATTTAAGCATCAATAAAATCACTGCTCCTGGAGCAATGATTTTAATTAGGGTTGTCCCGATACCACTTTTTTAGGACCGAGTACAAGTACCGATACTTTTTTTCATGTACTTGCCGATACCGAATACCGATACTTTTTTTAAATGTCATGTGACAGTTTATAAACCACAATACAGACTAAGGATATTTTCTTTAGAATTATGAAGAACGCTAACTCAAGACATTATAAAAGAATAAAAATGAGTAAAAATGAATAAAAATGTTTTATTTTCTTGTCACGCAGTAGTAAAAAACTCAAAGAATTTTCACAGAACATGTTGATAAATACAAAAAAAGTATTCTATTTAGGTATCGGGAGCATTTGCGCGAGTACAAGTACTCCCGCAAATACTCGGTATCGGTCCCGATACCGATACTAGTATCGGTATCTGGACAACCCTAATTTTAATGACGCTTAACTTAAAAAAAAAAAGAAAAATTCCTTTAAATATTGTACCTGCTGGGTGTCTATAGTTTGCCTGTAAAAACGTCTTTGAGAACCAGAGTCTTGCCCAAAGGGAACATGTATCAATGGAAAAAAAGTTTTAAAAACGGTCGTCCTGCTCCTAAAAAAACTTCAGTTTTTTAAACTTTTTTCCATTGATACATGTTCCCTGGGGCAAGACCCGGGTTCTCAAAGACGTTTTCCAACAATAACTTGACTATTGGTCTTTAAAATTCTCGTTTTTGAATTTGAACGTTCGAGTCCCATAGACTTCAATGGGGTTCTAAATGTTCGCGCGAATGGTCGGTCTGTTCGACGGTTCTGGTGTGAACCGAACGCGGGGGTGTCCGGCTCATCCCTAACTGTCACTAATGTTTTACATATATATGTGGTTGGGATACCAATATAGTTGTTTGTAATTTACTTCATATGTATTTGGAAGTTCACATTTTTATGTTACACTCTAATCTCACATATTTCATCTAGGGGATACACCCTTTGAGGTCTTTGATGCTGATATAAGGGAGGGTGTTATCATTAAGATGTTTACATCTCTCCGTTACAACGATAGCGCCACACTTTTTTATCTTTCTTCAATTATTTTTGTTAGAATAGAATAAAACATACAACATGTTTCAGTGGTTTAGACCTTCATCCTTCATCAGGACATAACCTGTATAGCCTCAATGAGACTGGGCTCAATAGGGTATTTTCTTCAAAAATGTTTATTGGTTGATTTACAAACAAAAGACCCAACAATAGTACAAAAGTACAATAATCATCAAGAACAAATAAGCATAAGATTGACCAAGGAAAGATAACCCTCCTTCCGATGGACTGGTGGGATAACATAGGAGCCCACTCTTCTGTATCTATACATATCAAGCAACATTTACAAACACCATGAGCTAGGGCAGTCAAAAGAAGAAGAAGAAGAAGCAGAAAGACAGTGAAAGCAAAGGGAGAAAGAACAAGTTCAGACTAAGAACAGCGGAAGCACTCAGTCCTCAGAGCCACAAAGAAAAAAAATAGTAAATATGCAAAAAGTAATAAAATAATAATGAGCTAAAGTCACATGCACATAGCTAGCCCAAGGTTCCCAGGTCTGTTAAAAAAATGTAATTGTGTCATTTAAGATGCTAACAATGTTTTTGTGTAACATAATCCAAGTGACTTTTCTCTTGGTCTGTGCCAAGGACACAGTAGGAGGCTTCCAAGATCTGGCAAGAATCATTGTAGCCGCCAGGATATGAAAAAATACAGTGCCTTGCGAAAGTATTCGGCCCCTATTCCGGCATGCAAAATGATTCAGCCCCTTTACTTTCAGTGCAGCAAACTCTCTCCAGAAGTTCAGTGAGGATCTCTGAATGATTCAATGTTGACCTAAATGACTAATGATGATAAATAGAATCCACCTGTGTGTAATCAAGTCTCCGTATAAATGCACCTGCACTGTGATAGTCTCAGAGGTCCGTTTAAAGCACAGAGAGCATCATGAAGAACAAGGCAGGTCCGAGATACTGTTGTTGAGAGGTTTAAAGCCAGATTCAGATACAAAAAGATTTCCCAAGCTTTAAACATCCCAAGGAGCACTGTGCAAGCAATAATATTGAAATGGAAGGAATATCAGACCACTGCAAATCTACGAAGACCTGGCCGTCCCCCAAAACTTTCAGCTCATACAAGGAGAAGACTGATCAGAGATGCAGCCAAGAGGCCCATGATCACTCTGGATGAACTGCAGAGATCTACAGCTGAGGTGGGAGACTCTGTCCATAGGACAACAATCAGTCGTATACTGCAAAAATCTGGCCTTTATGGAAGAGTGGCAAGAAGAAAGCCATTTCATAAAGATATCCATAAAAAGTGTTGTTTAAAGTTTGCCACAAGCCACCTGGGAGACACACCAAACATGTGGAAGAAGGTTCTCTGGTCAGATGAAACCAAAATCGAACTTTTTGGCAACAATGCAAAACCTTATGTTTGGCGTAAACGCAACACAACTCATCACCCTGAACACACCATACCCACTGTCAAACATGGTGGTGGCAGCATCATGGTTTGGGCCTGCTTTTCTTCAGCAGGGACAGGGAAGATGGTTAAAATTGATAGGAAGATGGATTGAGCCAAATACAGGACCATTCTGGAAGAAAACCTGATGGAGTCTGCAAAAGACCTGAGACTGGGACGGAGATTTGTCTTTCAACAAGACAATGATCCAAAGCATAAAGCAAAATCTACAATGGAATGGTTCACAAATAAACATATCCAGGTGTTAGAATGGCCAAGTCAACGTCCAGACCTGAATCCAATCGAGAATCTGTGGACGAGGTTGCGCATCAAGCGGAGCTTCACTCGGATGCAGAGGCGGCCCCAGCAGCTTGCTGGGTCCCAGATCCTAAGCTTGGCTCGGGAGAACCTAGAGACAGAGGTTGTCTGCGAGGCCTGGACGAACCACCTGGACGAATCACGCCGCCACACAACAGGTACACTTCAGCTGTCAATTGGTAACCCTAAAATTGGACTTACTTGGGAGGACTCATTAGTTCTAACTTTGACAATTTAAAAATTTACCAGGCCTGTGGCAGAGGCCCTGTTTCCTCCCAGTCATTTTGTTTGAAAGTGGCCCTTCGGCTGCCAGACTCAAGTTAATCGCCTGTTAATCGCCTGTCCGGGGGCACTTTACCCACTCTGGCGGGAGTGGCGGCGTTTAAACTCGACGATGCTGAGAGCAGGCTTGCTCTCTCTTTGATATCCAAGGCCTGATACTGTAGTTCTCTCTTTGCTCATCAAGCTTTTTCTATTGTGTGCCGTGTTGATGTTGGCCATGTTGGGCCCTAAAATAAAGCATTGAAAACTCAAGTTGATGTCTGGACACTTGCTCTTTATCCACCTTCACGAATATTATCCCTAGACAAGAATCACTGGTGGCTCAACATGCCGGTCCCAAACTAATCAGCGGCTCCTTCGGGGGTGAGCGCTACATATAAAAAAAAAAATATTCCTCAGTTTAGGCCGATATGTATTCTTCTACCTATTTGTGGTAAAAAAAAATCGCAATAAGCGTTTATCGGTTGGTTTGCGCAAAATTTATAGCGTTTACAAAATAGGGCATAGTTTTATTGCATTTTTATTAATTTTTTTTTACTACTAATGGTGGCGATCAGTGATTTTTTTTCAAGACTGCGACATTATGGAGGACACTTCGGACAATTTTGACACATTTTTGGGACCATTGTCATTTTCACATCAAAAAATGCTCTTAAAATGCATTGTTTACTGTGAAAATGATAATTGCAGTTTGGGAGTTAACCACAAGGGGGCGCTGAAGGGGTTATGTATGACCTCATCTGTGTTTCTAACTGTAGGGGGGTGTGGCTGTAGGTGTGACGTCATTGATTGTGTATCCCTATAAAAGGGAAGTGAAGATTAGGGAAGCTGTGTTTACACACAGCTCTCCCCGTTCTTCAGCTCCGGGGACCGATCGCGGGACTCCAGCGGCGATCGGGTCTGCGGGTCCTGCGGTCCTGGTCACGGAGCTTGGGACCGGGTCGCGGGCACACGCCGCGGGCGTGCGCCCGCGACCCACAGCTGGGCACTTAAAGAGGACGTACCTGTACGTGCATGTGCCCAGCCGTGCCATTCTGCTGACGTAAATATGCAGGAGGCGGTCCTTAAGTGGTTAACAAGGTGTTGGAAACATTCCTCTGATATTTTGATCCATAGTGACATGATAGGATTGCTGCAGATTTGGATTGAGATCTGGTGACTGTGGAGGCCGATTTTTGGATTGAGATCTGGTGACTGGAGGCCATTGGAGTACAGTGACCTCCTTGTCATGTTGTGAGATGATTGGAGCTTTGTGACATGGGGCATTATCCTGCTGGAAGGAGCCATCAGAAGATAGGTACACTGAGGTCATAAAGGGATGGACATGGTCAGCAACAATACTCTATAGTTAGGCCGTGGTTAGGCAGTGGTTGTTAAATGATGCTCGATTGGTACCAAGGCGCCCAAAGTGTGCCAAGAAAATATCCCGCACACCATTACACCGCACACCATTACACCACCTCCACCAGCCTGAACCGTTGATACAAGGCAGGATGATCCATTCTTTCATGATGTTTACACCAGATTCTCACCCTACCATCTGAATGTCACAGCTGAAATTAAGACTCATCAGACCAGGCAATGTGTTTCCAATCTTTTATTGTCCAATTTTGGCAAGCCTGTCCAAATTATAGCCTTAGTTTCCTGTTCTTAACTGACAGGAGTAGCACCCGGTGTGGTCTTCTTCTGCTGTAGCCCGGCACCATCACCACATCCGTGTCACAGCAGGTGTCCTGTGCGTCCTGGTTCGCCATTTCAGGTACTATTGCAGCCCGAATTTTTGGGCTGAATTCGGACCTTAAACGGACCAAACGAAGCACAACGTTTTTGTGCAAAACGCCCCGGACCTGCATGCAGAGTTATCTAAACGGCTCCATAGAGAGCCAATCAAAATCTCCCGCTAATGCAAATTGGATGCGGGGATCCCGTATACAATTCACAATGTTGTGAACCCAAATGTTCGATCTGTTATGTGTTTAGAGATATGTTTAGAGTATTCTGCATACCTTGGTTGTAATGAGTGCTTATTTGAATTACTGTTGATTTCTATCTGAACCAGTCTGCCCATTCTTCTCTGACATCACCAAGGCATTTTCATCCACACAGCTGCCACTCACTGGATATTTTCTCTTCTTCGGGCCATTCTCTGTAAACCCTAGAGATGCTTATGCGTCACTTCCGGTGCCTAAACGTCCCTACGCGTATCGTCAGCGGTCACATGACTTAATCAGGGCACATTGTACTTACAGTGTTTATTGTATTTATATATGCGATTGTTCATTTAGCGGATTTTAATATTAACAGCTCAGAACTATCTTTTTTATACTCATGCCACGTTCAAAGTCACTTAAATCCCCTTTCTTCCCCATTCTGATGCTCGGTTTGAACTTCAGCAAGTTATCTTTACCATGTCTAGATGCCTAGATGTAATAAGTTGCTGCCATGTGATTGGGTGAGTAGCAATTTGTGTTACCAAGCAATTGAACAGGTGTACCTAATAAAGCGTCCGGTACATGTACAGGATCATAAAGTCTCCAATAACCTGACAAGCAAGAATTTATTCACATCCCACATTTAAATTAACATTTAGACTTAATATCATTACTGAGATAAAAAAAATTTTTTTTATAAATTATAATTTTCAAGTACCTGAAGACTTGTTGCAAAAATACAATTTTTAATTTGTCATTAATTGATTTTTCTTTTAGAAATTAAGGACTCGATCTAATGGAATGACTTTATAATAAGGCAGATTTGTGTCAGGCCGCCGATACACACGGCTGCTGTCAGTGGAGCTTGTGAATTCTTAATAACACATGATGAGGGAATAGTGCTTATAGGGCAGCCGTTATCTGCCGGAGGAACTAAATGTCAACACTCTTATTTGTAAGAACAAAATGTTTGTCCTGGGTCTCATTGCACATAAAAGGAGGACTGGAAATTTCCTAATATGCAGTGTCTCTGTCACTCTTTAGGATTAAAGGAGAATTCCGCCCAAGCACATTTTATTAGTATATATATATATATATATATATATATATATATATATATGTAGGGTTAAAGAGACCCTGTTGTAAGGTCATTCTTTAACCACTTAAGCCTCGGACCATTTTGTTGCTAAAGGACCAGGCCCCTTTTTGCGATTCGGCACTGCGTCGCTTTAACTGACAATTGCACGGTCGTGCGACGTCTTTCCCAAACAAAATTGATGTCCTTTTTTTTCCCACAAATAGAGCCTTTTTTTGGTGGTATTTGATCACCTCTGCGGTTCTTATTGTTTGAGCTATAAACAAAAATAGAGAGACAATTTTGAAAAAAAATTCTATATTTTTTACTTTTTGCTATAGTAAATATCCCCAAAAAAGATATAAAAAAAATGTTTTCCTCAGTATTCTTCTAAAAAAAATCGTACTAAGCGTTTGATTGGTTTGCACAAAAGCGTCTACAAAATAGGGGATAGTTTTATGGCATTTTTATAATTTTTTTTTTTTTACTAGTAATGGCGGCGATCGGCGCATTTTATCGTGACTGCAACATTATGACGGACACATCGGACACTTTTGACACCATTTTGAGACCATTGTCATTTTTACAGTGAACGGTGTTGTAAAAATACACTGTGAAAATGACACTGGCAGTGAATGGGCTAACATGTAGGGGGCGCCAAAGGGGTTAAGTGTGACCTAAGGGAGTGATTCTTACTGTGTGGGGGCGTGGTTTGGCGTGTGACGTCACTGATCGTGGTTCCCTATGACAGGGAACAGACGATCAGTGACATTCTGACAAGGAAGCACAGAGAGAGGTTTGTTTACACTCTCCCCGGTCTTCAGCTCTGTGACCCGATCGCAGGACACTGGCGGCGATCGGGTCCCGCAGGCACAGTCACAGAGTACCCGACCAGGTGGCGAGCACGCCGGCGGCAACGCACGCGACCCACGGCTGTGCATATTAAAGGGGACGTACCTGTACGCCAATATGCGCAGCCGTGCCATTCTGCATACGTACATCGGCGTGCGGCGGTCGGCAATAGGTTAAACAGTTATTTTAGGGAATCACGTCTAAAGGGATGCAGGTCCTGCAATTTTCCTCATTAGAGCCCTGCAGGTTCAGCAGATAATTATGAAACCACTCCTACTAGACTCACTCAGAACATGGACACAGTAAAACAAACAGTGATTTCTTCACAATAACAAAATGCAGGAATCTACAACAAAATCCTTACAATGTACACTGATCATCCAGAGGGGAATGTTTGGAGTTACTGCTTATAGAAAGCTTTCAGAAATAGAAGTGTTAATACTTAATAAAACTGCCTCCTGCTACAGTTGAATAGTTCAAATTTTGACTAATCAGGCCGGAGCACCTACTGTCAGTTTTCTGCACCCCAGTTCCTATGTTTTCCTGCATAGTTGAGTCACTTAGTCTTCACTTACTTTCCACATCGGAGGTATGACTTTTTGGCTGCAGTTCTTCTGTAAAGACTATTTTTCCTGGACACATAGGTGTGCGCAAGGGGTGTGCCAGGTGTGCCTGGGCACATCCTAATCCTGGGGTTAGCAACCTGTCAATGGTGGACAGGTGACAGGTAAACCACAATCCTTTCTTGCTGATCCTTACAACCTGGACAGGAGAGGTGGTGGGGATGGAATTTAATGGAACTAATCTGTATTTTTCTTCTGCAGCAGCTGGAAGTTAGCTTCTCCTCCTCTCCCTTTTGTCAACATTCAGCTGCCACAGGAGGAAAATATAGGATATCGGTACTAATATATGCCACCTCTCTCTTGCCTGTTCCTCTTCCTTCTGTTGCCCAGGTCCCCCATGTTCTCCCTTGCTCTTGTGCTTCTTTAAAAGAGCTTGAACAGCACATCTTAAAACCCCAATCTATTTTGAAATATTTCTGTGGGAGCAGTGGAGATGCTCCATAAGAGGTACCGCCCCCAACCACGTGCCCGGCCCCCTAATCTACGAGCGGAGCGCCAGAAGCATGAATTCCAATGTTTTTTTTGTTTTTTTTTAACCAGAGGCTCTAATAGCTTTAATAGGCTTCAAAAAAGGGTGGGCTCAGGGCGCAGAGCACTACGCCTCGGGCACACCCACTTGTGTGACAATAGCAAATTAATATTCGCTATTGTTTTCCTCATTCTCCTCCCGGTGAACCAGGAAGCCCCTATTGGCCAGGGAGTCTTAGGACTCCCTGGCCAATCGTGTCTCAGCGCACACTTCCTGTTTCTGTTCAGCCGAGAGGAGAATGTCTCTCTGTGTGCTCGCCAGGATGGCTCCAGCTCTTCCTTCTCCCTGCCTCCGCAAGTTAAGGCAGCTTTCTCAAATGGCTCATTATCAGTAAATGTTCGGCTTCCTTCTCCTGTGTGTGAGGGGCGCAGGTTTATAGTATATACAATTTCTACACAAGCCATGTTGTAAATCAGCCCTCAAAATTTACACTCGCCTGCTCGCATTTTGCGAGTAAATTTTGAGGGCTGGCGAGTGTGGGCTGCCTGGGAGCAGGGGGGTGAGCAAGAAGAGGAGAGGAGCCAGAGCCACCTGGTTGTTCAAAGCGCGGGGAACATAACAGCTTTCAATTCAATAGCTGTGTTCCCCGCCGCAAGCCACCATATACAGCCCCTCCACCTTGTCCGGGCACTTTAATAGACATGTGGGGGGACCCCAGGCTGCAATTGTGGGGGGGGGGGGACTCCTGGCTGCAATGAGGAAATTTTGGTGCATTGGGGACACGTTGCTGCACTGGGGACATTTGGTAGACATGGGCAGGCTGCATTTTTGGGCACGGATAAAGTTTTTGTTAATATTTATTAATTCTGCGTAAAACATTTAAGTGTCATTTCATGAGATTTATGAGGGCATGTCTAGGGGCAGGTTAGGGGGCGGGACATGGTAGGGGTTGGGCGGGGCAACTGATGGCGAGTACGCCTTGAGGCCTGGCTAGTAGCCCAGGACTTGAAATTTTAAGCCCTGTTGTAAATTAATATTCAATATCATTAAAAATTACCTTTCCTGTTCAGATTACAGCCTCTGTAATGTTCTGTAAAATGCAATGCAATATGGAAACCTGGGGGCGTTGGTACGCAGAATGCCCCCAGACACCTTATCAGTGCAGTCTCACCAGTACCTCTTGTTTAGTGGCCATCAGTGCCACCTCATCAGTACAGCGGCAGCCTTATCAATGCCCATCAATGCAGACACATCAGTGCCACCTCATCAGTGCAGCCTCTTTAGCGCACATCAGTTAAAAAGAAATATTACTCATTTGCAAAAAAAAAATACAAAAACAAAGAAAAGGGTTGTTTTTTCCCCCAAAAATTTCGGTATTTTTATTATTCATTTAGCAAAAAACGTGGTGATTAAATACCAACAAAAGAAAGCTCCATCTGTCTCAAAAAAGTAATAAAAATGTCATATGGGTACAGTGTTGCATGGTCGCGCAATTCTCATTCAAAGTGCGACAGCACTGAAAGCTGAAAATTGGCCTGGGCAGGAAAGGGGGTGAAAGTGTCCAGTACTGAGGTGGTTAATCTGTATTTCTTTCTGATTCTGCTTCCCATGTAGACTTGTGGGCTGTAAAAAAAAAGTCACCAGTAATCAGATTATAATGGTTATTTTTCAGGGACGGGTATCATCTGACAGTGTGAAAAGTTGATGTCCTATTGATAAATCTCTTTAGATCGTGGCCCGCTTGCTGAGGGTTACAGTATGACAGATACTCAGTACCAGGCAGATGAAGAAGGTCCTTGTTCCGGAGTACCGCAGTGTTTTTAATACAGCTAGTCTGTAACATCAATCTTCCTGATAATTATCTCCAGACCCAACTGGAGGAAATTTAAAGAGTAGGCAGTGACAGGTCAGTACACAGGCAGCAGGGAATCTACGTGGTTTATTGTGAATATGTCATAATGGTGATAAAATATCCCTTCTGATTACGTGTTTTAGAGAACTTGGCTTATTCACAAGTAGAAAGCCAGGCACAAAACACTTTTTAAAGGAAATTTAGATTACTTAAATAAAACAAAATTAGCAAGCCAGCATAAAAATAGTTTTACACCAATAATAATAATAAAAGAATAACTAAGTACATACTGTATATACTCGAGTATAAGCCGACTTTTCCGGCACATTTTTTTGTGCGCTGAAAATGCCCCCCTCGGCTTATACTTGAGTCACCTTTTTGCGCCTGATCTTCCAGACTTTGGGGACCCAGAACTTGACACCCATGTAGTCCCACTCTTCTTCTACAAGTGTGCAAATTTTTTTGTCCGGGGGACTTAGGGACGGCGAGCACCGATTTTTCAAAGTCGGGCACCCCTTCCATAGACTCCCATGTTAAACGGTAATTTCTCAGGTAACTTTGGGGACCCGATACCAGCCGGCCGTAGGTCTCCTGGACCCCAAACATGGGACACATATAGCCCCACTCTTCCTCTAAAAGTGTGCAAAGTTTGCTGTCTGGGGAACCTACGGCCAGGGAGCACAGATTTTTCAAAGCTGGGCACTCCTTTCTAGCAAAGCGAGGTTACGTTCACCACTCTTATCCATTGAAGCTTGCTTCATAACTAGCTTCTGGGCATGCGCGGGTTGAAAAACGTCGTTTTAAACTACGTTTTTTTTGCTACACACAGTGATTTTTTGTGAAACAAAAAATGGGGTTTTGAAAAACGACACAAAAAATTGAAGCATGCTTCAATTTTTTTTTTGTCGTTTTTCACAAGACATAAAAAACAACGTTTTCCTCCACACACGGTCATTTAAATTGACGTTTTTAAAAACGTCGTTTTTTTCATCACAAAAAGTGATCGTGTGTACGCGGCATTATACACACGATTGGATTTCCATCTGACAAATGCATGGATTTTTGTCCGGAGGGCGTTGGCCGTGAACTTGTTCTGCATACAGACAGCAGAACTTTTTCAGTCAACGTTCACGAAACTATGTGGTTATTCTGCTCCTTAGCGCCACCCTTTGGGCAACGTCTCTTTGGGCAACTTCTGCTAATGTTGTCTTATGTTTAGCATTGGTTCTGCGCATACATGTTTATACTTTGGATTTTACCCGACGGAACACGGAACACATTTGTTGTCGGACAATTTGAGAGCATGACTATCCAACATTTGTTGTCGGAAATTCTGACAACAATTGTCCAATGGAGCATACAGACAGTCGGATTATCCTATAAAACATGCTCATCACACAGTTTTTGTCAGAATATGCGTGTGTACGGGACTTAAGTCTGTAGGGTTCAATATTCAGTTGGCCCCCCTTTGTAGCTATAACAGCTTCAACTCTTCTGGGAAGGCTGGCCACAAGGTTTAGGAATGTGTCTATGGGAATGTTTGACCATTCTTCCAAAAGCGCATTTGTGAGGTCAGGTACTGTATTGGAGGAGAAGGTCTGGCTCAAAGTCTCTGCTCAAAGGTGTTCTATTGGGTTGAGGAAGGGGCCATCCCTAAACTGTTCCCACAAAGTTGGGAACATGAAATTGTCCAAAATGTCTTGGTATGCTGATGCCTTAAAAGTTCCCTCTGGAACTAAGGGGCCAAGCCCAACCCCTGAAAAACAAACCTACACTATAATCCCCCTCTCCACCAAATGATTTGGGGCAGTGCACAAATCAAGGTCCATAAGGACATAGATGAGCGAGTTTGGGGAGGAGGAACTCAACTGCCCATCATTGAAGGAGAAAAATTACTTATTTAGAAAAATGCTCTACCACAAACTAAGAAAACCTTTTTTATTTTCCAAATTTTTGGTATTTTTTCATAATTTTTTTAGCAAAAAAAAAAAAATCTCAGTGGCGATTGAATACCACCAAAAGAAAGCTCTGTCTGTCTCAGAAAATTATACAAAATGTTGTTTGGCCGTGCAATTGTTATTGAAAGTTCAACTGCGCTGAAAACTGAAAATTGGCATGGGCAGGGAGGGGGGCAAATGTGCCCAGTATTGAAGATGTTAAATTATTTAATCATTGGATCAGAATAATAACCAAACAATTAGAATTTTTAAAGAAGTTGAAGGGGTTGTAAAGGTAAAAATTGTTTTCCCTAAATAGCTTCCTTTACCTTAGTGCAGTCCTCCTTCACTTACCTCATCCTTCCATTTTGCTGTTAAATGCCCTTATTTCTTCTGAGAAATCCTCACTTCCTGTTCTTCTGTCTGTAACACCACACAGTAATCCAATGCTTTCTCCTTGGTGTGGAGTGTCGTGCTCGCCCCCTCCCTTGGACTAAAGGAGAGTCAGGATGGTCTCTACGTTGCAGATAGAGAAAGGAGCTGTGTGTTAGAGGGCGAGCACGACACTCCACACCAGGGAGAAAGCATTGGATTACTGTGTGGAGTTACAGACAGAAGAACAGGAAGTGCAAAGGTATGGGCCACGGAACGACTCCGTCAATTTTTTTCTGTTACGTACGCCGTTCACGTAGTACTACGTGAATAGGGCTGTGCTTAGGTTACGTGCACATCGTAGGCATTGCGCCGTCGTATCTAAGTGAGTATACGCGATGTGATTCTGAGCATGCACGCGCATGCCCAGTTCGACCGGCCATTCATTTGCATGGGGTCACGCTTAATTTAAATAGATGACGCCCACCTCCTTCCTACTTTGAATTAGGTGGGCTTACGCCGGCCAATTTACACTACGCCGCCGCAACTTACAGAGCAAGTGCTTTGTGAATACTGCACTTGCCTCTCTAAGTTGCAGCTGCGTAGCGTAAAGAAGATACGCTACGCCAACAAAAAGATACGCAAATGTATCTGAATCGCGTCCGTTTTTTGTTTTTTTCAAAATTGTTGCTCTTCTTTTGTTTATAGCTCAAAAAATAAAAGAGGTGATTAGATACAACCAAAAGAAAGCTATATTTGTGGGAAAAAAAGGGCGTCAATTTTGTTTGGGAGCCACATCGCACGGCCGCGCAATTGTCATTCAAAGTGCAAAAGCGCTGAAAACTAAAAATTGGTCTGGGCAGGAAGGGGGTGATAATGCCCTGTATGGAAGTGGTTAATAGGTGGTTAATAGGTGGGCAAAATATTGGAAAATGCAAACAAAATAAATTCAATTGAAGTTACTACATCAGAGTTTCGCATATGACATAGAGTCATATTGGGTTAACTGTCAATTAGCAGTATCTGTCAGATGTATGTCACACTTTGATATGCGTTTTCAAAGCAAAATAGGGCAATTAACAGATGCAAAGAGACAAATAGTGCCATCTGGCTTTCAGATGGACAAAGATCAAAGGAACTGATAAATTATTTCATACATCAAGAGGAAGAGTTTCATAAATAAAGTCAGTATACAATGTGTGGACAAAAGGATGAGGACACCTCTCTAAATGGGGGTCTAAACTGAGATGTTTGCAGTGAAGAGTACTGTTAATGCTACAGCATACGCCAGACAATGTGTGCTTCCAACCTTGTGGGAAAAAATGGGGGAAAGTCCCTTTTCTGTTTGGACTATGGCCTAGTACACACGACGACCGAATCTCGTCGGGAAAAACACGTCGTTTTCCCTGACGAGATTCTTGGCAAGAAACTCTTGCCGCCGGAGTGTACTGACTGTTTCTTGAAAGGAAAGAACAAGGTGACATCATCGCGTATGAGTAATAGTCAGTCATATCGAGCATGCGTGGGTTTCCACGGCGACAGGTAAGTATACACACGCTCGGGTTTCTCGTCAGGAAACAGGCCGACAAGAATCTCGACGAGAAAAAAGAGAGCAGGTTCTCTTTTTTTCTCGTCGAGATTCTGGCCAGATTTCCTGACGAGAAACCTGAAAGCCTTATACACACAAATGGGAATCTCGGCAAGAAGCAGTTTTGGATAAAATACCTTTGGGTTGAAGTAGAATGCCAATTACAAGCTAGGTCTTCTGGTCCAACATCAATAACTGATCTCAACAAAAATTCTCACAAGTACACCATCTTGTGAACATCTTTTCCAGAAGAGTGGATGATTTTATAGCTGGGAGGGTCAGGGAAACTCCATATGGTTTTCAAATGGGATGTCCAGTAATCTCATATGCATACCTCCCAACTTATTGAGATGGGAATGAGGGACACCTATCAGCAAAAGTATGCAGACATAGGACACACCCCTTTCCACGCCCCCTTAAAGGAAAATTGTATAATAAAAACAAGATTGGTTAAACCTACAAGTGCTTTTTTTACCACTATTATTCCTTTATATTGGCTTTTGGAATTTACAAATGTAGCAATTTAGGTGGCGTACACACGACCGAGAAACTCGTCGGGCAAAACTCATCATTCCGCCCGTCGAGTTCCTAGTTCTGCAGTCAAAAAGCTTGTCGAGCCAAATTTTCCCATTGAACAACGAGGAAATAGAGAACATGCTCTCTTTTTGGCTAGACGAGTTTCCCGACGGGTTGCTCGGCGAAAAGTGTACACACAACCGGTTTTCTCGGCAGAATACGTCTCCCATCGAGGTTCTTGCTGGATTCTGCTGAGAAACTCGCTCGTGTGTACGCCACCTTAGAAATCAGATGAAAGGTTTAGCACTGGAAAACACAATTTGATAGATAAAAAGTGCATTTTATATACATCTATATTCATCAGACCAAAATGAGGAGGAATGAGGGACAGAGGGACATTGCTCCAAATCAGGGACAGTTGGGAACTATGCATATGGGTGTAAAAGTCAGGTGTCCACAAATGTTTGGCCAAGCATGGACAAACTGAAACTGCTAAGAGGAACGGTGTTCATAAGTTGAGGCTTAACAAAAAACACAAGCATATATTTGAAGCCATTGTAAAATTTCCTACTTGCACCTTGTGTTTTCCACCTGCATAAAGTGTCCATTGATCATATAGTGTCCTGGTGTCATTTGCTGCCTTGTACACAGAGCCTATAGTAGAGGCATGTCGAATCGTCCTGCACAGGCTAATGGATGACCTGACATTTCCGGTGAAGAAACTTCATGTCCCGCAATCCCTGGGTCACTTAGCCTAGTGCTCTACAGGTGAGAACTAAATAGTAATAAGATCTGACAAATTACATTTCTTTTTTTTGTGTGAAATACTTGCTGATGATGTCAGTCCCCCTGCTTTCCTATTTCAAACTGACCATGCTAGGCATAGAAGCACATCCATCCCATCGTGGTCAGTATTCTTCTTTGCTTTCTCAGAGGTCAGGTCATGTGAAGTGAAAAACATTGTATTTATAATGTATACAGTACTGTACTGTTTTAAGCGGGTGTAAACAAATGCTTTCAGAAATAGAAATGTTAATTTATTTTTTATCAGTCAATAAAATGGAAAGTAAATGAACAGAAGAAAAATCCAAATCAATATTTGGTGTGACTACCCTTTGCCTTCAAACAAGCATAAATTCTTTCTAGGTACAGCTTGCACACAGTTGTTGAAGGAACTCAGCAGGTAGGTTGTTCCAAACATCTTTGAGAACTAAACACAGTTCTGTGGATGTAGGCTGCCTCAAATCCTTCTGTCTCTTCATGTAATCCCAGGCAGATTTGATTGTTGGGATCAGGGCTCTTTAGGGGACAAGCCATCACTTCCAAGACTCCTTGTTCTTCTTTACACTGAGGATAGTTCTTAATGACATTGGAGATACAGTGGGCTAGATTCAGGTAGGAGATACGATGGCGTATCTCCAGATACACCGTCGTATCTCTGCATCGGAGGCGTCCTATCTATGCGCCTGATTCTTAGAATCAGTTACGCATAGATTTGCCTTAGATCCGACTGGCGTAAGTCACTTACGCCGTTGTATCTAAATTGCATATTTACGCTGGCCGCTGGGTGGCGTTCCCGTAGATTTACGCATCGAATATGCAAATGAGATAGATATGCCGATTCACAAACGTATCGTATTTTTTTACATCGTTTGCGTAGGCGTAAGTCCGGCGTAAAGTTACTCCTGCTATATGAGGCGCAGCCAATGTTAAGTATGGAGGTTTATTGAAGGTTCTTTTTCATTCTGTAACCATTTTCCCTTTTGAATAAATCATATTACTATGTATAAACCTTTTTTACATTTATTATATTACATATACTTTTGTCTCTGCAACTCAAAGCCCCTAGGGGTACTTTTTCCTTTTTTTCAAGTATGGACGTCGGGACAGCGTCGTATTGTACGTCGCTTACGTCGTTTGCGTAAGTTGATTCAGAATGGGGCTGGGCGTAAGTTACGTTCATGTCGTTTTCATTGAGTATTTGCGACGTGATTTGGAGCATGTGCACTGAGCTATGTTCACGGCCGGCGCATGCGCAGTTCGTTCGGTGCGACTATTACGTTGGGTCACACTTAGTTTACATAAAACATGCCCCCTACATTGCCAATTTGAATTACGTGGGGATACGCCGACCCATTTACGCTACGCCGCCGCAACTTACGGTGCAAGTGCTTTGTGAATACAGCACTTGCCTGTAAAAGTTGCAGAGGTGTAGCGTAAATGGGATACGCTACGCCCGCAGATTTTTACGCCGATCTACCTGAATCTAGCCCAGTATGTTTGGGGTCGTTGATCTGTTGCAGAAGAAATTTGTGGTCAATCACACATCTCCCTAATGGAATGGTATGATGGTTAAGTATCTGCCCGTATTTCTCAGCATTGAGCACACTATTGATCCTGACCAAATCTCCAACTCCTTTTTCAGAAAAGCAGCCCCAAACTTGCAAGGAATCATGCTTCACTGTTGCCTGCTGAGCTGACACTCATTATTGTATTGTTCTCCAGCCATTTGTGAACAAACTGCCTCCTACTACAGCTAAATAGTTCAAATTGTAAGTCCGGAGAACCTGTTGACATTTTTCTGCCCCCCCAGGTACAATGTTTTTGTACATAGTTGAGTTGCTTAGCCTTGTTTCCACATCAACGGTATGGCCATTTGGCTGCAATTCTTCTATGAAGACCACTTCTGGCCAGACTTCTTTGGACAGTAGATAGGTGTACCTGGGTCCCACTGGTTTCCACCAGTTCTGTGACATCTTCCAATGGTTAATTTGTGGTGGGTTGTATTGAATTCAAAAATAGCACAAGAGTTGAATCTCTTCTACAACCCAGCACAAATTAACCATACAATACAATTTCTCACAAAGCTTCCATAGCCAACAGATATCAAGAGACCAACTACCAATTCTCAACCCGCTGGTTCAGTGCACTTACCGCTTTACGTACAAACTTCCCAACATTCCTACTTCTGTTGGAGATGTCAAGAAAAAGAGAAACACACTCCTTCACATCCCTTAGCCCTTCTTTTTAACCTTACCCCCTTACCCAGAGAGGCTTACAAATCTTCCTTGCTTATTTATTTGGATAAATCACCAAAACCATGCAGTCCACCACTTTGGAAGGGCTCCTAGCCCCAACAATTGTGCAATGCTTCACTCAAATAAACAAAATCATGACTATGGAGGGCAGGCCCATCTTTAATATTGATTTGATCCTAGGCAAACATTTTCTTAGGCTCTCCCAAATTCCCTTGTCAACTATTTTCAAGCAGTGCAGGCTCAAGAGGCAGCTGCTTTGGGCCAAACAACATGACTGGACCCGGGACAGCTGCCCCTTTTGCCCTGCCTTAAAGACGGCCCTGATGGAGGGCTTCCTTGATGAAGAATCTGCATGAACAGTTCAAACAAACCTGGCACTACTGAATTGAATATGGAATTCACCTACCAGCTTCCACAACTTCCTCTCATCCCATATAAACATACACATTTGCTGTATTGACAATCCCACCCCCACTTCTCCATACCCCAAAAATAGAAGTATTCCTCTGATCTCAGGGCACTGGGTATCCTTCCCCTCCCCAGTCTCCCTCCAATACTCGTTCTCTAGACCCTTCTCTATTACTGCCCCCTCTGTTCCACCACTATCCTTTTTCTACCCCCAATTCTCCACCCATGCATGAAAAATCTCACTTTTGGTGTGTTCATTTCATAAATAGTTAAAATTGTAATATTGACAACTATAAGCTTTCTTTAATGCTTCGTACACACGATCGGAATTTCCGATGAAAAAAGTTTGATGGAATTTTTTCATCGGATATTCCGACCATGTGTATGCCCCATTGGGGCATTTTTCCATCGGGAAATTCTGACGGTGTTAGAAAGAGAACATGTTCGTCTGTATGGAACTCCGACGGAGAAAAATCCACACATGCTCGGAAACAATTTGACGCATTCTCGGAAGCATTGAACTTAATTTTTCTAGGCTCGCCGTAGTGTTGTATGTCACTGCATTTTTTACGGTCGGAATTTGGTGTGTCCGTGTGTATACAAGACAGCTTGGATTGAATTCCATCGGAAAAACGTGTCAGAGTTTATTCAGATCGTGTGTACAGGGCATAAGCCTCGTACACATGCTTAGATTTTCGGATGACCGAGCGTCTGTTTTGTGTGGCATGCTAGTCTCGTGTCGAAAGTGAAGAGGTTACTTACAATACAAACATTTTCGGACGACAGAATAACGTCAGAAGTGACTTAATGTGTTGAATAGTTTTGTATGTATTCTTTAGTTTCTGAGCATGCGTAGTCTTGCTCTTACAATTTTTCCCTACGAAAACCGCACTAATAAAATAAAAATTGGACATTGAGTTCACATCCGCCAAAAATGTTATAGTCTGCACATCCAGCTTTGTCAGATGAAAAAGTGAAAATCTTCTGTCGAAAGCACCGTACTAACGATCCAAAAATTGCCAGACAGCTGACGATTACATACGATTACACACAATCGGAATTTCCGATGGCCTAAAATCCGATGGTAGTGACGTAAAACACTACGACGAGCCGAGAAAAATAAATTTCAATGCTTCCGAGCATGTGTCAACTTGATTCTGACCATGCGTGGATTTTTTCTCTGTCGGAGTTGCACACAGACGATAGGAATTTTCTATTGTTTTTTTTTTTTCCATCGAAAAAAAATAAAACGTGTTCTATTACTAAACACTGACGGAAAAAAGTCAGATGGGGCCCACACACGATTGGAATTTCCGATGAAAAAAGTCCATAGGACATATGAAAATCAAATGGAAAAGTTTGTAAGATGAGCTGTCTGACGATTTTTGGATCATTAGTACGGCGCTTTCGTCAGCCGAATTTCACTTTTTCAAAAAAACATATCTAAACCTACCCTTATGTTCTCTCCTGAAAGCCAGCTTATTACTGTGCCTGGTGTATATGCCTTTTTGTATACCAATTCCTCACATCAGCAGCGAGTGCTGTGGTTTAGCAGTATGGTTACAATGTTAATTGTTACATTAGATATGCAGATTAAGTCGGTCGTCAGTACAGGCTGCAGGCTCCTCGGTAAAATCCCATTTACATAAAACGTGTTGGAATTTCCAGAGCGAGCCGTTTCATTTCTAGAAGCTTAGCCCGGGATTGCATCATATTTAATGTGCTGAAAGTCCTTCCATCTTTCAATGTTAGTGGAGCTTTATGTAGTGTACAACTTTGTTTTGCTTTATCTGCCGTAAACTTCTCCCCGCTGTTTCGGTTGATATTTGAATTTATAATCACATCGCTGTTGTGTAGCTTCTGCTCCGTTCTTCATACTTCACTCCGCTGACATCATTTATACATCTAAGCGACAGTAACAGAGCAAGAGGTGTACTCATCAATTGACTCATCCTTTTATTTTTTCATGTCTAAAATGCTGATTGAAAATCTGAGGCTTTAAAACTGGTGTTTTTTCTTCTTTAACAACTTCCATATTGGCCACTTTTACCCCCTTCCTGCCCAGGCCGATTTTCAGAGCTGTCACACTTTTAATGACAATTGCGCGGTCATGCAACGCTGTACTCATATGACATTTTTATAATTTTTTCACACAAGAAGAGCTTTGTTTCGGTAGTAAATAATCACTGCTGTTTTTTTTATTCTTTGCTTAATTTTTTTTTTTAAAAGACAGAACATTTTGAAAAAAAAATATTTTTTGAGTTTCTGTCAGAAAATGTTGTAAATAAATAATTTTTCACTTTCACCGATGGGCACTGATATGCAGAACTGATGAGCACTGATAGGTGGCACTAATGGGCACTGATATGCAGCACTGATGAGCACTAATAGATGGCGCTGATAGGCAATAATAGGTGGCACTGATATGCAGCACTGATGGCCTATGATATGCACCACTGATGGGCACTGATAGGTGGCACTGATATGCAGCGCTGATGAGCATTGATGCGTGGCACTGATGAGCACTGATAGGTAGCGCTGAAGGGCACTGATAAGTGGCATTGATATACAGCACTGAGAGGTGGCACTGATGGGCACTGATATGCAGCACTTATAGGTGGCGTTGATGAACACTGATAGGCGGCACTAATGGGCACTGATGGGCGGCACTGATAAGCATGTAATGATGGGCACTGAAAGGCAGCACTGACTGACATCACTGATGTGCACTGACTGGCATCACTGCTGGGCACTGTTGGGGCTGCACTGATGATCAGTGCCCTGATTACCTGTACAGGTCTCCCCTCTGAGGAAATGCCGCTGATTGGCTCTCCTCACACTCTGTCAGCGTGAGGTGAGGAGAGCCAAAAACCAGCATCTCCTTGTTTACATGTGATCAGCTGTGATTGGTAAAGAACCACATCCCAGGGACACCGTGCCCGAGATCACTATGCGCTTCGTAGGTGCACAAGCACTGTGAGACTGGGGTGACGGCATATGATGTTGTCCCAGAATGAGAGAGCCACCCTGCTGCCGTCATTAGTCCATACGGGGAGTGGGAGGTGGTAAAGGCTTATCTAAATCTAAGAACAAAGACTGATTTTTTTTTCCTTTACTGTAACCTGGTAATCCTGCCACTAACTCACTTCCTGCTCTAGGGTGACAGCCATACTGAGCAGTATTGTCAGCCTAGGACAGGGAGTGTGTTAGAACTACATAACACCTCCCTCTCTTTTCCATAACTGGGGAAGTGTTTTAGGCCTCATGCACTGTGGGCATAAAAAATGCTGCTTATCAAGGCTTTTTTTTTTTCAGCCCGTATAAGAAACTCTATGTTAGCCAATTTGTCCATGCACATGTGGGCGTTTACAGGCATATTTACAGAGCAAAGCTTTCGGGCAGAAAAAAATATTGTCACACCTAAACGCAGCATTTAGGAACATTCAGCATTTTCAAGTGTATATTGATTATAGTAAAAAATTAGCAGAGAGGAATGTTACAAAAAAATGCTTATAAAAACAAATGTCCATAAAAGCACATAGGGCCAGATTCAGGTAGATGCGCACATCTTTTCGCCAGCGTAGCGCAACGCATATACGCTGCGCTGACGCAAACTAGCGAGTGAAGTACAGCATTCACCAAGCGCATGGCTGTTACTTTGCGACGGAGTAACAAAGATGCGTTGGCGCAACCCGACGCATGTGGAAGTGGGTGTGATCATATGTAAATGATGGGCGGAGCCCAGCGCAGAGGCTTACGTTCAGCGCATCATCCACGGAGCATGCGCAGTGAGTGAGGCTTCACTCGGCCCCCTGTGCGCATGCTCACAACTTCCGTCGGCACCACTTCACGGGAAACGTCAGCGCAATGTGTTTCGTTGCGCGTATAAAAGCGCCAGCGGAAGCGCCATTCCGGCGCAAAAGTATTTCCATTTCCCCCCACCCCAGGGAAGTTACTTTTGCTCTTTAATGGCTGCTCCCGCTCCCCCCAAAGAGAGGAGGAACCTCAATTTCAATGCCCAGGAGGTCTCTGTGGTCATCTCCGCTATGGAGACTTATAACGATTTTCTCCACGGAAAGAAAAGTTGGAAGACCAGCCGGGAGAGGAAGCAGGCCATCCTGGACACCATTGCTGGCAGGGTGAATGTGTTGGGGTACTCCACCCGGACTGCTGGTGATATCCAGAAAAAAATAAATGACCTGCGGCGCAAGGTCCGTGGCAAGGTGGCCACCATTCGGACCCATGAGCGGGGCACAAGTGGTGGACCCCCATGTCCGGTCAGCCTGACCACAGAGGAGGAGGTGGTCGCCCGCTGCCTGGAGAGGGAGCAGTTGGAGGGGGTACCAGGCTATGATTCTATGGAGGAAGGCTCCAGGACAGGTAAGTGTTTTTTATCCCCTATTTGGTGTGTTGCATGTGGGGGGGGGGGGAGGGTACATGTGCCAAGTGTGTGGGACCACCAACATGTGTCTGCTTTGTGTCATCCACAGATGACGGAGCTGGGCCATCATCTGTTGCCGGCCATTCCACCCCAACCCCCCAACGGGATCCTGAGGACGAGCCCCTGGGTGCTGAAGACACCGAGGTGGAGGAGAGTGCCCACACCACTTCTGCAGAGATGGTTGAGGAGGAGCCTGTTCCTCAGCAGGAGTTTATTTTGGTTTTATCAGAGTCCTCCCCTTCTGCAGGCCCCTCTGTCATCCCCTCACCCATCCTCAGTAGCCCCTCAAGGGCGACTCCATCCCCACGGGGACAACCTTCTCCTGGCCCCAGGAAGGCGACCCGTAAGACCAGGGGGGTGTCTGATCTGGTCCAGGACCAGGTGGCGATGGACCACGCCCGGCAAACCCAGCAGATGGGGGAGATTGCTGGCCACTTGGACCGGCTCGCTGACAGCCTGGGCTCCATATCGCAGCTGCCCAGTGGTGTGCAGGACGTTGTGACCAGCCTGGTGGAGGTGCAGGCTGATGTACGGCACCTCACAGCAGCCGTCCACGCCAACACAGCTGCCATCCGGGAAGAGGGGAGGCAGCGGCAGCGTGCCCAGCGGCATAATATCACCCGCCAGCTGAGAATGCAGGCCCAGACCAACCTCTATCTGAGCCGGATTGCCGTGGCCTTGGAGGGCATGCAGCCAACAGCTGCCAGGAGTGGCCCACCCGGGGATCAGCCTCCTCCAGATGCCCCCCCACCCCCACCCACTCCCTCCAGGCAGCTGAGGAGCCAGAGAGTGCCCACAAGGAGGAGCCCCTGTCATCCCAGATGAGGGATTTTTTTTGGGGGGTTAATTTTTATTTTTTTATTCTTGCTCAGGTTATGAGTTTATATTTTATTTTATTACTCAGGTTATGAGTTTATATTTTATTTTATTACTCAGGTTATGAGTTTATATTTTATTTTATTACTCAGGTTATGAGTTTATATTTTATTTTATTACTCAGGTTATGAGTTTATATTTTATTTTATTACTCAGGTTATGAGTTTATATTTTATTTTATTACTCAGGTTATGAGTTTATATTTTATTTTATTACTCAGGTTATGAGATATTTATTTTATTTTTAACTGCACACGGTCAGGAGTGCAGGGGACAGTGTGAATGGTGTGTGAATGTGAGGGGGTGGCACTCCTGCCAGTAAGGGGTGTCACCCTCGTATGAATGGACAGCGACATCATTGGGGCCTTGACGCTGGCGTTGCTGCTCCCAAGTCCTACATGCTGGACTTGGGCTAATCCAATGTGATGTGGATGTGGTGTGTGTGATCTAGGGACATCAGTGGTGTGCATGCATGCATTGTCTGTGTGATTAATGTTTTGGTTTAGTGTCCAAAGATGCCTACGGCGAGGACCCTCCTGACTGCTATTCCATCAGCAGACTGGTTCTCCTCTGGCAGGTGGGGACTGTGTGGGTCGGGGGTCAGGTCATCACGCATGTCAATCTGCAGGCCTTTTCTCATAGCAAAGTTGTGCAGAATGCAACATGCACCGATGATCTGACACACGAAGGTAGGGGAATACAATAGGGTCCCCCCGGACTTATGCAGGCAGCGGAAACGGGACTTCAGGAGCCCAAATGTTTGCTCCACCACTGCACGGTTTTGATGTGTGCTTCATTGTATTTTCTCTCTCCTCTGGTTTGGGGGTTCCGGAAAGGAGTCATTAGATGGGGTCCTAGTGCATATACAGAGTCACCTGGAAGGGAAAAGACAGGAGGATGTTAGTAATGCATGTGGCCCTTGTGATGTGTGCATCATGGGAGGGGATAGTCATGCCTGCCACCCATGTCACTCACCAACCAGCCAGCTGTCACCATACATGTTCTGCTCGAATTCTGCTGGGATGGGGCTCTGATTGTATATGTAGCTGTCATGGCTGGACCCGGGGTGTTTGGCACGGACGTGCCATATGAGACGTTGGGCATCGGCTATCACCTGTACGTTGATGGAATGCCAATGCTTCCGATTGCGGTATATGTGCTCTGTGGCACTGGGAGGCTGGAGTGCCACATGTGTGCAATCAATGGCCCCCACAGTGCGTGGGAATCTGGCAATGCTGTAGAAATCTGTCATTGTCTTCAGCCGCAGCTCCTCTGATGAACTGGTTGGACATGCGTCTGAGGAATGCGGGGACAACCTGGTGCACACATCTGCTCATGGTGGACTGTGACATCCCAGCCACCACTCCACTTGTACGCTGGAATGATCCACTGGCAAGGAAATGAAGTGTTGCCAGTACCTTCACCAGTGGCTGCACTGCTTGTGAGCGGTGTGTCTGGCTGGAGATGTCATCCTGCAGGGTTGTGGTTAGTTCAAGTATTGCATCAGGGCTGAATCTGAAGAGGCGATACACCTCCTCATCCCCCATGCCAAAGAGGCTCATGCGCGTGCGGTATATCCTCTCACGTGCCCGCCTCCTCCGTACCGGGGGACCCAGTACTAGTGCTAGGACCGCGACTGCCCCTGGCATGTTGGCACACAGAGGTGTTGTCCTTGCACGTGTGGTTGTTCAGCTTGCTAGTTTTGTCGGTAACGCTGCTGCTGTAGCTACTCTCCTGCTAACCTGTGGCCGTCTGGAGTAAAGATAAAGCAGCTATTTGTAGAAATAACTTTGCGCCAGACGGACGAGGTACGCGCGGCGCATGTAGCCAGCGTATGGTGCCAATCCATTCGCGAATTGGGAAATCTCCCTCATTTGCATATTTGCAGGGGAAATCAATAGGCGCGACTGATGCGCCAAGCGAAATTATGCGCTGACGAGACTCTGGCGTCGGAAAGTTAAGCCGGTCGGGGAAAGCCCGTTTTCTGTCGCATCTAGTTTGGTGGGTACGGCCACATAGATACGACGGCGCATCTTCACAGTTACGCGGCGCATATCGAAATACTCCAGCGCAAGTCTTGCTGAATCTGGCCCATAAACTCTTGTGCAATACAATAAAAGTTTTTTGTGTTTTTTTTTTACCAGCGGGCTGAATATTGGCTGGTTCAACAGAAACTGGCTGACATTTGGCCTGTGTGTACGGCAGCCTGTCCAACAAAAGCCCAATGTTAAGAATGTTTTTAGTTTATATTAGTAGTATAAGTTTTGTTTGTAGCACTCTTTAGCTTGGTGTGCTAGTGTGAATTTTTTTTTCTGTGGTACTGTATAGGTAAATTGTTTCGCTTAGCTAGCAGCCAAGCCTGTGTTTTGAATCTGGGTCAGGGTGAGTGATCCAGCGAGGCTGGATGACTCATCAGGGAGCATCTCTGGTATTGTACCTCCCCCTACTTGCTGGAACTTTGATGAAACCTCCAGAAGAATGGGAGAGAGGTTAGGAGGAGTTGCCTGGAGTATTGATTAGGCCCCAAACAATCGGGCTGGCAGGGGGAGGGACCTATTAAATACTCTGGATCAGGCCAGCAGGGGCAGTGGCGTTCAGGTGGAAACTGGAGATGAAGTGCTGAGGAGGATGTCAGTGGGCCCTTAAGGGTAACCCCCTAGTCTGCAGGGGGGGGTTGACCTCGGGTCTGGGGCTCAGGTGCAGGATCCTCTGACAACACAAGGAGGCATCCTGTCCAGTGGCAAGGGAGCAGGTGAGAGGACAGCAGGAGTCAGTGAGTACATCTGGGAAATCTCCAGGGAGAAGACAGCCTGGTGGCTGGTGAATGAGACAGTCGGGAAGGACTGAGAGACAGCCTGAGAGAAATGAGGAGTGGCAGTCTGAGATGCTTCTAGAGTCAGTCTGGGAAGACCGTAGATGATTAGCCAGGAGGGCTAGTGAAAGGGGCAGCTGCAGCCAGGTGGGCCGGCAGTGCCCGAAGAGGTGGTGCTGGGATCAGTAGCCACAAGAATGTAGCTGGACTTTTCTACACACCAAAGGGTCCTGCGGTCCCTGCCTGCAAAGGGCTGTTACTGGATCTGGCTGAGTGCCTTGTCAGATCCCCAAACAGTGTTCCAGCTGGGCCTGACTGTTTCTAAAAGTTGTGCAGCAGGCAGAAGACAAGTGTATATATGGACTTTATATAGTTGTGTCCATGAAGAGTTCCTTTTGCTGAGTCAAGTGGGCATCCCATAATACCCCTATCCCTACCCAAGTTTATTACCCCTAATAAACAAAACAACGTTTCTGGACTATTTCCTGACTCAAGTGTGCTGTGGGAATTTGGTGTGCCTGGTTGTGCAGGGTGGGGATCTCTATTTAGTGCTACATGTTATTTACCTTAAAGGACAGAACTGGAGGTGAATTTTTTTATTTTAGATAGAGTATTAGGGTTCTTTTTTTTGCCATCTGTGTCCCATTGGGGAGATTTCCCTTTACTTTCAGTCCAATAGCCAAATCAGGAATGGAGAGGAAATTCCTTCAAAGTGAGGGAATCCCAGGTTGTCTGGGAAAGGGGTGGGGTGGGAGCCAACCTGACAACCTGGGATTCCCTCACTTTGAAGGAATTTCCTTGGGGGCAAAGAAAGCAGTAAGTAAAAGGGACAGATAAACCTTTGCCCTTAGGCCCCTTTCACACTGGGGCTGGAGGTTCAGCGATATACCGTCGGAATTGTGGCGGTTTAAACCCCCGCTAGCGGCCGACGGTATAGCCACGGTTTCCTATTGCTTTCAATGGGAAGGAGCGGTGGAGGAGCAGTAAACACATCACTCTTCTCACCTCTCCAAAGATGCAGGCTAGCAGGACTTTTGGAGCGGTCCTGCTAGCGCACCGCTCCAGTGTGAAAGCCCTCAGGCTTCCACACTGGAAAAACAGCAGCCACTGTTTAGGGTCGGTTTGCAGGTGCTATTTTTAGCGCCTGCAAACCGCCTCAGTGTGAAAGGGGCCTTACTGCAAAATGTCTTCCAGGACATCATCTATTATTACATCGGCATTTTACAATACTTTTAATGGTGCCTTTATTTACATTTTCACAATTCGGGTGAAGTTCCTCTTAAGGCTGCATTCCCACCTAGGCGTATTTACGCCCTACGCCCGACGCTGTAGCAGCCTGAAATACGCGAATTAACATAGTCGGCTATTGTCGCCGTACGCCTGAAGCTCAAAACAAGTCCCGGAGGCGTCTTCGGCGTTCGGCAATAGCCGACAATGTAAAATCACCCCTTACCAGGCTAAAAACAATGCGATTTGTAGCGGCAAATCATGGCACAAAACGCCACAATATGTCGCGGCAAATCACGGTCCAATACGCCGCGTACAAGTGCGAATGCAGCCGTAAATACGCCGCGACCGTGATTTGCCGCGACATATTGTGGCGTTTTGTGCCATGATTTGCCGCTACAAATCGCGTTGTTTTTAGCCTGGTAAGGGGTGATTTTACATTGTCGGCTATTGCCGAACGCCGAAGACGCCTCCGGGACTTGTTTTGAGCTTCAGGCGTACGGCGACAATAGCCGACAATGTTAATTCGCGTATTTCAGGCTGCTACAGCGTCGGGCTTTATTAAGGCTCAAATACACATCAATTTTCTAAGGGTCTGACGCCTGCTTTGTCCCTCACTGGCACCTTTTGCCCAGCTTCTTCCAGATGCAAGTTTTCATCTTTCTTGGTTTGCTGGTGCAGGATGACGTTACTCCCATGCATGTGCAGGAGTGCAGTCATCTCAGCACACATGGGGCCAGATTCAGCAAGACTTGCGCTGGAGTATTTCGATATGCGCCGCGTAACTGTGAAGATGCGCCGTCGTTTCTATGTGGCCGTACCCACCAAACTAGATGTGACAGAAAACGGGCCATTTCCGATCGGCTTAACTTTCCGACGCCAGAGTCTCGTCAGCGCATAATTTCGCTTGGCGCATCAGTCGCGCCTATTGATTTCCCCTGCAAATATGCAAATGAGGGAGATTTCCCGATTCGCGAACGGATTAGCACCATACGCTGGCTACATGCGCCGCGCGTATCTCGTCCGTCCGGCGCAAAGTTATTTCTACAAATGGCTGCTTTATCTTTACTCCAGACGGCCTCAGGTCAGCAGGAGAGCAGCTACAGCAGCGTTACCGACGATAAGAGCTAGCTGAGCACCCCCACTTGCAGGACAACACCTCTGTCCATGCTTGTCTGTGAACATTTACAGCCATGGAGGAAGACATCATAGGTCTCCATAGCCGAGATGACGGCTGACACCCCCTGGCCTTTAAAGTTCAGCTTTCTCCTGTGTTTGCGGGGAACGGGAGCAGCCATCTCAGAACAAAAGTAACTTCACTGCGGGGAGGGGGAACAGGATATACTTTAGTGCCGGAATGGTGCATCTACGGGCGCATTTAAACGTCCAACGGAACACATTGCACTGATGTTTCCCGTGAAGTGGTGCCGACGGAAGTTGTGAGCATGCGCACAAGGGGGCGAGTGGAGCCTCACTCACTGCGCATGCTCTGTGGTTGATGCGCTGAACGTAAGCCTCTGCGCTGGGCTCCGCCCATCATTTACATATGATCACACCCACTACCACTTGCGTCGGGTTACGCCAGCGCATTTTCATTACTCCGGCGCAAGTTAAGTTATCCCTGGAGATTTTCCAGATGTACTCACTGACTCCTGCTGTACTCTCACCTGCTCCCTTGCCACTGGACAGGATGCCTCCTTGTGTTGTCAGAGGATCCTGCACCTGAGCCCCAGACCCGAGGTCAACCCCCCCCCCCCCTGCAGACTAGGGGGTTACCCTTAAGGGCCCACTGACAGCCTCCTCAGCACTTCATCTCCAGTTTCCACCTGAACGCCACTGCCCCTGCTGGCCTGATCCAGAGTATTTAATAGGTCCCTCCCCCTGCCAGCCCGATTGGTTGGGGCCTTATCAATACTCCAGGCAACTCCTCCTAACCTCTCTCCCATTCTTCTGGAGGTTTCATCAAAGTTCCAGCAAGTAGGGGGAGGTACAATACCAGAGATGCTCCCTGATGAGTCATCCAGCCTCGCTGGATCACTCACCCTGACCCAGATTCAAAACACAGGCTTGGCTGCTAGCTAAGCGAAACAATTTACCTATACCACAGAAAAAAAAATTCACACTAGCACACCAAGCTAAAGAGTGCTACAAACAAAACTTATACTACTAATATAAACTAAAAACATTCTTAACATTGGGCTTTTGTTGGACAGGCTGCCGTACACACAGGCCAAATGTCAGCCAGTTTCTGTTGAACCAGCCAATATTCAGCCCGCTGGTAGAAAAAAAACACAAAAAAATGATCATAGGGACTTGTATTGCACAAGGGTTTATGGGCCAGATTCAGCAAGACTTGCGCTGGAGCAGGGGCGGACTGACCATTGGGACTCTCGGGCACTGCCCGAGGGCCCAATGCCACTAGGGGGCCCTATCAGGGTTGCCAGGCTCAATAAAACCAGAGACAGTATGTAAAAATCTGTGTTTTTTTTACATCTGTCCCTGATATGTCCAAAACTGACATGCTTTTGATGTTAAAATCCTGAGATTTAAGCTGCCCTGCCTATGCAATGCCTCCTGGCGTGGTGGCCACCTGTAAGCTCGGGGGCACCATAACCTTCTATTGCCCAGGGGCCCCATGAGTTGTCAGTCCGCCCTTGCGCTGGAGTATTTCGATATGCGCCGCGTAACTGTGAAGATGCGCCGTCGTATCTATGTGGCCGTACCCACCAAACTAGATGCGACAGAAAACGGGCTTTCCCCGACCGACCTGCAAATATGCAAATGAGGGAGATTTCCCGATTCGCGAATGGATTAGCACCATACACTGGCTACATGCGCCGCGTGTATCTCGTCCGTCCGGCGCAAAGTTATTTCTACAAATAGCTGCTTTATCTTTACTCCAGACGGCCTCAGGTCAGCAGGAGAGCAGCTACAGCAGCGTTACCGACGATAAGAGCTAGCTGAGCACCCCCACTTGCAGGACAACACCTCTGTCCATGCTTGTCTGTCAACTTTTACAGCCATGGAGGAAGACATCATAGGTCTCCATAGCCGAGATGACGGCTGACACCTCCTGGCCTTTAAAGTTCAGCTTTCTCCTGTGTTTGCGGGGAACGGGAGCAGCCATCTCAGAACAAAAGTAACTTCACTGCGGGGAGGGGGAACAGGATATACTTTAGTCCCGGAATGGCGCATCTATGGGCGCATTTAAACGTCCAACGGAACACATCGCGCTGATGTTTCCCGTGAAGTGGTGCCGACGGAAGTTGTGAGCATGCGCACAAGGGGGCGAGTGGAGCCTCACTCACTGCGCATGCTCCGTGGTTGATGCGCTGAACGTAAGCCTCTGCGCTGGGCTCCGCCCATCATTTAAATATGATCACACCCACTTCCACTTGCGTCGGGTTACGCCAGCGCATTTTCATTACTCCGGCGCAAGTTTAGGAGCAAGTGCTATGTGAATAACAGTACTTGCGCCGAAAGTGTCGGCGGAGTAACGTAAATGAGAAACGTTACTCCAAAGTAAAGAAGCGCCCATCTACCTGAATCTGGCCCTAGGAGTGTCCAGAATGTAAACTGAACTGCATGTGCACAGCTCAATGTACTTTCTAGCCGGTTAGGACCCGGACCAATATGCAGGTTAAGGACCTTGCCCCTTTTTGTGATTCGGCACTGCGTCGCTTTTTTCACTACTAATGGCCGGGATCAGCGATTTTTTCCGTGACTGGGACATTATGGCGGACACAGCAGACACTTTTGACACATTTTTGGGACCATTGACATTTTCACAGCGAAAAGTACTATAAAAATGCACTGATTACTGTGAAAATGATAATGGCAGTGAAGGGGTTAACCACTACGGAGTGCTGTAGGGGTTAAGTGTGACCTCGTGTGTGTTTCTAACTGTAGGGGGCGGGGCTAGACGTGTGATGTCAGTGATCATCGTTCCCTATGACAGGGAACAGACGATCACTGACATTGCCACAGAGTTTACACTCACCTCTCCCCGTTCTTCAGCTCCTGTGATCCGATCGCAGGACACCGGCAGCAATCGGGTCCGTGGACGCGGTCACGGAGCTTTGGACCGGGTCAGCGCGCTTGCGTCCCGCGGCTGGGCTCTTAAAGGAGACCTATATATACATCCATGTGCCCAGCCGTGCCATTCTGCCGACGTATATCATCATGCGGCTATCCTTAACCACTTAAGGACCGCCTACTGCACATTTACGTCGGCAGACGTATATATACGTTGATTTTAGTACCCAGCCGTGGGTCACGGGCGCGCGCCCGTGACCCGGTCCGAAGGTCCAGGACCGGGACCGCGGGATTCGCAGACCCGATCGCCGCTGCAGTGCGGCGATCCGTCGCTGGAGCGGAAGAACGGGGAGAGCCGTGTGTAAACACGGCTTCCCCGTGCTTCTCTGTGGCCGTAGCATCGATCGCGTCATCCCTGTAATAGGGGGACGCGATCGATGACGTCACACCTACAGCCACACCCCCCTACAGTTGTAAACACACACATAGGTCACACATCCCCTACAGCGCCACCTGTGGTTAACTCCCAAACTGCAACTGTCATTTCCACAGTAAACAATGCAATTTAAATGCATTTTTTGCTGTGAAAATGACAATTGTCCCAAAAATGTGTCAAAATTGTCCGAAGTGTCCGCCATAATGTCGCAGTCACGAAAAAAATCGCTGATCGCCGCTATTAGTAGTAAAAAAATTTTTTTTTATAAAAATGCAATAAAACTATCCCTTATTTTGTAAACGCTATAAATTTTGCGAAAACCAACCGATAAACGCTTATTGCGATTTTTTTTACCAAAAATATGTAGAAGAATACGTATCGGCCTAAACTGAGGAAAAAAAATGTTTTTTTATATATTTTTGGGGCATATTTATTATAGCAAAAAGTAAAAAATATTGCATTTTTTTTAAAATTGTCGCTCTATTTTTGTTTATAGCGCAAAAAATAAAAACCGCAGAGGTGATCAAATACCACCAAAAGAAAGCTCTATTTGTGGGGAAAAAAGGACGCCAATTTTGTTTGGGAGCCACGTCGCATGACTGCGCAATTGTCAGTTAAAACGACGCAGTGCCGAATCGCAAAAAGGGGCAAGGTCCTTTACCTGCATTTTGGTCCGGGTCTTAAGTGGTTAAAGAGGGGGTTCACCCTAAATATACACTTTTCCAGGTGATCCAGCATACTGGCGTCAGCGCCAGTATGCTGTTTTTTTTTTTTTTTAAATGCCCTACTTACTGTATTATCTTCAATTTTGATTTATCTCCCCAGCGGGGGATGGCGCGTGTATAGCCCGTCACTAGTGCCGAAACTACCCAATTTAGGACTCGGGTATTTCCGGCGCACAGACCTAGGAGCTGACTGCGCAGGCGCCGTATTTTTCCGAGTCCTATTTCGGCTTTTTTCTAAGGGCGTGACGCGCCATAGCCGTAGGACTCGGAGAAATACGGCGCCTGCGCAGTCAGCTCCTAGGTCTGTGCGCAGGCGCCGTATTGTGCCGGAAATACCCGAGTCCTAAATCGGGTATTTTCGGAACCAGTGACAGGCTATACAGGCGCCATCCACCGCTGGGGAGCTAAATCAAAATTGAAGATAATACAGTAAGTGGGGCATTTAAAAAAAAAAACAGCATACTGGCGCTGACGCCAGTATGCTGGATCGCCTGGAAAAGTGTATATTTAGGGTAAACCTCCGCTTTAAGTGGCTATAGGGAATTTCCAACCAGGCAGGTAAGTGTATTTTATTGCAGAAGAGACATTGGGGTTGATTTGCTAAAGGCAAATAGATTTGCAAAGTGCAGTTGCCCACTACAATGCAGGTGCTCCAGAGCTTCGTAAATAAGGTAAAGCTTCACTTTGCAAAGAATACCCAATCATGCGCAAGGAAAATAAAAAAAAATGCATGTGTGCTTGCACGTGATTGGATGATGGAAGTCAGCAGATCTTCTGGTCATTTACCAAGCTCTGGAGTAACTGAATGAATGAATGAATGAAAACTTATATAGCGCGGCACATGCAAACTGAATCGCCTCTGGGCGCTTGTTGTTCCTGTCTCCTTTGATATCAAAAGAGAAAAGTCTTGACCTTTTTCCTAAATGCTAGGTGGTTCTCCTCCAACCGAATGCTGGTTGGTAAAGCGTTCCATAGTCTGGGACCTTGGACCGCGAATCTTCTTTCTCCTTTGGACTTGAAGTTGGCTTTCGGAACCTGGAGTAGGTTCTGATTTGTGGATCGCAAAACGCGATTGGGATTATGCGCTTTTATTAATTCGCATAAGTAAAGGGGGGCATTCCCATGGACACATCTATGCGTAAGACAGAGAGCTTTAAAAGCAATTCTATCTTTAACTGGCAGCCAATGAAGGGCTCTCAGTGAAGGTGAGATGGATTCCCAGGGTTTTTTCCCAGTCACAAGTCTGGCGGCCGTATTCTGAACGACTTGCAGACGAGCGATTTGGTACTTGGGGAGGCCGAGGTAAAGGGCATTTGCATAATCCAGCCTGGAGTTTACAATAGCTCCCACCACGACCGCTAAATCTTCTTTAGGGATGAACGGAGTGAGTCTGCGTAGTAGGCGCAGTAGATGGTGAGATCCGCTGACTACTGACCCTATTTGTGCGTCCATTGTCATAAAGGAGTCAAAAATGACCCCTAGGCTTTTGACTTTGGCGCTAGGGGTGATGAGCTTGCCCAAAATAGGTGGGGGGGTCCACGCTGTTGAAAGTTGATTCCTGCGCTTGGCGTGAAACAGGAGAAGTTCTGTTTTCGCTCCATTGAGTTTAAGATAACTCTTTGTCATCCAGTCCTCTATCAAAGAGAGACATGTCTCTAGATTGAGGTGGTGATCCTGTCTGTTGCAGATGCGGAAATACAGTTGCGTATCATCTGCTTATGAGTGGTAGAGCAGTTTTTGGCTGCTGATAATCTCAAAAAGAGGACGAAGATAGATGTTAAACAGCACTGGTGACAGAGGCGATCCTTGAGGGACTCCGCATGTTACTGTGCGTTTTTCTGACGTAAAAGGTCCTAACTTTACTGTTTGCGATCGGTTTTCCAGAAAAGAGGAGAACCAAGATAAATCGCCTTCTGCGACTCTGGCTACTTCAGCAAGCCGAGTCAGTAACAGTTTGTGGTCTACAGTGTCGAAAGCTGCACTTAGGTCCAACAGAACTAGAAGACAAGATTCTCCTTCGTCTGCGGCCTTGAGAACATCGTCCCATACTTTCAGCAATGCTGTTTCCGTCCCATGTCCGGGACGGAAGCCTGATTGCAATGGGTCAAGTAGCTTGTAGGTATCTAGATGCTGTTGCAGCTGTTGTACCACTACTTTCTCCATTATCTTAGAGAGTACGTTGAGGGTTGTTATGGGACGGCGGTGGAGTGGGTCCTTGGGGTCCAGGGAGGGTTTCTTCAGGATGGGTTGGATTATACCCTCTTTCAACTGTGTGGGCACTTTGCCCTCCAGAAAAGACTGGTTGATAAACTGCGTGATGGGAGGAGCCAGGATATAGGCGCATTCCTTCAGCAGTTTTGTGGGGATAATGTCATTCGGCGCTGTGCCATTACGCAGAGTACAAATGACATTCTTAGTGGTCTCGATGGAGATGGGTTCCAGGGTAAACTTACCTGATAACGGGGCATTACTAAGGGTGCTGTGTGAGAGGCTGCAGGGAGGGCTGAGGGGGGAATTGTTTTGCTGAATGCTTTCACGGATTGCTTCGATTTTATTAATGAAGCAATCCGATAGTTCATTGCAAAATTCTTGTGTATCCGAACTGGGGGCTTCAATGCATTCTGGTTCCATGGTCTGGGTGACCATCTTGAAGAGTTCGCGGGGGCGGTTTATGGCACCGTTGATAGCCTCCGAAAAATAATTTTTCTTGGCTTGGAAAATTCCTTTGTGGTATTTTCTTGTCGCTGCCTTGTAGATGGATAGGTTTAGGTCTGAGGAACATCTTTTCCAGGCAGATTCTGCCCTTCTGCGTTCTTGCTTCAGTAACGACAGCTGGTTGTTAAACCAGCTGCGGTTGTTTTTCCGGATGCGGGTACTTCGTTTCGGCGCTACCAAGTCAGCTGACTGTAGCATGGCCGAGTTAATGGCTTCGAGTGTTTCAACGGCCGTTTGATGCGGCTGAGTTGTTTCTATTTTTTTCCTTAGAGTTGTTTTGAAGAGTTCCGAGTGGAGCTTCTTCTGACATCTAGTCCAGTGTGTTGTCACTGGATTTGATGTTTTTGTTGCAGGGGGGATGGCGGAAATCCTGAATATAATTGCATGGTGATCTGTCCATGGCAACTTTTCATTTTCCCAAATCTTTATTTCCAGAGCTTGTCTGAAGATAAGATCAAGTGTGTGACCTGAAGCATGTGTGGGCCCACATACTAGTTGCTGTAATCCTAATCCTTCCAGGTGGTTAATACAGGCGTCGGCAATGGGGTCTTGTGAGGAGTTGGCCCAGAGATTGAAATCCCCGAGCAGCAAAAGATGTTTGCTGATGAGGGTATAAGTGGAGAAGAAATCTGTCCATGATGATAGCAGCTGCGATTTAGGGCCGGGCGGCCTATAGCAGAGCAGAATGTGGACGGTCTCCTTTGAACTTGCTTGCAGTTGCAGAGTAAGGGTTTCCATGAATGGAAGAGGGTTTTGGCGGACTGGTTTGGTGATCTTAAGATGAGTCTTGTGGATCACCGCCAGGCCGCCTCCTCTTTGCCCTATTCTGTTTTCCGTTATAATACAGTAATTTTCTGGCACCAATTCTCCTAGAATGGTGTTACAGTCGGCTGTGAGCCAACTCTCTGTAATAAAGAGGCAGTCTAGATCCTTTTGTTGAATAAAGTCGCGGATTTCTAGTCGGTGTTTTACTGCCGATCTTGTGTTGATCAGAGCACACGATATGTGCTTGGGCTGGGGTAAATGGCTGAAATGTCTGACCGTCGATCTATGATCGATTCTCAATAGTCGCTCAGTTCTTAGGGCCTTTTTGGTGATGGCTGGCAGTATTGCGGCGCATTGCCTCAAACTCCAAATGGTATCGGCAGAATATTGCCGACATGCCATGATCGCCATTACACCGGGGGGGGGGGGGGTTTGGGGCAGTGGGGAGAGGAATTAACTGGCTCCTCTCTCCTGGCTTGGTCCAGAGGAAGGCAAAAAACCCTGTCAGAGCTCGGCCAATATGCTCCGGTAGGGAAAAAAATTCCTTCCTGACCCCTGTAAGAGGCGATCGGTTAACCCCTGGATCAAGCTACTGTGTGTTGGGATGACGAGGGGGGGGGCTAGGGCTGAAAGGGAGAACTTGTTGCTGGTCTGGTGGCTGCCTGCTCAGGGATGAGGGCTGACAGGGGATTTACTGAATAATCTGGGCTGAATGGGTGAAGGGTGAGCAACAGGGCCGGGTAACTGTCCTTCAGGGATCAGGGGGAGGTTTGCCAGGGAGCAGGATGAGGACCCTGAAACGTGGGGATCGGCGCGCCGTTAGGCCGCAAGTGAAGCCGCGGTCTTTCCTAGACCGCGGCCCCGCGATTCAGGACGGCCTGGCGCGGTGCTCCCGAATGAGCACCGGAAACGGCGGAAATTTCCGCGAGGTGGTGGCGGGAGGGGGCCCTTGTCTGCCTCCTGGGATCGAGTGCTGCGGCTTGTCCTGAAAAGGACGGCCGCCCACAGTGCCAGGGAGACAGGTAGAGCTAACCTTCCAAAGGAGGGGAGGAATGCTGGAGAGAGGCTAGAAACTGGAAGCTGGAGGGGAGGCCAGGTTCGGAAGCAGGCTGGAGCTGGAGCTAGGGGAGGGCTGGGCTGGGAAGAACCCTGCCTGCCTGACTACCTGCTACGCCTTCCTGGAGCTATGACTCACCCGTTCCTACTCCTAGGAACGAGCGCCGCTTGTAGCTCCTGCTGCTAATCCTCCTACCTCACTGACTGACTGAGCTAGTAACTTTGCTAGTAACTGAACTTTGCAAAGTACACAGTCGATTTGCCTTTGATAAATCAACCCCATTGCATGCCTCTTCTGCCATTAAATCGTACCTTGTATCATTCTGATTGTGGGCGCTCGGGTGTGGCTTCACATCTGAGCATGCACTGCACATGCGCGAGTCACGCGCACGTGATGTGACGTGTCCCAGAATATTGCAGGGAGGGAGAGGGGAGAGGTGAACTTCCTTCCGGCACCGCGGAGGCCTGGGTAGAAGTGGGTGCTGGATGCTCCTAAAAAGAGGCTATCTGCTCCCCCCCCCCCCCAAAAAAAACGACATGCCAACTGTGGCATGTCAGGGTGTCACCATTTTTGGGTGGAACTCCGCTTTAACTCTTTTATCCCAGCCTGGACCAGACACTAACTAGCAATAAAAAAAAACTGTCTACAGACCTGTAGGGTTGTGACCTCAAGTCATCAAGTCTATTGGTCCCTTATGAGGACAACCCTCTTCTTCCCATGAGTCTATAGAGAGAATATGGACTGTTGGAGACCTTGAGGTCTGAGCACCCCAGGGTAATATGCAGTGCCGATCCTTACCTCCCTGGGGCCCTAAGCAAAATGACATGGCACATTAAAAATGAAAAGCGGGGGACGCTGACGACAGTGACATGTCACATTAAAGAAAGTTGAGAAGTGGGGGGAGGGGGTGTTCTGATGTCGGAAATGACTCAGCCAGTGAGTTAAGAAGCGGGGTGAGGGGGCGAAAATTACTTCTCACCAGGCGGGGCCTCTAGTAATTTGGGGGGCCCTAAGCGGCTTGCATAGTGAGCCTATAGGGAGGATCGGCCCTGGTAATATGGGACCGAAGCTTTCCGAAGCCGGTTCTGCGCCCTGACAGATAAAACGCACTAAAAGCCCAGCTGTAATACATAGATGATAATTGGCCGCGCTCATTGTGAAACCATGTATCATGATCAGATCAGCCGTACAGATGGCGCCTGCACACTGCATGACAAAACACTCTATTAAACTATATTTTGTTCAATTTCATGTAATGACATTTCAGCTGCAGTCCACAATGATTCATCATTTAATATTCACGTTCCAAGAGCTAATACCATTCTTCCTGTAGGCAGGCAACGGACATTTTTTTAATTAGTGTTTATGTATAAATGTGTTTATTGGCTTTCCCAGCCTGATCTTGACATTGTTTAATAAATGTCTGCTGCTAGTGCTGTGAACAACTAAACGGCACGTTCCAAAAGAGAATCTAATAGAAACGAGAACCCTCAGCCAAAACCCGCCAGAAACAATACATTATTTAAAGGACATCTCCACTCAGAGAAGTACATAGGCTTCCCCTGCCAAGCGCTCTCTGAAACTGCTAGCTACATGGCGGTTCCTGTCTTCAATATCTTTTGAATCAATGACCGGGAGCAAGCATGCAGCAAGTGAACTCAGATCCCCTGACCTGTACTATCTGACAATCAGACAGCATTTTCATAAGGTCATCAAAGGAGGCTTTTCCTAAAGCTGGTCAAACCTATCACAATCTTAAAGCAGAGTTCCGGCAATTTTTTTTTAAAGTCAGTACATAGTTACATAGTTATATAGTTAGTCAGGTTGAAAAAAGACACAAGTCCATCCAGATCAACCATAAGAAAATAATAAAAATAATAATATCATACAATCTAGGGTTGTCCCGATACCGATACTAGCATTTGTACTGTACTTGTACTCGCGCAAATGCTCCCGATGCCTGACCCGATACTTTTTTATTCAGAGAGAGAGAGGGGGCCGCGAGGAGACGGAGAGTGGGCGGCGAGGGGGCAGAGAGCGGAGCAGAGCAGTCCTCAAAGAGAAAGCCAAGACCTCCCCCTGCCGCCGCCATCTAGTTGATCAGCGCAGGGAACAATACAGCTTTCATTTGAATAGCTGTGTATTCCCCCGCCTCGCCTCGTCATATATAGCCCCTCCCCCTTGTCTGGGCACTTTGATAGACAGATCAACCGTCCCAGGATTGGATGAGTGATCTGTCTATCAAAGTGCCCGGACGGGGGGGGGGGCTATATATGACGAGGCGTGGCGGGGGAACACACAGCTATTCAAATGAAATCTGTAATGTTCCCCACGCTGATCAACTAGACAGCGGGGGGGGATTGGCTTTCTCATGGGGGACATGGCCGCATCTGTGGGGGACATGGCTGCATCTTTGGGGGACATGGCTGCATCTGTGGGGGACATTTCTGCATTTGTGCGGGACATGGCTGCATCTGTGGGGGACATGGCTGCATCTGTGGGGGACAAGGCTGCATCTGTGGGGGACAAGGCTGCATCTGTGGGGGACATGGCTGCATCTGTGGGGGACATGGCTGCATTTGTGGGGGACATGGCTGCATCTGTGGGGGACATGCCTGCATCTGTGGGGGACAAGGCTGCATCTGTGGGGGACAAGGCTGCATCTGTGGGGGACATGGCTGCATCTGTGGGGGACATGGCTGCATTTGTGGGGGACATGGCTGCATCTGTGGGGGACATGGCTGCATCTGTGGGGGACAAGGCTGCATCTGTGGGGTACATTTACGCATTTGTGGGGGACATGGCTGCATTTGTGGGGGACATGGCTGCATCTGCGGGGGACATGGCTGCATTTGGGGACAATTTAAAAAAAAAGTATCGGTATTCGTATCGGCGAGTACATGAAAAAAAGTACTCGATCCTAAAAAAGTGGTATCGGGACAACCCTAATACAATCCCATATACCCACTTCTATACCCACAGTTGATCCCAGAGGAAGGTGAAAAACCCCAGTAGCTACAAAAAGTGTATAATCGGAAACTCACCAGTCCCACGGCCCAGCGATGCAGGCTTTTGAAGTCTCGCTCCTCTCCACAGTGCAGGCATTCCTACTGTGGGTGCATGCGCAATCCGAGCTGCGTGATGTGAATAGCCGGGCAATCTTCTGGGACCTGTGACGTGTCCCAGAAGATTGCATGGAGAGAGGGGGGAGAGGTGAACTTCCTTCTGGTCCTGCAGAGCCCCGGAAGGAAGTGGGAGCATGGTTGCCTCTGAAAAGAGGGTATCTGCCCCCCCCCCCCCCCCCCAAGACCGGTTTCACTCGGCAGAATCCATCAAGAAACTTGTTGGGAGACGTGTTTTGCCAAGGAAACCGGTCGTGTGTACGTTTTTCGACGAGGAAACTGTCGAGAAACTCGACGAGCCAAAAAGAGAGCATGTTCTCTATTTCCTCGACAGGAGTCGAATTTGGCTTGTCGAGTTTCTCGTCTGGCTGGTTTCTGAAGGGAAACTCGAGGGTGTGTATGCTAAGAAACCTGCGCACCTTCTGTAAAAGTAGCGTTTGTAATGGAAATAGCACATTTGTCAAGCTGTAACAGACAGAAACGTGAAAATGTCTCTTACCAAACTTTTCAGTAACATGAGATTAGCAAAAGCAGCCCCAAGGGTTGTGCCAGTGGAATCAAACTTCCCCTGTCGTAGTATGTGGTAAAGTCACCGCGTTTGAGAACGAGGAGATTTGGTCTTTAACGTGTGTACGCAAAGCAAGCTTGTCGAGTTTCTCGACAAGCCTAACAAGGAACTCGACGAGGAAAACGATGTGTTTCGCTCGACGAGTTCCTCGGTCGTGTGTACGCGCCCTAAGATGTATGTTCAGCTTTAAATTCAACCTGTCACAAAATTGGACAGTTTACACTGAGCAATTGATAATAAATGCATACATAGGCCCGAAATCACAGACATCGGCGCACATTTATGCCACCGTAGCGTATCACTTTTACGCTACGCCGACGCAGTGCAGAGAGGCAAGCATGGAATTCACAAAGCAAATGCTCCCAATGTTGCACCAGCGTGGCGTATATTTAGTAGGCGTAAGCCGGTGACGTGTCATATTCGGCTCCCCCATCACAGAGTGCTCCGGAAGTGCTGCATCGGCCAACTGCGCATGCGCGATGCGTTCCAAACGCATCTGCGATGCGTTCCAATGGCTTTACGACACTGCACACCAGCGAAGCCATCATTCATAGCGACGTGGACTTAGGGGAAAGTGGCCAGTCGGCCTCACGTCCTCGCTTCGCTCGGACGGCTCGCTGCGCTCGCTCGGCCTCCTGGCTCTTTTTTTAACATCCTCCAATTGACGGGGATGTTAAGGAAAGAGCCTGGATGTCGAACGACAGCTTCGCTGGTGTGCACTGTCGTAAATGCTTTGGAACGCATCGCAGATGCGTTTGGAACGCATCGCGCATGCGCAGTTGGCCGCCCAGCACTTCTGGACCATTCTGTGATGGGGAGCAGAAAATGACAACACACCGGCGTAAGTGGAAGTAGGTGGAAGTGGGCTGGAAGTGGGCGTGATCCATGCTAATGAAGCGTGACCCCATGCAAATGATGGGCCGGGCGCCAGACAAGTACTTAAAACGAACTGCGTATGCGTTGAGACGTGGACGTATCCCCGTGCGCATGCGCACAACCACGTCGGAACAACTGCCTAAGATACGACGGATCACTGTGTACACCGTTAACGTAACCTACGCCCAGCCAGACCCACGTCGGCCCATATTCACAGACGTCCAACGTACAATACGTAGGCTTGTGTTCCCTGGTCCATACCTTTGCATGGGTTGCGCCTCATTTATGGGGAATAACTTTATGCTGAACGTAAAACTTACGCAAACCACGTATATCATGCGCCGGGCGCAAGTACGTTCATGAATCGGCGTATCTCCCTCATTTGCATATTTGAATAGAAAATTATTGGGAGCGCCACATGCGTCCAGCGTAACTATGCGCCCACTCTACGCTGGCGTAGGCAAGTTACGTCGGTGGGATGAAGTCTATTTTTAGGTATATCTTAGTTTGTGGGTCCGGCGCACAGATACGACGGCGCATATTTGTACTTACGCGGCGTATCTGGAGATACGTCGGCGCAAGTGCTTTGTGAATCCGGCCCATAGAGGTTACTTCTGTAGCACTCCCCCTGCAAGGGCTTCTTTAACATATAATGCTAGGAATTTTAAACTGCACTTTTGTTTGTTAATTTTTTACCTAATTTTGTGTCAATAAACTATTATATATTTTTAGATAATTGTGTCACTGTGGTGCCTAAAATGTCCATCTAGAGCAGGGGTCCCCAAACTTTCTGAACAAAGGGCCAGTTTACTGTCCTTCAGACTTTAGGGGGGCCGCACTGTAGTCAGTGGAAATAGAAAAACTTTGCTGGCATCAGTGGGAGATAACCATGCCCCATCTTGGGTATTAAGGGGAGAAATAGTGCCCCATTGTTGGTATCGGTGGGAGAAATTGCACTCCATTTGTGATGTGAGGGCAGAATAGTGTCTCATATCAGTGTAATGAAGTGTACCCCAAGGGCCGGATAAAGGCAGGCAAATGGCCACATCTGGCCCCAGGGCTGCAGTTTGGAGATCCCTGATCTAAAGTCTACTTTTCCAATTTGTCTTCAATTAGGATGTGGCGCCTGTCCCCCAGTCTCTCGGCCGTCATCCACTATTTATTTCAGTACATCTGCTGACCACTGTGTTGGATCTTAGATCCTCTGGTCCACACCTCCTTGCTATTGCTGGATTACCCGAGTCATGCGATTACTTCTTACTTACTTGAAGCTCCTGAAGAAGCGCTTACAGTGCAAAACATGTAGAGCATTGAGCGTTAAGCTCTCCTACCCGTGACATCAACCTACACCAGGCCCACCTTTGATACTGTTGCTTATATGTACTTAAGGTATATGCTGAATTTTAGTATGGCCCAAGGTGGTTCTGGTGATGCGTAACAGCTAATGCTAGGAATTTTAACCACTTCAATACCCACGTATATACATATGACGTCCACAAGGTGGCTATGCCATCCTGGCCTGGGTGGATGGCATATGAAATCCTCGGGCCTCCCGGCCGCGTCCCGCGGGTGCCGATGCGCGTGCCAGGCGGCCGCGATGTCCGCTGGGTACCCGTGATTGGCAGGTACAGAGACAGGGATTTGGATCTCTGTGTGCAAACACAGAGATCCACATCCTGTCAGGGAGAGGAAACCGATAGTGTTTCCCTTGTACAGAGGGACACAGATCGGTCACCTCCCCCAGTCAGTCCCCTCCCCCCACAGTATGAATCACTCTCTAGGGAACACTTTTAACCGCTTGATCGTCCCTAGTGTTAACCCCTTCCCTGCCAGTCACATTTATACAGTAATCAGTGCATATTTATATCACTGTTCACTGTATAAATGTGAATGATCCCAAAATGGTGTAAAAAAGTGTCGGAACTGTGCGCCACAGTATCACAGGCCTGACAAAAATCACAGATCGCCACCATTACTAGTATAAAAAAAAAGATCAAATACCACCAAAAGAAAGCTCTATTTGTGTCATTCAAAGCGTTACAGTGTTGAAAGCTGAAAATTGGCCAGGGCAGGAAGGGGGTGAAAATGCCCTGTATTGAAGTGGTTAAACAGCACTTGTGTTTGTTCATTTTTAACCTAATTTTGTGTCAATAAACTACTATATATTTTTAGATAATTGTGTCACTGTGGTGCCTAAAAAGTCCATTTAGAGTCTACTTTTCCAATTTGTCTTTAATCAGGGTGTGGCACCTGTTGTTTTTTGCACCCAATGTACCACCCAGTGGGGATGCTCTTCTTTACATTTAGGATACATACATCGGCGCACATTTATACCGCCATATCGTATCTTCTTTACGCTATGCCAGCGCAACGCAGAAACGGAAGCATGGAATTCACAAAGCAAATGCTCCCAACGTTGCGCCGGCGTAGTGTATAGTTGTAGGCGTAAGTCAGCGTAAGTCAAAGTAGGTGGAAGTGGGCGTTATACATTTAAATGAAGCGTGACCCCATGCAAATGATGGGCTGAGCGTCATCCAAGTACTTAAAATGAACTGCGCATGCGTCGTACCTTGGACGCATCCCAGTGCGCATGTTGAAACAACTGGCTAAGATACGTCAAATCACTGCCTACGTTGTAAACGTAACCTACGCCCAGCCCTATTCACGTACAACGTAAACTACGTAAAATTAGATGTTCCCTGGTCCATACCTTTGCATGAGTTGCGGCTCCAATATGGGGAATAACTTTACGCCGGACATAAACCTTACGCAAATCACTTAAAACATGCGCGGGGCGCAAGTACGTTCGTGAATCGGCGTATCTCCCTCATTTGCATCGAAAATCAATGGGAGTGCCAAATGCGTCCAGCGTAACTATGCGCCCACTATACGCCGGCGTAGGCAAGTTACATCGGTCGGATGAAGTTTTTAGGCGTATCTTAGTTTTGTGGGCACGGCGCACAGATACGACGGCACATATGTACACTTACGCGGAGTATATCGAGATACGTCTGCGTAAGTGCTTTGTGAATCTGGGCCATAGGTCTCAAATCCTGTTTACAACTGATAACGAGATCTAACAGCACAATAAAGACAGGTTTTATTGTAGTGAATATTAACTTCCCAGCCCCCCCTAAACAAAAACCTTACAGAAAAAGTGAAGTAAGATTTTTCAGTTCTGGAGTTTCCCGAAAAGAGCAAAAATCTGAAATACTTTTTATAAAAAGTCGGTATTATCCCAGTTTGGCTCCAAAATTGAAAATACATCTTATCAGAAGATGGTCATCTTATCAGAAGATGTAAGGCTGTGTTTACTCCCCGGCTCTCTCTCGTTTTTGTTTACTTGAAAGCCTCTTGGTGGACCCCCTGCTTTGCTTGGTCTTTGGATGAACTGCAATGACAAAGCACACAGCCAGCTAAATCAATGAAAAAAGGGAATTTCAGCTAAAATCAGACATCCACAATCCATTTAGTTGCTATGGTAACGTAGACAAAATTCTTTGCCCTAGTTTTTATAAATCAGTATTATGTGTTAACTATTCCCAAAACCAAAAGTGTCTTTCAGATTGAGAACTATTAATACATTTTACAAATAGTTACACATTTCTTTTCAACATTAAAGTGACTAGATAAAAAAGACTTTCTTATTCCCCATATGGATGGTAGCTGTTAATAAATGGTAATATTGTAGTCCCTTGCCTCCCTTTCTGGGGCCTACAAGACTTTGGTTTTTGCTTTGTTCAGCTGCTGCTTGCAGGGCCTCGGGTGGAGTGAATTAATATTGAGTGGCAGAGAGACTAGGCTTGCCACCTTTTCTTCAAGCCTTTAGCCACGCACTGCAAAATGTTATTTTTAAGGGGGTACGCTGTGGACTCTGGTGTAAAGGGAAACTCTGATGTAAGGGGGTTTCTGCTCACCAAACCTCCCACTTATATCAGAATTTCCAGCATTCCCCCTTAAATTAGGGTTCCCAAAGCCCCCCACAGGGCACCTCTTACATCTGAGCCCCCCTTACTTTAGTGCAGGGCTCGACAAAATCCGGGCGCCTGGTCGCAATTGCGACAAGAAATAGTGACCCGTGCCCGGGGAAGCTTAGGCCTGCAGAAGGCCGCAAAGCCGCGTCCTCAATTACCGGCCGGCACGGGCCCGCCGCGATCCCGCGGCGGGGGAGGTGGGGGCGCACGGAGACACAGGATGCTGTGTCTCCGTGGGCCCCACCCGGGCAATCGCGGCGGGCGGTAATTGAGGCCGCAGCTTTGCGGCCTTCTGCAGACCTAAGCTTCCATTTGTGATCTGGCGCCATCTCATGGTTGCCGCTGGCATTACAAGTGTAGCTTACACAAGTAAAACAGCAATCCAACAACTCTAATGTGTTTTTCACTGTGTTTTCACTGCCATCTCCTTCCCTGTAATTAGAGCCTCCAAACATTATAAATATTTTTCATTCTAACACCCTAGAGAATAAAATGGCGGTCGTTGCAATACTTTCTGTCACACCGTATTTGCGCAAGCGGTCTTACAAGCCCTTTTTTGGGGGGGGAAATGCACTTTTTTAACTGCTTGCCGACCTGCTGCCGTAATTTTACGGCGGCAGGTCGGCACGCCTGGGCGAGAGCCCGTAGCTCTACGTCGGCACTTTAAAGGCCACTAGGGGGCGCGCGCCAATGGTCCCAAAAATGTGTCAAAAGTGTCCGCCATAATATCGCAGTACCGAAAAAAAACGCTGATCGCCGCCATTACTAGTAAAAAAAAAAATATTAATAAAAATGCCATAAAACTACCCCCTATTTTGTAAACGCTATAACTTTTGCGCAAACTAATCAATAAACGCTAATTGCGATTTTTTTTTACGAAAAATATGAAGAAGAATACGTATCGGCCTAAACTGTGGAAAAAATGTATATATTTTTTGGGGATATTTATTATAGCAAAATGTAAAAAATATTGATTTTTTTTCAAAATTGTCGCTCTATTTTTGTTTATAGCTCAAAAAATAAAAACCGCAAAGGTGATCAAATACCACCAAAATAAAGCTCTATTTGTGGGAAAAAAATGACGCCAATTTTGTTTGGGAGCCACGTCGCACGACCGCACAATTGTCAGTTAAAGCAACGCAGTGGCAAATCACAAAAAGTGCTCTGGTCATTGGGCAGCAATATGGTCCGGTGGTTAAAGGGGTGTTCCAGCCCATTTTTATGTTTATTAAAAGTCAGCAGCTACAAAAAGTGTAGCTGCTGGCTTTTAATAAACACTCACTTACCTGCTCCTGCGTTCCAGTGACGCACCGACCGGGGCTCCGCTCCTCTCCCCCCCTCCCCAGCCGGCGTCTCCATCCCAACTGTGGGCACCCAGCCGTGACAGCCTTCGGCTTCACGGCCGGGCACCCACTGCGCATGCGCGAGCCGCACTGCACATGCGCGCGCGGCATGGCTCGCCGCTGATTGGAGAGCCGATCGCATGGGACCTGTCATGTGTCCCATGTGATCGCCTACAGGGAGGGGCTGGTGTAGGTGATTAAGGCTTAATCGCCTAACCAGCCCCTCGGCGGAAGCAGGAAGTGGGACAGGAAGTCCCACTCCTACTAAAGCCCCCACTCCCCCCCCCCCAAAAAAAAATACATGCCAAATGTGGCATGTAAGGGGGAGGGGATTAAACAAAAGTTGTTTTTTAGGGTGGAACTCCTCTTTAAGTAAAAAAATAAGACAACAGTGAAGTCAGCCCAATTTTTTTTATATTGTGAAAGATAATGTTACGTCGAGTAAATTGATACCCAACATGTCACACTTCAAAATTGCGTCCAAACGTGGAATGGCGACAAACTTTTACCCTTTAAAATCTCCATAGGCAACATTTAAAAAATTCTACAGGTTGCATGTTTTGAGTTACAGAGGAGGTCTAGGGCTAGAATTATTGCTCTCGCTCTACCAATCACGGCGATACCTCACATGTGTGGTTTGAATACCGTTTACATATGCAGTCGCTACTCACGAATGCGTTCGCTTCTGTGAGCGAGCTTGGCGACGGGGCACGTTTTCTGGCTCCTAACTTTTATAGCTGGCTTCTAGATTCCAAGCAAATTTGTCAAAACATGCCTTGGTTTTCTCACTCACTTGGAAACAAGAGAGAGATGGGGGAGACTTTAGTCAAGGACATAAGATGGTGAGCTCACTCACCCGAGGATGGAGGCTCAGGACTTGACACCTTTCTTTAATGATGTATCTGCCGGTTGCTGAGCTACAAACTTCCAGCCCACACATTCCTTTCTTGCGGCCCAGAACAATTGGGCATTGAAGTCTGGGTGGGCAGACAGAGTGTAGGGGTAGGAGGAGAAGGAGCAAATCAAGCCCTCTATCCTGTCCGTGTATGGGGAATATGTGCACACCTATGCACTCAGCGGTTGTGGTACTTGGGGAGCCACAGTCCATTCTGAATTCTGTGTCCGGGTTTCAGGTGGTCTGAAACCCGACCACATGATTCAAAATCCGGACTGTCCGGGTGAAACCCCGACAGGTGGCAACCCTAAGAGGGACCCTTGGGGGAAAAAAAGTGTCACAATTGTCACCTGTTGTCACAGAGCAAGCCCAACATGGGTTGCCGCCTCATCCCTTTAAAACCGAACACACATTAATTAATTACACAGGTTCTGTGGCTGATTAAGGGAGTAAAAAACTTGTATTATTAATATGTGTTCGGTTTTAAAGGGATGATGTGGCAAACCTAAGCCCAACCTCAACCAAGATGGGCACAACGTGTCCACATACATCTAAAAAGGGCTGTATTTACTATAATGGCACTTGTAGGTCAGTTCTTAGGGAATACTTCCCACCTGAAAGGGGCACCTGAGTATAAAGTATGCATACAACGGACACACCCCTCCCATGCACCTTTTAATTGAATAAAAAAAATAGCTTTTCCTACAAAAATTATTTCCAATCTGGTCCCCTGTATTACTTCTTTTTCACCACCAGATGCCCTCAGTCTTCCAGTTTGAATGACTGTCATAGATCCTCCCCTAGCCTGTGACTGGGCAGTGAAAAGAAAGGCAGCACAGTGATATGCCCATCTCATTGTCACTCTGCTCTCTCCTCCAATCAGGGTGTTCTTTGTCAGCAAATGGTTCCTTCTGATAAATCTTTCTCTTACAGTCCTGCCTTGTTTTTAGAGACTGCTAGAGGCTAATACCAGGTCAAATTCAAGTACTTACCCTACTTGCAATTAAAACATACATTTAATGATGTATTTGAAGAGGAACAGGTAATACGACCACCCAGGTAATGCAGGAATACCTTCAGGGACCCTCGGATCTGTGAGAAACCAAATGAGACACAGAAAACATGCGTGAGTGTGTCCATAAGATCTCTGACTTCTACTGAGTACAACAGTGGCTTATATGCAGAAGAAAGAAGGGAGAGGCTGTGTTTTAATGCATATGTTTCTAAAAGTTATGCAAACTCAGCGATTTGCGATGGTGGTTAATGATAGGATGTGTGGTTCAAGCACCTTGTACCTCTGGACCCCTTTACATTACACAGCACCCTGCACCTCTGGACCCCTTTACATTACACAGCACCTTGGACCCCTTTACATTAAATAGCAAAACACCTCTGGACCCTTTTACATTACACAGCACACTACACCTCTGGACCCCTTTACATTACATAGCACCCTGCACCTCTGGACCCTTTTACATTACACAGCACCCTGGACCCCTTTACATTACACAGCACCCTGCACCTCTGGACCCCTTTACATTACATAGCACCCTGCACCTCTGGACCCTTTTACATTACACAGCACCCTGCACACCTGGACCCCTTTACATTACACAGCACCCTGCACCCCTGGACCCCTTTACATTACACAGCAGCCTGGACCCCTTTACATTACATAGCACCGCACCTCTGGACCCTTTTACATTACACAGCACCCTGCACCTCTGGACCCCTTTACATTACACAGCACCCTGCACCTCAGGGCCCCTTTACATTACACAGCACCCTGCACCTCTAAACCCCTTTACATTACACAGCACCCTGCACCCCTTTACATTACACAGCACCCTGGACCCCTTTACATTACATAGCACCGCACCTCTGGACCCTTTTACATTACACAGCCCCAGTATCTCTGGACACCTTTACATTACACAGCCCCAGTACCTCTGGACCCCTTTACATTACACAGCACACTGCACTATCGGGCCCCTTTACATTACACAGCACCCTGCACCTCTGGACCCCTTTACATTACACAGCACCTTGGACCCCTTTACATTACACAGCACCTCTGGACCCCTTTACATTACACAGCACCCTGCACCTCTGGGCCCCTTTACATTACACAGCACCCTGCACCTCTGGACCCCTTTACATTACATAGCACCCTGCAGTACAGACCCCCTCCCTACAGTACAGACCCCCTCTACAATACAGACCCCCTCTACATTACAGCCCCCCTCTACAATACAGCCCATACAGACCCCCCTACATTACAGAGACGTGACCTGCAGCCCGACGCGGGCTGCCACGGCCCACCGGGCATATGCCCGGTATGCCCTATGGCCAGTCAGGGCCTGCCAAGGACAGTCCACAGCACAAGACTGCTGGGCCACAGGGGCAGGTAGGTGGGACAGGAGCCACTGGGAGAATTGGAGGATTAGGTGAGTATATCTTTGCTCTCTGAACCTCTAGACCAGTGGTCGGCAAGCCATCGATCATCTAGGCATCCTCGCAGGTCTGAATCATTGGGCAGTTGATAGGCTCAGTCCAGACATTCAGGAGTGACCTGGTTAGTTACATTAGCGGTTATTCTGGTCATTTATAAATGTGACATTCTCCAATATATACTTCATGTGGTTTTATCAGTTTAGGTAGATGGCTGTGTATTTTTACATAATGGAATTTGCTACCACTGTGCTGCTAATAGCTGAACACAGGGGAGGTTTAATGAGTACACACACAGAACTAGGTAATAACTGCTCTGCTGTTGCTGTGCTTTCCATACAGAAAACAATCTGTTTAATTGTAGAGACGGTCATTCCATATGTTCTGGGATGTATTCAGATTTTTGTTCTTTTTTTTCCACCAAAAATGTTATTTGTAAAGTAGAATATTAATGTATAAAAAAGGATGATTTGTAATGGCAAACTGCTGAAATCTTTATCTACTATCAAGTAACACTTGTATATCTCCTTCTGTAAATTGTAGATCGACTGATACACTGATTTTAATTCTGGACTGAAATCTATTTTCTTTTTTTTTCTTGCTCTCTTTGTTTGACTGAGTTTTTCCATCACTTCCTGTACTGGAAGCACAACAGGAAGTGAGAGAAAATCTCTCCAAAGTAAAAACAAATCCCTTCTGAGACTGGTGACCAGTGGCAGCTGGTGGTCAATATGTTGATGGGGTGGAAAACAGACTTGGCCCCCTTACTCGCACTTCCGAACACCCCCCGGCTCTGGGTCGATCACAGTGTCGATCCTCTTGCACTACACCCCCCACGCACAGTGCTCAATAGATAGCGATCCACTTGCACTAAAACTGCAAACTCCCGCTCGGTATCCACGGCCTTACCTTATATTGCAGTAGAGGTGTGGGGAGGAGGACTAGGTGGTGGTGCCCTGCTGAATCCGGGTTACTGGAAGAGGCTGTTGCTGCTGGGGCCTTTGGTACTCCTCCTGGTCAGGTGGGTCCTGGGACTTGATTGGCCGGGAGTCCCAAGACTCCCAGACAATTGGGTCTCAGGACCCTCTTCCTGATTGGCCGGGAGGAGAAGCAGGAAGACATTAGCGAATATTAATTCGCTAATGTCACACAAGTGGGTGGGCTTGGGCACAGTGCTCTGCACCCTGAGCCCACCCTTTTTTAAGGCAAATTAAATCCTCCTGCTCTAATCACATGCTAAAATAAAAAAACACATTGAAATTCAATGCGCCCAGTGCCTTGCATGGAGATTTGGGGCCACCACTGCTGGTGATAACTGTAAAAATTCTGAATTTCTCATCACGTTTTGTCCAAGTAACAATGGTCACCAATACAAATAGAGGGTGATAGAAAAATAAACACTGAATGAAAATCTATCCCTTCCACACCCTCAAAGCTATAAAAATATGTTTTTGTCTTTGGATTTTTTCCATTTATCACAAAATCATTGTGATAGGCAGATATATTAAAACATTATGGGATTAGAGGCAGGATGCCTGGACACACCAAATAACTTGAAACCACACCTAAATTTTCTTTAAATTACTTTATTAAATAAATAAGTAAAACTCACACACATTTTATTGGATAAAATATGGCCGCAGCATAACTATTGGATTTATTTAAATATATAACCATTAAATATCAACTCACATATTCACATTACTCAACCAGATTTTCCAACTAAATTACAGCTCAGCCACTAAGGCCGCGTACACACGAGGAGATATATCCGATGAAAACGGTCTGACAGACCGTTTTCATCGGACATGTCTCCTGGGAGATTTTGGTTTGATCTGTGTACACACGATCAAACCAAAATCCCCGCGGACAGACAGCGCGGTGACGTGGCGGTGACGTTGACGCTGCCACGTGACCGAACCAGGAAGTAAAATACTTCCACGCATGCGTCAAATCCATTCGACGCATGCGGGAGATTTCAGTCTGCTGTTTAGGCGTACTAACCAGCGGACATATCCGACAGACGGCTTTCCAGCAGACAAGTTTTAAAGCATGCTTTAAAACTTTTGTCTGCTGGAAACCTGTCTGCTTGCCCGTACAGACGATTGAATCTGTCCGCTGAAACTGGTCTGCAGACCAGTTTCAGCAGATATATTCGATCGTGTGTACGCGGCCTAAGACTCAAGCTGAAATGAAAATTGCCTTAAATAATTTAAAACTATCCCCTTTGCTTTTGCAAAGAGTTCTTTCCACATAGCTTAGCCGCGACAAAGGGAAGGGGGGGTGGGAAGCTGTATGGTCTTCCTCAGGAGCGGCTGGCCCCGGACCCATTGAGACAGCTCCTTAAATAGGGATTTTACAAATTCTAGAACATTCCAAAAGGTCAGATGACCTTAACTGCCCTGTCAGGTACCCCATAGACCCCAAAATCTCCCCAGTAACCTAGCTAACTGCACCAATCACTACCTTTCCGCCTAATAGCCCGAATGACCTATCCTATCCTTAGAATATACGCTTAGCAACAACTGCAAGCTACCAATCACTAATGTTCCCGCTCAAAAAGCCCAGAAGTGACTTGAAACTGCCCCTGCCAGAAATCCCATAAGGAAAAGGGGGGCCTTAAAACAGACCTATCCCCTTTTCCCTCCATTCTTTTTTTAAAGTATAAGTCCTCCTTTTCAAAAATAAAAACCAAACCCTTACCCCATCCCAGTCCCCTTTTCCACTCAGTGGGTGATTAGCTGTCAGTGCTCGCACAGCTAATGTAACATCCAGGGAATTTGAATTTCCTGCTCATCTTCTTTCTGTAGATCAGACTAAAGGAGAAGTAGATCCAAAGCTTGTTTGGCTCTACTTCTTCTGTGGATCACACGAGTGCAGTTCGTTCCGCTGTCAGCTGATGTCACAGAGACGGCCCAGGCTCAGAAAAGATCGCAACAATCAAGTCGGGATCCGTCCACATGCCTGGACCAGCACCCGCCTCAGCCTCTCAGAGAACCGATGAGAGGCTTAGCCGGCCACTTCCATCACTTCCCCAGCCCAGTGCTCCAGTGAGCTGGGGGGGGGGGGCAGAGCAGAGAGCGGTGACTGGCAATGTTCAATGAGCCCTGAGAACCGAGCAATCAGTGGTGTTTAATCGCTCGGTTCTCATTCTTAGAGCTGGCTGGGGGCAGATGCAGTATCCACCTAGGTAAAAAAGTACTCTGTGCTCTGTAAGGGCTTATTCACACTAGCAATTTAGGAGCAATAAAACCCTGCCAAGACACATTTTTACTCCCCCCCCCCCCAACTGAGAATGCTGCATCTGTCTGGTTGCATGGATAGAGGAAGCCTGCCGATGCCAGGAATGGAATAAGCATCCCTACACCCCTAGACTTAAGTTAGTGGCCCAAACCAAGCATGCAGCATGCAGCCACCAATGTCAAAACTTCTGATCTACGTGGCCAGTCCAGGTCAGTGAGACCTATAATATACAGAGGGTAAAATAAGTATTGAACACGTCACCATTTTTCTATGTAAATATATTTCTAAAGGTATTGACATGAATTTTTCCCCACATGTAACTCATGCAATCCATACATACAAAGACTCCAAAAAAAAATTGTAATGCAATTTCTCCTTTTGGCCACAAGAGATGCTGACTTCCAGAAAACTCAGAAATACAAAGAACACTAGTAAAAAGGGGAGTTTCAGGAAGTGCTGAGGTAAAGGGGGAGCAGGAAGTGCTAAGGTAAATGAGGTGGAGCAAGTGCTGAGGTAAATGAGGAGGAGGAAGTGCTGAGGTAAATGAGGAGGAGGTAGAGCTGAGGTAAATGAGGAGGAGGAAGTGTTGAGGTAAATGAGGAGAGGGAACTACTGATGTACCAGCATCTGAGGAGAACTTGACTGGTGTATGACTAGTGCTTGGGAGTAAACAAAAACCCACCCCTAAAACCTTAAACACACCCATAGAAATCACGCAACACCTTCTGGATTAAATGGCCACCAAAGGCCCCTTTTATTTAAAATCCAAAAGGTAAAATTAAATAACTTTATAAAAATAACCAACTTTTAAATATAAAACTTCTTTTTAACATTAAATATATATTTTTAACCATTACGCAATAAATTAACCTAACAAAAAACAATTAACCCCAAACAGTTGTAGACACGAGGTTCCTGAGAAAGGGAAAGAAAAAGTGCCCGGTAATCGGCTGTACCCCATAGAAAGTCTTCGGACCTCTAGCCGCGCTCCCATCAGCTCACAAGGCCATGACTTCCTCCTTCGTTTGATTCTTCAGCACGATATACCACTATCCACCTAACCAGATAGGGAAGGTGCCCATCCCATGACGGGCCCCAACTCCTACCAACAACTAAGGTACACCCATCTAATATGTATGTACCAAACCCCACCCAATTCTCAGGAACCCTGAACAAACGCCAACGTCCACCTGAAAAACAAAGAGCGTTACAAAACAGACACCCATACCAGACACTTCCCCAGGGAGGGAGGGAGGGAAAAACTGCCTGTGTGATGCCTCACTGTAGATGGCACCCGAATGGATGGCTCCGCCCCCCAGACCTTTTAAGGGAGCTTGCCTCGAGGCATAAGCCCCGCCCCCTGTGCAGCCGCGATTTGCGGCCCCTTCCTTATCCTGTCCCCCTGCTCAGGGTCCCCCCAGTCATGCGCACCTGCGCTAAGGTTCCACCTCGCTGCGGAGCTTCCTTTCTGAGATATCAGCATCTGAGGAGAGCTGTCTGAGGTACCAGCATCAGAGAGAGAGACACACACACATATAAAAGAGTGAGGAGGCTGAAGTGTTTTTCAGAGGAAGAGAGAGAGAGTCTGGGAACCCAGGAAAAGAAAAGGCTCTGACATGACAGTGCAGAGACAGTGAGAAAAGCACAACTGTGCCCAAGATTGTCAGTCAGAGAAAGACAAGGCCTGAGTTGTCAGCAATCCACAACCATTTGGGGAATCTCCTCAGTCTGCAGCGAGTTATCAGGCCAGTGTGAAGAGAGGAAGAGGTGCCATTAGAAGCTACTACAATGTGGGCAAGCAGTTCTGGGCCCGAATCATGGAGAGACAAAGCCACTCCCGGGATGCTGTCTTTGCCGTGCTGCCTGCCAGAGTCACCCTAAGCAAACTAAGCGAGTTGACGCCTGATCGAAAGGGGCAACTAAATCAGTGTTACCGGGACTGGTGAGTGGGCCTTGCGGCCAATACTTGCTACCACTGCTAGGGAATAAAGTCATTAAGAACTACTTAACCAGTGACCCCATAGCTCATATATTGCCTGTAGGCTTTACTGACGGCCGCAACTTAGGACTAAGGACTGCCCCTAGTTGTAACTACCTGAAAAGCCCTATCTGCTGGCCTGTTTAAAGGGGTACTATACCTCTGTCTATTCCTTTGAGTGCACACAACCCTTGTTGCATTTATATGCATTGGTTATTGCTAACCTGCCTGCTGAGTGTGTTCAATTCGGTTTAACTGTTACGCTATAATAGTCAATCAATAGACTAAGCGTATTTATCACTAAACAGGTGTGTGTGTGTGTGTGTATTTATTGCCATATCCCACAGTCAGGCGAAAGGCATTTCTTACTGTAAATTGTGCTTGCAGTAATTTTATTTAACCAGGTGTACCGGGGGGGTTGAGGTTGTTCTTGGAGTTGAGGAGCAGAACAGAAAACCAAAAATATAACCAGCGGTTCCAGGGCCGTCTTTAAGGCAGGGCAAAAGGGGAAGCTGCCCTGATCCCTGTCATTGTTATGGGGCCCAAAGCAGCTGCCTCATACTTACCAGTTTAAATGCCCTTGAAGTTTTAGTGATGGGCTGTGTCCTGATATCTCAGGGTGAAGTTCTGCTACTAATGCCGCCCAGCTCTGCCCTATTGTTGTGTACAGATAACTCACCTGCAGGCCCTGTGTTTACATTTAAATAACCGTCATATGTAAATAGTGCCGGGACCCATTTGGAAATAGCTGAGGCCGTCGGCATTCATATGTTAATAAAGGCAGCATTCATATGTATGTCATTCCCCTCTGCAGTGAAGAGATGATGCACTGTAACCTCTAGCAACCAATCAATGAGCAGTATTATTGTATAGTAATCTCTAGCAACCAATCAACAAAAAGAAATCATGTGCTGTAACTTCTAGCAACTAATCAGTAAGTGGTAATGATTTGCTGTAACCTCTGGCAACCAATCGCAATCATTGCCTGATCTGATACAGTAAACTGATTTCTAGCTAGACATAGGATGCATTAACCCCCCTGGCGGTATCCCCGAGCGTGACTCGGGGTGTTTTTTTTTTGCTAAAAGTCACGCTCAGGGTAGCTATGCAGAGCCTGCAGCGCGCACTGGCTTACCTTGTTCCTGGATCCAGCGATGCATCCACGCTGTGTGAGCGTGTGGGTGCTCGCTCGATTCACACAGTGTCCCCGTGTGCCGCCGAGCTCCGTTCCATACGACGTTACGACGCACGGGGGCGGAGAACGGTGCCAAATTCAAAAAAAGTAAACAAACACATTACATACAGTATACTGTAATCTTATATATTACAGTACTGTATGTAAAAAATACACACCCCCCTTGTCCCTAGTGGTCTGCCCAGTGCCCTACATGTACTTTTATATAATAAAAACTGTTCTTTCTGCCTGGAAACTATAGATTGTCCATAGCAAAAACAAGCAAACTCCTGCGCACGGGTGGATTGTCCAACACTTATTCAAAGATCTTCATAAAAAGTCATACAATTGTCAAGAATGGTAATAACAGAGGCCGTGCTGCCCTTCGTGGATGGGGTAGTCCTGGCAGAAAACAGAAAAAGAAAAGAAAGGCGCACAAAAGACATAACAAAACAGGCTTGTCAACAGGCAATGAGGTATGTTCCCCTCAGACCGCACTCCACAATGGGGGGACTAGAAGTATGTTGCTGCTGGCTTACGCGTTTCGAGGCATCTGGGGCCTCTTCATCAGAGCTCAGCAGTATAGACCCTTCCACAGACATTACCTATATAGCACTACATTCAATAAATGAATAGCAGGAGGCCACACCCTCTGCAGACCATAAGGGCCCCCCCAGGGGCCATACAAAAAGATCTACATATGTATATATATATATATATATATATATATATATAGTTGGGGGAGGTGTATTGTAGATCCCCAATAAAAAAACAATACATAATCATGCAAATCTCCAATGGCCACTCTAGTGCCATGGAAAGCAAATCACCAAGGGCTGAGGTAGAAGAGAGAAAAGGGAGGAAAAAGGGGAAAAAATAAATTGATTGAATTGAAGCACCAGAAGGGAGGCGATTTTGACTCACACAAAAAGGGTAAAAGTCACTACAATACTGCCAATGCACCCAAGACCAAATAGCGCAGTACCTTCACAGATAGTGGAGTACCTTCACAGATAGTGGCGCTGCAGACCCCCACTCCACGTGGCGCGATGCAGGGTGTCATTATTCCTCAATGCTGGAGCGCAAACACTACTCCATAGCAACCAAAAGTGTCCCTTTATGTCAAAAATGGTTTTAGATTAGGTAGAAATCAGCGATAATAAATTATAATCACTTGCAGAATTGAGCGACAGCGATTTGTGGGGAAATTCGTAATAAAAATAAAAAATAATGACAGCGACAATTCTGCAACTGAGCAAATTTCAATGTTTTTGAGTTGATTACATTATTGAATATTTTTTATTATAATTACATTATTATTTGTTATAATTATTTATAATTATTTATTATATTTAAAATTTATGATTTTGTTTTTCAAACTTTATCATAATTGTTTGGACAGATTTAAGCAAGTTATTCATAAGAATTTCTGGCCTACAGTATAAAACGCCAAATTTCCATGCAAAAAATGGTACCGCTTTTGGTATGTAATTCCAGAAAGAATCATACCGCCAGGGAGGTTAAGGTAAAAAAACAAAGCCCTCAAAACTAGTGCCTCCACTGGAAAATTTCAGGGCAGGTGAAACAGGAAGGGGTGTGATCTTGACAGGAAGGGGTGGGTCATATTTAAATTAGGGGGTGCACGAGTTTAGTCAGGCCTAGGGCAGCACAAAACCTAAATACACCACTGCACGGCGGCACCAGGAAAGCAATTTTCTCCCGTTCACATCTATGCTCTGCAGCCAATGTGTCCCCCAAACTACAAATTTTACAGTGACACTGTGACAGCATCTCCTACTGTTACATAGAGTTAAAAAAAAGTGGGAACATTTGTGAAGAACACTTGCGTGCGAGTCATTCATCCTAGCACCGTGCTGGAAATGAAAAACTGGGCTGCACATGTGTACATTTTGCATGACTAGTGTAGTTCAAATAGACCAACCCTCTCACGACCCTTTATATTAACCCCCCCAGCCCCCTTTAGCTTAACCTCCCAACCTTTTTCCCAATAACGAGAGCGACACAGATATTGGAGTAAAATTGGCCACAACAGCCATTTTATTTTATATAACCAAATTAAATATATATATTAACCAAATTTAAATAATTTCCAATAAAATCCAACTTTTATTCATTAACAGTAATTTTAACACTTTTATTATTAACACTGGTCTCTTGGTCTTTTGACAGTAACCCCATTAACCTTTTCCACCACCACACTGCTGTACCATTACCATATCCGGCCTCCAGCCGACTCCAGCTCAGAGACACCCACTTTTTAACCCGCAGTGTACCACAACCATATTACAGCGGACACCATTCCACTGCAACTAACCCCATAATGGGCCCATCCCAAGATGAGCCCCCAACCATTTTTCCATTCCATCTGTCAACTGTCACCATCCAGAGACCAAGGACACCGCCACAGCTGTCATGACAACCCATACTTCTACCTGCAAGAAAAGAAAACAAATGCACAACACCAAACACATAACCAACGGGGAGGGTGGGTGGGAAAAACCTGCCTCCCTGTAAAATTCCTCCCAACTTGTGCCTCGTGGGTTCCCCCGCCCCCGTATATATAGGGCTCCTCCCCCCTGACTCTTTCAGCCTACGGCCACTCCCCTGAAAGCACCTCCTTCCAGAGTTAACCCTCTGTTGGCCATCTTCCATCCCAGTCATGCCGGCCCTCCATTATCATTTTGTCCTGTCACTCCGGGCCTCTCTGCAGGTTGCGAGCAGGCAGGTCGGTTTATTTTAGTGCAGACATAGCCTGTTTTTTCTGCAATAAAGAGGCCCACTCATAGAATTTTAGACATTAGTTCTACTTTAAAGCCGAGGGCAATCGCCCTCTTTGCCCAGGAATAGCTCTGAATAGAGACAGGAAATATTTCCCATTTTGTTTTACAACAGATCAAGCAAGTAAACTTTACCCTAACACTTTTCTGCTGTTAAAAAAAAGTAACACAATAACCACAAATGGATTGTTTTTATGACGGTTTTACTTCCCAAAGAAATAAATAAGTCAAACCCCATGTGCTTTATGACAGATCCCCTTTAGCAAGCAATTTGTTCCCAGTAAAGGACTTTTCTAGGTTTCCAGCAGAGAGCGAGCCTGTGCTAATTTTCCAATGCGGACAATACGTTCTGTTCAGCTCTACGCTGACATCACAATGGAAAAAATTTAATTTGTATTTTTTTTTTATATTTACAATAAAGCGATTTTTGAGGCATGGCGGTGATACGTGCTGTTACCTTATGTGACTGCTCCGAGTATGATTTAGTACATGAAGCCGGATACCTGAACACTCCAGCGCTCTGCATAAACAAGTAAATCTAATTACCTTGCTGGCTGTGACAGGTCTAACAATGAGAAACAATGCTGGGGAGAGAATTCTTCCATTGTACAATAAAAGGATGCCTGCATTCTGGGTTATACATCATAAGCAATATCCAGAGAGGATTTCTCCTCATTATAGGGCAGCTTTCTCTGCTTTATTAAAGGATTAGTCATCAGGATTAGTATTACCTGGCACAGCCGCGGCGCCCGTCTGCTGCTGTTGGGTCCCGATGTTTGACACCTGGAAACATTGCCCGTTCGGGGACCATACGTCACTGTGCATAATGCTAAGGTAGGGACGTTCCATCCAGAACATCACTACCAGGCAGGACCAGATTTAAAGGGGTTGTAAAGGTACCATTTTTTTTTCCCTAAATAGCTTCCTTTACCTCAGTGCAGTCCTCCTTTATATACCTCATCCTTCCATTTTGCTTTTAAATGTCCTTATTTCTTCTGAGAAATCCTCACTTCCTGTTCTTCTGTCTGTAACTACACACAGTAATGCAAGGCTGTCTCCCTGGTGTGGAGTGTCGTGCTCGCCCCCTCCCGTGGACTACAGGAGAGTCAACGCCCTCTATGTTGCAGATAGAGAAAGGAGCTGCGTGTTAGTGGGCGTCCTGACTCTCCTGTAGTGGTGTGTATTGTTAGAGAGTTTTTTGATCACCACAGGGCCAATCAGCACTGCTCAGACAGAAGGCCAAGGGTCCTGCAGCTTTAAAGTACAGTCAGAGGAGAATGAAAACTCCTTCTACAAGCTTTAAGAGCCTCTAAGGTTCTGGAAGAATCCAGACAATAATGTTAGGATCCACCCAGATGCATAATTGGCAGCTGACTTAATCTTTCAATGTGCCATTAAAAGCCTGAGCCAGCTGCTCCCGCCCCCTCTCCAGGCAGTTGCTCCAGTACAGCTCTCACCAAGTATAGATATTTCCCGTGTACAGGTCTCCCCCTCCCCCAATATAGATCTCCCCCCGTACATGTCCCACTCCGGTACAGATCTTCCTCGGTATAGATCTCCCATAGTACAGATCCCCTTCACTCAGAATTGATTTAACCCATCCCTTTCAGTCATAGTTGTGTGCAGCCTATTCCATTAGGGTGTGCACCCCAACGCTCAAACACACATTACCAAAAACTCACAATGTTCATTCAAAAAGGGAAGGGGCTGGTAAATCACATATTTACCGGCCCCTTCCCCCACTCATCCCAAAACATCTCCGCAGCAACCACCCACGGGAGAGGAGAGGAGGGAAGTCGGTAGCACATGGGAGGCGAGGGCAGTAGGGGGGGATTTGTGCAGCACAGGATGATTAGGGTGTGCCTGGGCACACCTGGCACACCCTGTGTACACGCCTATGCTTTCAGTACAGATGCTCCCAATATGGATTACCCCCATTACCAACCCCCCCTCTGTTCCCAGTACATCTCCCTCCAGTACAGATCCCTCCCCAGACCAAGCATTTCAGAACTGCTCTTGCCTATCTCTTTCTGACGGGTGGCAGGAGCGGCAGTTTGCAGTAATCAGTGGTAGCTCAGAGATTTGGCCCCCCCATTACCCTCCTTTCTTATCCAAACCCCTGCTCTGATACCTTCCAGGTCTTGAAAAAAGCCACCCTGGGGGCAAGGAGCCACTATACACTACTACTAACACAAAACAAAGATGACAGAGAAATACATGAGGAATACACAGAAGAAGTCACAGATGGTATACTGAAAATTAAGCCTTTTTGGACATATTTAAGTTATTAAAAGGCACACATTTGATGCAGAGTAATTGGCTGGGTGCCGAGGAGACAGGTGATGTGTTAATAAGTGCAGGAAAAACAAATACATTCAGCAATAATGGCTTGAGTTATGTCTTTTTGGTTTTCACGGCCCAGGTTGTGATTGTACAGTAATGCTTATTGTTGTGAATATTTACTGTAGCAGCAGTTCCACTTCAAATACCTCATAGTAATTGTATTCATACATGCATGCTGATATCCATAATAAAATATTATGCTGCAGAAGTCTTAAAGGCTGATGAGATTTTAAAATACAGACTTATGCCGTGTACACACGATTGGAAATTCCGACAAGAAAAGTCTAATGTGAGCTTTTGGTTGGAAATTCCTACTGTGTGTATGTCGGGATTTCCGCCAACAAAAGTTTGAGAGCAGGTTCTCTATTTTTTCAGGGGAGAGAAGTGTACCGCTCCATAAAACAAATGATCCCCGTTGCTTCCGTCCCAATCAAACCAAGAGGGTGCTGGCTGTGCACAATTAGCATGGGATGAAGGAAAAAATCCTGGATCGCCGCACTCCTCGGAAAACGATGTCTTTATTTAAGCATAAGCAAACAAAATTTCAATAAAAAAAAAACAGCCAAAATGCATGCAGTCAAAAACGGTGAGTGGACAAGGAGAAAAGGGCTGACATGTTTCGCATCATGTGATGCTTACTCGTAGCTCTATTTTTTCAGACGGAAAAAGTTCTTATCGGATAATCCGCTCATCTGTATGCAATTCCGGCGCGCAAAAAACAGGCATTCTCAGAATCAAGCAGAAGAGCCGAACTGCCTATTGAACTTCATTGATCTCGGCTCGTCGTACGTCTTGTACGTCACCACGTTCTTCACGGTCGGATTTTACGACAAGATTTGTGTGACCGTGTGTATGCAACACAAGTTTGAGCCAACATTCCGTCAGAAAAAACACATGGTTTTCTTGTTGGAATTTCTGATCATGTGTATGCGGCATTAATGGGAACTTGCATTCTGCTTGTTCAGACAGACCGCCCCTACCCAAACCTCCACTTTGCCTGCACTCCCCCACCTTGCCATCCACCCACTGGAGTCAAGTGCAGTCCCTGGTAATCTTGGGTAAGGGGAGCATGTGATACTTTCTCTTTTCTACAATAATGCAGCAATGGGGCCTAAGCAGGGCTTGATGGAGACAGTACTTAGCCCTGTGATAGCTTTTACCAGTCATATGCTTATCTGTCAAGACGTTCAAAAAAAATGAAGAAGTTCATTAGACACCAGGTTTGGAATTATGTCCTCTGCTAACTTTTCTTACTACCAAGTGAAGTGGAGTTACACACACCCCCTCCAAAAATGTCAAGTCAGCAGCTACAAATATTGTACCTGCTGACTTTTACTATTAGGCCACTTACATGTCCAGGCATCCAGAGGTGTCCTCACCCGAGCCAAATCTTGAATCAGCTCTTGGATGCTGGCACCACCATTTTGGCTAAGGGAAACCGGCAGTGAAGTCTGCGCTCTGTGAATGGGCCAGCTGCGGTGGGAAGGAAGGGAGTATAGTAACAACAAGGCTGGCCCTAATTCATAGTTCCTGATGGGAAGGAAATGTAGAGAAGAAAAAAGAAAAGGAAGGAAGGGAGATCAGAATAACAAGAAGGCACGTAAGAAATGAAGGTAAAGAAGGAGACAAAGAATTGAGGAGAAGGAAGGAAGGAAGGGAAAAAGGAAAGAAGGGAGGGTAGTAAGGAAGACATGAAGGAAGGAAGAAAGGTTGGTTGGAAGAAAGAAATGAATAGGAAGGAAGGTAGGAAGAAAATGAAGCAAGCAAAGAATAAGAGGAATGGGAGTAAAAGCAAGGAAGGAATTGAGGAGAAGGATGGAAGTGATAGACCAATTCACAGTTCCTGATGGGAAGGAAAGGAAAAATGGGAAAGAAGGATAACAGGAAGTCATCAGAAGGCGACCAGCTCTGAGGAAGAGGGCTTGTCTCCCGAAACGTGTTAGTTTTCCAAGTAGTAGAGTTGTAATTTGATAGGCTTATATTTCTTCTTTTATTTGTGACTATGTTTTTAGTATTTTAATAAATAGATTTTAGTATTAAAGGTAATGCACTAGACGTTTGCACACTCCTTTCTTTTTAATATAGTGTTTTTGAGTCTCCTCCGCTCAAGGAGAGCAGCATCGCTAATAATATTGCCATGCTGTTGGATGTGAGACTAAAGCCTCGTACACACGGTATGATTGTTGGCCAACCGAGCATCTGATTTTTGTCAAAAGAGCATAGGATCTTGTCTTGCACACTGTATGGTACACAATTGTCATGCCACAAACACGAACATAGTGACGTACTACGAGGAATTTCAGCTCTTGAGCGCCACCCTTCGGGTCCCTTCTGCTAATTTTGTGCTTGGTGAGCATTGATTCCGAGCATGCGTGTTTGTACTTTCGAATTTTACGTGATGGATTTGTGTACTGATCATATGAAAATCAGACTTCAAACTGCTGTCCGCCAAAAAATTTACTAGCCTGTCATCCAACATTTGTTGGCCAAAAGTTTGACAACAATTGTCAAAAGGAGCGTACTAACGGTACGATTTTAGGACAACAGTCTGTCAACAGATAATCCCCTGCTAACAATCGCATCGCGTGTACAAGGCTTTAGGCTTGATTTGACTTTGTGATAGTCTGACTTGTTCTTTGACCAATCAAAACAATCCCAGAGTGAGATAATTTCCCATTACTGCTGCTCTAATCACAATGTCGGATGTCAAAAGTCGGATGGTAAGGACAAGGATCACAAGTCATGCGGCATGAGCTCCCAATGTCGAAGCGTTTGTTGGAAAAGTGTAAACCCGGCCTTAGTGAGCACTGAGGCTTTGTCTGTCATCTAAAGCAAGAAAGGAAAATTAAGAAGGAGGGAAGAAATTAGAAGGAAGGAAGAGGTAAGAGCGGATAGAAATAGGAAAGGGAAGTAAGGAAGACATTAGGGAGAATGAAGGATGGAAGAAAGGAAGGACGTGGAAAGAAAGGAAGAAAGAAATTGAGGAGAAGGAAAGTAGGAAAAAGGGGAGGAAAAAAAAAATAGGAAGGAATGGGTGTAAAAAGGTAGGAAGGAATTAAGGGAGAAGAAAGGAAGGACGGTGGAAAGAAAGGAAGAAATTTAGAAAGAGGAAAGTAGGAAAAAGGGGAGGAAAGAAAAGATGGAAGAAATTAGTGTAAAAGGAAGGAAGGAATTAAAGGGGTTGTAAAGGTACATTTTTTTTCCTAAATAGCTTCCTTTACCCTAGTGCAATCCTCCTTCACTTACCTCATCCTTGGATTTTGCTTTTAAATGTCCTTATTTCTTCTGAGGAATCCTCACTTCCTTTTCTTCTGTCTGTAACTCCACACAGTAATGCAAGGCTTTCTCCCTGGTGTGGAGTGTCGTGCTCCCCTTGGACTACAGGAGAGTCAGAACGCTCCCTACATTGCAGATAGAGAAAGGAGCTGTGTGTTAGTGGGCGTCCTGACTCTCCTGTAGTCCAAGGGAGGGGGCGAGCACGACACTCAACACCAGGGAGAAAGCCTCGCATTACTGTGTGGAGTTACAGACAGAAGAACAGGAAGTGAGGATTTCTCAGAAGAAATAAGGACATTTAAAAGCAAAATCGAAGGATGAGGTAAGTGAAGGAGGACTGCACTAAGGTAAAGGAAGATATTTAGGGGGAAAAAAAAATTCCTTTACAATCCCTTTAAGGGAGAAGAAAGGAAGAAATTAAAGGAGTTGTAAAGGAAAACATTTTTTTTAGAGACATAATAGTTAACTGAATACTTTTAAAAATTATTAAACATAGATAAAAAGAAATCATATAATGTACCTGCAGTTTAGTTTAGTTTCGTTTTTGCATGCTGTTTCCTGGTTCTCTGCCTTACAGAGCCACAGAGCCAATACAGAGACAGTAATGGTTTGTAAAACGAAAGTGATTGGTGCTGAGGGCTTTTAGACACAAAGTAATCACACCTTGATTAGTGACCACAGAGAGGCGTTACCGCAATTACTTACCTTTGTCAGCAGCAGCCGTCGCCGTCCATTATCAAAAGCCGTGCCTCCTCCTCAGGCTGTTCCGTGAGAGGCAGAACAGTAATTTTCCCAGCAGTGCCTCTGTTTAGTGTTCAGCCTATCACGGATGCCTTCTCATTCTCAGCCTCGGCCTCAGACGATGAGAAGACATCCGTGATAGGCTGAACACTAAACAGAGGCTCTGCTGGGAAAATTACTGTTCCGCCTATCACGAAACAGCCTGAGGAGGAGGCGCGGCTTTCGAATAATGGAGCTTCTCGCCGACGTCTGACATATGGTGGAGAACAGAAGAAGGTAGGGAGATCGTCGTCGAGGCATTTTACAGGCACAGTGAGGCATGTATAATAGTACAGTGACTCACTGTGCCATCATACATGCCTCACTCACTGTGCCATCATACATGCCTCATGCCTCACTGTGCCATCATACATGCCTCATGCCTCACTGTGCCATCATACATGCCTCATGCCTCACTGTGCCATCATACATGCCTCATGCCTCACTGTGCCATCATACATGCCTCATGCCTCACTATGCCATCATACATGCCTCATGCCCCTCACAACCAGGAAGTGTGGAGATCAGAGAAGGATTACAGCAACTTGAGAGTAAAAAAAACGAACAATGAGGACATGAAAACTGCACTGCAATAAGATAAAAAAATGTTTCCTTTACAAACCCTTTAAGGAAAAGGAAGGTAGGAAAAAGGGGAGGAAAGAAAGAATGGAAAGGATGGGTGTAAAAGGTAGGAGGAAATTAAGGGAGAAGAAAGGGACGGTGGAAAGAAAGGGAGAAAGAAATTGAGGAGAAGGAAAGTAGGAAAAAGGGGATGAAAGAAAGAATGGAAGGAATGGGTGTAAGGCCGTGTACACACGATCGGTCCAACCCGATGAGAATGGTCCGACGGACCGTTTTCATCGGTTCACCTCTGAAGTGGCCTGATGGTCTGATGTGCGTACACACCATCAGTTCAAAATCCGATCGAGTCAGGACGCGGTGACGTAAAACACAACGACGTGCTAAAAAAACTAAGTTCAATGCTTCCAAGCATGCGTCGACTAGTGTTGCTCACGAATATTCGCATTGCGAATATTCGCTACGAATATTGCATATTCGAGTATTCGCGAATAACGCGAATATCGCGGCGAATATTCGCTATTTCGAATATTCGAATGTTTTAAAAATTTTTTTAGAACAGATCACATCCTAGAGATCCCCATCGACGTCTAAAAGCATTGCTGGTATGATTAGAGACCTTGGGCCGAGTAGCTGCAGCGCTCATTTTATATTGCCGAAAAATCGCAATGCGATTATTCGGCAAATAGCGATATCGCGCGATTATTTTATATTGTAATATATCACGAATATTCTGAGCCAATCAGAGTACTCCATTCCGCATTTCTCGAAATTTCGAAATTATTTTGTATTGTAATATATCACGAATATTCTGAGCCAATCAGAGTGCTCCTTCCGCATTTCTCGAATATTCGCAATTATTGTGTATTGTAATATATCACGAATATTCTGAGCCAATCAGAGTGCTCCTTCCGCATTTGCCGAATATTCGCAATTATTGTGTATTGTAATATATCAAGAATATTCTGAGCCAATCAGAGTGCTCCTTCCGCATTTGCCGAATATTCGCAATTATTGTGTATTGTAATATATCACGAATATTCTGAGCCAATCAGAGTGCTCCTTCCGCATTTCTCGAATATTCGCAATTATTGTGTATTGTAATATATCACGAATATTCTGAGCCAATCAGAGTGCTCCTTCCGCATTTCTCGAATATTCGCAATTATTGTGTATTGTAATATATCACGAATATTCTGAGCCAATCAAAGTGCTCCTTCCGCATTTCTCGAATATTCGCAATTATTGTGTATTGTAATATATCACGAATATTCTGAGCCAATCAGAGTGCTCCTTCCGCATTTCTCGAATATTCGCAATTATTGTGTATTGTAATATATCACAAATATTCTGAGCCAATCAGAGTGCTCCTTCCGCATTTGCCGAATATTCGCAATTATTGTGTATTGTAATATATCACGAATATTCTGAGCCAATCAGAGTGCTCCTTCCGCATTTCTCTAATATTCGCAATTCGCATTCGCAATTCGCAATCGCATTCGCGATAGCGAAAATTCGCAATCATTTCATTTCGAAAATATATCACGAATATTCGTATTTAGCGAATATCTGTCGAATATTCGACTATATATTCGAGATATATCGCGAATTCGAATATGGCATATTCTGCTCAACACTAGCGTCGACTTGATTCAGAGCATGCGGGGGTTTTTGAACTGATGCTTTTGCGTACAAACGATCGGTTTGGACCGATGGTCAGGCGTCCATCAGTCCGATTTTAAAGCAAGTTTTAAAACTTTGGTCCAAAGGACGACAGACCGATGGCCCATACACACGTTCAGTTTGGACCGATGAATCTGGACTTCCGTCCATTCTCATCGGTTTGAACCGATCGTGTGTACGTGGCCTAAAAGGTAGAATGGGATTAAGGGAGAAGAAAGGGACGGTGGAAAAAAAGGAAGAAAGAAAGGAAGAAAGAAATTGAGGAGAAGGAAAGTAGGAAAAAGGGGAGGAAAGAAAAAATGGAAGGAATGGGTGTAAAAAGGTAGGAGGGAATTAAAGCGGTTGTAAACCCGCATCAAATTTTTTTATTTATTTTTCTCCTGCAATATCATCTTGACTCGGCGTGTCTTCTGGGTATCGCTGCTCCAGCGCTGTGATTGGATGGAGCGGCGATGACGTCACTCCCGCGCATGCACGCAGGAGATTTCAATTCGGCAAGGTCCAGCGGCGGCCGGTCCTTTCGCCGCAGATCCCCCTGCGCATGCGCCGCTGCAATCAGCGGCTCATTGCGAGGGGAATATCTCCTAAACCGTACAGGTTTAGGAGATATTCTTTATACCTACAGGTAAGCCTTATTAAAGGCTTACCTGTAGGTAAAAGTAAAAAAAGAGGGTTTACAACAACTTTAAGGGAGAAGAAAGGGATGGTGAAAAGAAAGGAAGAAAGAAAGGAAGAAAGAAATTGAGGAGAAGGAAAGTAGGAAAAAGGGGAGAAAAGAAAGGATGGAAGGAATGGGTGTAAAAAGGTAGGAGGGAATTAAGAGAGAAGAAAGGAAGGACTGTGGAAAAAAAGGAAGAAATTAAGGAGAAGGAAAGTAGGAAAAAAGGGAGAAAAGAAGGGATGGAAGGAATGGGTGTAAAAAGGTAGGAGGGAATTAAGGGAGAAGAAAGGAAGAAATTAAAGAGAAGGAAAGTAGGAAAAAGGGGAGGAAAGAAGGGATGGAAGGAATTGGTGTAAAAAGGTAGGAGGGAATTAAGGGAGAAGAAAGGAAGGACTGTGGAAAGAAAGGAAGAAATTAAGGAGAAGGAGAGATGGGATGGGAGGAATGGGTGTAAAAAGGTAGGAGGAAATTAAGGGAGAAGAAAGGAAGGACTGTGGAAAGAAAGGAAGAAATGAAGGAGAAGGAAAGTCGGAAAAAGGGGAGGAAAGAAAGGATGGAAGGAATGGGTGTAAGAAGGTAGGAGGGAATTAAGGGAGAAGAAAGGAAGGACTGTGAAAAGAAAGGAAGAATTTAAAGAGAAGGAAAGTAGGAAAAAGGGGAGGAAAGAAGGGATGGAAGGAATGGGTGTAAAAAGGTAGGAGGGAATTAAGGGAGAAGAAAGGAAGGACTGTGAAAAGAAAGGAAGAATTTAATGAGAAGGAAAGTAGGAAAAAGGGGAGGAAAGAAGGGGTGGAAGGAATGGGTGTAAAAAGGTAAGAGGGAATTAAGGGAGAAGAAAGGAAGGACTGTGGAAAGAAAGGAAGAAATTAAGGAGAAGAAAAGTAGGAAAAAGGGGAGGAAAGAAGGGATGGAAGGAATGGGTGTAAAAAGGTAGAGGGAATTAAGGGAGAAGAAAGGAAGGACTGTGGAAAGAAAGGAAGAAATTAAGGAGAAGGAAAGTAGGAAAAAGGGGAGGAAAGAAGGGATGGAAGGAATGGGTGTAAAAGGAAGGAAGGAATTAAGGAGAAGGAAGGAGGGATGGGAGGAAGGAAGTGATGCAGATGAATAATGGAATAGAAGGGAAGGAAAACAAGCAAGGAAGGAAAGAGAGAAAGAACGTAGAAAGGAAAAATAAAAGAATGATCAGTTTAACGATTTCAAAATGAATAAGTAATGCAAAGGCATTGGGTCAATATATTGAGCTGTCAGCAGCTTCCTTTTAACTGGCAGGGACTTTTAACAAAATATCAATCTGTTTCCACTTCCATTGTATCCTCTGGGCTATTAAAGCTTCGCATTACCATCTTTATAATGTCACAAAGGTAGTTAAATTGGAATTCAGCTTGCCATCCAAGCCGCACACCGTGGAAAGGTTACATAAAACTTGGTAGAAATGTGCAGACAGATAAATTGTAGAGTCAGGGATAGTTTGTATCCACAGCGCAGAGCGTGTGTTTCCTCCCCCTTATTGATCTGTCAGCCGCTGTTTGTTATCACATCCTCATCCTGTATTGATTTATCGGCTTGCACAGAGAAGCCTTGTATACAGAGACCTTTCACCCTTCTCTCCCTCTAGCGCTCTCTTTGGGTGGCTCTATTGAACTTTCTTTTGGCAGTTCATACATCAGCTCATTTAGCTGCCAGGGTGATATATCAATTAACTATTAATCATCATAGTCATAATATTGCCATTAAAATGTTAATGATTTCTGCTCTGTGTCATCGTTTATTTATCAGAGATCTATTTCAAGTTACAGAGAACATTATTTTTATTATTTAAAACAGAGGATGCCTCCATAATTTTGATGACTTCATTTGTCTTGGAAATGTCAAGGAAAAAATATAACAAGCAGTGCCAAACATTTTAAAGGGCTAGTAAAACACAATAAAATACTGTGCTGCTAATAACATCCACCAAAATGTATGGAAAATACTCAAACCTGTGCAGAAAATGCGATATTCAGCATTGTGTGTACATTAGGTTTGCTTTGCAGACTGCTATGATATGTTTTTTGCCCCTTTATTACTATAAAGGCCTGATGAGTGACAATTGGAAACAATCTATATATTGTTCTTCTTTAGCAGTGGTCTCCAAACTGCGGCCCATGTCCCGGATGTGGCCCTTTGTTTGCTTTTAGCTGGCCCTTGGGACATTATTCCCTTAACTGTCAGCAATAGTGGGGCATAGTTACTGACACTGACACCGACATTGGGGCACTATTCCTCCCAGTGATGGGGCATTATTCCTCCCTTTTACACCAATGATGGGACACAATTCCTCCCATTGATATCAATGATGGGGAAGTATTCCTCTTATTGATACCAATGATAGGGCACTATTCCTCCCATTGACACCAATGATAGGGCACTATTCCTCCCATTGATACCAATGATGGGACACTATTCCTCCCATTGATATCAATGATAGGGCACTATTCCTCCATTGATACCAATGATGGGACACTATTCCTCCCATTGATATCAATGATGGGGCAGTATTCCTCCCATTGATACCAATGATGGGGCACTGTAACGAAACGTCCCACACTCCGCTTGAGTGCTTCCGTCATATACCGCTTCCTATTAGTCTGGATATAGATATCAGATATTCCAGCTGCTCTCAAGCACACGAGACAAAACTTGTTTGTCTGTTGAACATGGAGTGTTTAATAGAACCAAGAATACAACCTTATATACAGTTTAACCCCCCTGGCGGTATTCCCGAGTCTGACTCGGGGTTAGATTTCTGTGCTGCGATTAGTAACCCCCGAGTCAGACTCGGGCTCGCCTCGCTGAATCCACAGGCATGGTTTACTTACCTTGTTCCTGGATCCAGTGATGCATCCGCGCTGTGTGAGCGAGCAAGTGCTCGTTCGATTCACACAGTGTCCCGCCGAGCTCCGTTCCCTGCGACGTTACGACGCACGGGGGCGGAGAATGGCGCCATATTCAAAAATGTAAACAAACACTTTACATACAGTATACTGTAATCTTATAGATTACAGTACTGTATGTAAAAAATACACACCCCTTGTCCCTGGTGGTCTGCCCAGTGTCCTACATGTACTTTTATATATTAAAAACTGTTCTTTCTCCCTGCAAACTGTAGATTGTCCGTAGCAACCAAAAGTGTCCCTTTATGTCAAAAATGGTTTTAGATCAGCTAAAAAAACAGCGATAATAAATTATAATCACTTGCAGAATTTAGCGATAGCGATTTGTGGGGAAATTCGTCATAAAAAAAAAAAATTACAGCGACAATTCTGCAACTGAGCACATTTCAGTGATTTTGATTTGATTACATTATTGAATAATTTTTACTATAATTATATTATTATTTGTTATAATTATTTATAATTATTTATTATATTATAATTTATAAAAAATGTTTTTTTTTAAATGTCATACCCGGGATGCCTATTAGACTCTTGTTTGGTCAGATTTAAGTGAGTTATTCCTAAGAATTACAAGCCTACAGTATAAAACGCCAAATTTCCTTGCAAATAATGGTACCGCTTTCAGCACCTAAAATCTGAAAGAATCATACCGACAGGTAGATTAAAAAGGAGGTAACCAGAACATAAATTTACATGAGCTAATTAACTAATCATTTACCCAGACTAGGCAACTCATAGATACGACCTTTCAGGGTAGACGTCACATCTCTTCGCTCACCTGCTATACAATACACATTATAATAAGTGTAAACACAGGGCATCTTCACACAAGGGTCAATTAGCACAGAGAACAGACAGATGGCTGGAGGTGAGGACATTAGAATCTAACAGTATGTGTCCCAACATGAATGATTCGCTCTTCCAATTAACCCGTTGAGTTTAGAATCAACAAACAGTAAATAGTTCTTTACAGATATCCTGGAATATATTGTGGATAATAATTACATAATAATCCCATCTCAGATAGTCCAAGATATAATTTCTCAGTCATCCTATGCCCCTAGTGGACATAGGATGATTTTAGACATAAGAGGGTTTGGGGATGTCCCGGGTGAGTCTGTCACAGGCACTATTCCTCCCATTGATACCAATGACAGGGCACTATTCCTCCCATTGAAACCAATGATGGGGCACTATTCCTTCATTAAAACCAATGATGGGGCACTATTCCTCCCATTGACACCAATGATGGGGCACTATTACTCTCCTTAATACCAATCATGGTAAGAATACCCAATAACATAAATGATGGGACACTATTCCTTCCATTGATACCAATGACAGGGCACTATTCCTTTCACTAACAAAAATGATGGGGCACTATTCCTCCCATTGACACCAATGATAGGGCACTATTGATCTTTTATTAAAAAGAATCAAGCAACCAATTTTATACAAAAGTAAAAAACATAACTATAGAACAAAACTTCAAAACATAAATCCAAGGAATACACATCCAGGGTCAGAATATATACAATATATACACTATACACAATATATACACTATACACAATATATACACTATACACCACCACCAAAACATTACTACAAAACTATTTACACAAAGAAGCAGAGAGGGCCTAAGAGGCACAACCCGTCACCTATGTACGCAGCCATTTATCAAAAATGTATCAAAAATAATAATAATCTAGGGTGATAAGAGACAGACAGCCACACCCGGGAAAGAGACTCCTGGCAGTCAGGGAGGCCTGAAACCCCTCCACGCCTTCAGCCAAGCCCCCTGACCCCACTTGTCTCTCTCAAGCCCCCGAATCTTCCCCACCTCATGCACAATGTCATACACCACCACCTCAACAGGAAGGATTTTTTGCCGAATGCTGACCTGACACCGTGCGTTCCAGGTGAAATAACGGACCACTAGACTAACTAAAAAAAGTGTATCCAAACAAAAACCTCCACCGGTACTGAATGCTCCGTACACCCACTCAGCATAACCCAGCCTGGAGAGGAAAGGAACACCGAGCGCCCGCCCCACCTGTCTGTACACTTCTATGTTAAAGGGGCAATGAAGCAGAAAATGGTCCATAGTCTCCTCCTCATCTGCACACTCCTCCCGAGGACAGCTACGATCCATCGAACTGCGAAATTTCAAATTGCCCCGAACATAGAGCTTCCCATGGAAGCACAACCAGGCCAGATCCCGAAATTTAGGAGGTATTCTATCCAAATTAATCAGCCTCAACCCCGCCCTCAAAACTGGGCCTGGGCAATCCCTTAAGGCCAGTGGGTCATGAAAGACTTCGCTCAAGACTCGACTCATAAGGTCTTTCCTCGGAACCGATCTGAGATCTTCAGCCGACAATCGCCACTGCCGCAGTAACTTCAGGCACGGAGCTACATAGGCTGGCAGCTGACCACGATGACCCCTGCGATTCTTCACTTGGCCACCTTCTTCCCAAAGTCGTAGAAAAGGCCTAAACCAAGATCTAAATATGCCTGCCCATCCAGGAGGTTCCACTGCAAGCATACTACCAGTATTAAACTTAAGAAATAGCAGTGAAAAGAAAAGAACTGGGTTGACCATACCTAAGCCACCCTCCCTCCTGGATAGGTAGGTGACATTCCTCTTGATGGGGTTCAGTCTGTTCCCCCACAGCATCTGGAAGAACACACTACTGACCCTAGCATAGAGAGACACTGGCAAGATGCAGACAAAGCTGACATACAAGAAGATCGGAATCAGGTAGGTCTTAATCAGATCAACCCTTTCCCTCATAGATAACTTCCATCTCTTCCAGCTGACCACCTTAGCATTGGCAATTTCCAGTCTGCCTTCCCAGTTTTTGAGGCCATAATCGCCGGGTCCAAATTCAATGCCTAGTATCTTAATTCTTTCCTGGGGCACTGGAAAGGTGTCCGGGAGATCAAACCCCTCACCTTCCTTTCCCATCCAGAAAACTTCGCTCTTTTCCTGATTGATCTTGGAGCCTGATGCTTCAGAATATCGTGATGTCAGAGAGACCACCTCCTCCGCCTCATCCGTCCCAGTGACAATCACCGATACATCGTCCGCATAAGCAACAACCCTCAATGGCGGCTCACCCGGGAGCCCCACTGGTACCCCACACAACATGCCGCTCTCTAGCCTCCTGATGAAGGGGTCGATTGCAAACACATAGAGCAGGGGACTCAGGGGACAACCCTGGCGCACCCCGGAGCCAACCTCAAAGGACTGCCCAACCCAACCATTAACAAGAGGGAAGCTTTCTGCCCCCTTATACAAGACTTTCAGCCAATCAACAAAACCACCCGGCAGACCGTACTTACTAAGGAGCAACCACAGGTACTCATGGTTAACACAATCAAAAGCCTTTGCCTGATCCAAAGTCAGCAAATACTTTCCCCAGCCTGCAGCCCTGCACCGCTCCAAGGCCTCCCGGACAGCTAACACCGCTGTGAAGGTGCTCCTACCCTGGACCGAACAGTGCTGATGGCGAGAAAGCAAAGACTCTGCTACTGACGACAGGCGCCAGAAAAATATCTTCGCCAGTATCTTTCTATCGACATTAAGAAGGCTGATGGGGCGCCAATTCTCAATCATCGAAGGATCTTTACCCTTTGACAGAAGAATCACAGCCGAGTGCCTCATGGAAGGGGAAAGCACCCCCTCAGCGAGACAACTGTTAAAAACCTCTACCAAATGTGGGGCCAGAATAGACTTAAAGGCTTTGTAAAACTCAGCCGTCAAGCCATCCGGTCCGGGTGACTTTTTGATGGCAAGCTGTTCAATTGCCCTCATCACCTCTTCAACTGTGATCTCCTCTGTCAAATTCATCAATGGAACATCTCCACAATTTAGACCTGGAGTAGAGTCCAAAAAGCTTTCCATCTTGTCACGGTCAAGCTCTTTCCTCCCAAGAAGGTCGGCATAAAAGGACCTCACGACCTCCAGAATCCCTGACCTGGACTTTGTCAAGGAACCTGTACTGTCCTTAAGGCCACCGACCGCTTTAACAGCTACACCTTGTTTGCAGTTCTGGTAAGGGTCAGGCGAGTGGTACTTCCCATAGTCCCTCTCCAGAACCAAAGAGGCATGCCGGTCATATTGACACTTCCTGAGGAGGAGTTTCACTTCGGAGATTGCCCCAGGATCTCCTCCTCTCGAGACAAGGATATCCAGCTTCCTCCGCAAACGTTGGTAGGTCATGTATTTATTAAACTGGTTTCTATTGGCTAGGCCCCTGAAGAATCCAGCGGTCCTCTTTTTGGTCAGCTCCCACCACTCAGCCTTGCTGCTACAAAAGTCCAGGATGGTCACCTGTGCCTGAAAGAATTCCTCAAAGGATTGTCTAACATGTTGTTCCTTGAGTAGAGTCGAATTCAATCTCCAGATGCCCTTTCCCCTCTGAGGGGCGTCTGAAGCATTCAGGGCCACAGATAGCATACAGTGATCAGAGAACTCTACTGCCTGCACCACTGGGGGTGAGAAAGCAGAGGCCTCCTTCAAAAAAAACCTGTCTATCCTACTCTGACTATTACCACGATGAAAGGTGAACCCGGTGTCATCCGGGAGGTGCTTAATGTGCACATCCACAAGACCAGCATCCCTAACCATACTATTTAAAAAAACGCTATCATATCCCAGCCGGTCCTTGAAGTCCTTCCTGTCCTTGGGCCTAATTACTGTATTAAAGTCACCTCCAAAGACCACTTGCCGGGATGTAAAAAGAAATGGCTTGATCCTTGTAAAAAGGCATTTCCTGTCCCACTTTGTGTGCGGCCCGTAAATATTAATTAGGCGCAGGTCCTGCCCTCCCACAAGGACGTCTAAGACCATACATCTCCCAATCTCCACCTCAAAGACCCGCCGGACAGTTACCATGCCGGTTTTAAACAACACCGCCACACCGCCGTAAGGCTCGGCCGCAAGAGACCAGTATGATGGACCATACCTCCACTCTCTCTTGGCCATATGAATATCTGCCAAGGAGGTGAGCCTAGTCTCTTGCAAAAATAAAATTTCAGCATCTAATTGGCTGAACAAAAATAAGGCCATAGAACGAGCTCTCACTGACTTAATGCTGGCGACATTAATTGTCGCCACTTTTAACGGAGGGGGAACCGCCATTTGGGTTATTGGGTGGATTGCTTCTTAGCTCCCCTCTGCTGCTCATCACCAGAAGCCTCTCTTTTTCTTGAGGCCGCCTCAAAATCCATATCTGAATCAGAACTCAGCTCTGAAGAAGAGCCAGATGAGGAAATGTCCCAACTAGAGGACCTATGACGGTGGGAGACAGGCACCAGAGCTTCCTGTTCCCGCTCCGTCCTCACCACATGCTTCTTCCGTTTTCCAACCTTCCTTCTCTCTTCCAAATACTTGAGGTCGGCCTCAAAGATGCCTTCATCTCTGTTTTTTTTCTTTAAAGTCTTCCCAGAAGACTTTGTCATAGAGGAGGAAGCGACCTTCTCAGTACCCACTACCACTCCTGATGGGGGGGGTAAATCAGACGTAGGAGGGGTAGACTCCTGGGGGGTAACTGACACGGGGGGCACAGACTTAGAGGGTTTTGACACAAGAGGAGCGGGTACAGTAGGCTGGGGGGACACAGAGACAGATACAGAAGGAGAACCTACAGACACAGGGGGGGTGGCCACAGGAACTGGGGAGGGATCCTGAGCAGGACCAGGGGGGTCGGTCACCGCAGTGGAGGATGGTACACTAGGGGCCTCACCCTCCATCCCGTCCAGCCTTGACATCTCATCCACTACCTCCTTCTCCATATTGTGCCAGGCCTCAGGGCATCTGCTGTAGGGGTGGCCAAAACGCAGACACAGGTTGCACCTGATCTTCTGGTCGCAGTCCTTGGCCACATGACCCTGACCCCGACACACTGAGCATATCAAGGCCGAACAGGAGGAGCTAAGGTGGCCCCTCTCTCCACATCGGTGGCACAGCTTCGGCTGACCAGGGTAGAACACGGTCATCCTATCCCTCCCTATGAAAGCCGAGGAGGGCAGGTGACGGACAACATTCCCATCCCTGGCCAACCTGACTGTTACCGACCATCCCCCAGTCCAGATGTTACGCTCATCAAGGATTTTATTAGGTTTGGTCAAAACCTCCCCATAGTTCCTCAACCAAACTTCCAAATCCCGGGCAGGGACGCTCTCATTGGTGAGAATGATAGTGATCTTTTTCACCGTCGATCGCTGCGAAATCGCAACTGGGGCCAGACTTTCCCATTCGGGTCTTGACCTGCACCGGGCCTCATATCTCTCCCAGAACAGGTCAAGACCCTCTGGCTTGGTAAAACTGACTATATAATCCCGCGTCCCTGACACATGTATAAAAGCATAGAGATCGTTAACCCCAAAACCCATCTCTAGGATTAAATCCACCACTGCACGCCTTGCAGGGGGGACTGCACCTCCTTCCCATTTCAGGATAACGACATTGCGTCTGGGACCCCCAGCAGAAGCCAGAGACCCCAGACCAGATCCCGGGGTGCTGAAGGTGGTAGCCCGCAGAGGAAAACCCTGCTTGGGGGCGGAGCTACCAGGGGCAGAGAGCACCACTTGAGCAAAAGAAGGTTTGTCCGGGCCAATGCCCCACACTGAAGTCACATTTTCATCAGGAACAGTCACTGTTGCTGCTGCAGTACCAGCTGTCTCCTGATGCTGCACTGTAGAGCCCTCAGCAGCAGTGGGGCAATCAGCTCTGGTCTCAGCAGCAGTGGGGTTAATGGGTTCAGCTGGGACTTGCAGTTCCTTCACAGGAATGTCATTTTTTAAATGTGTCTCTTGCTGCATTGCAGCCTCAGCAGTCACATCATTGCTGCAAACAGTCTTATTATTGGGCACAGTCACAGATGGAACATACACAGTCTTATCCACAACACGTGGCTTAGCTGGCTTCACTCTATCAGGTACATCATCAGTTATGTCTTCCTCATTAAAAACCATCTGATCCCCCCGCACAGGAGACTCCATTCCCTGGATCACCCTCAGCATGCCTCCTGAGTCCTGTGAAGGCATGGGGGTGCTTACCTCTCCTTGGGGGGTCAGGGGATCAGAACTGGGGGTCTCCTCCTCCTCCTCCACCTCCATCTTGGTCACCTTCGCAAACCTCCTCTCGTTGGAGAACTTCTCTTTAAAGGGGCCATCCCTTCCCTCCATAATGGCCACGATGGTCTCCTGGTGGTCCACACGGACCTTTGCCAATTGGATCTCTGGATCCATGGATCCGCGTTTCAGGCTATGTAAGCCCTCACGTTGCTTTCTCAAGCGCTTCAGCTCCGCACGTAGCTTATAAAGCTTATCCCTCTCCCTGTTCAGGACTTTTATCCCGGCCACCACTCGCTCCCGAATGCCCGCCGATCCTTCATCCTCACCAGGGGCAGAGAGATCACCAGCTGAGGCTTGTAGAGAGGCAGGCATGCCAGCAGATGAACCAGGAGGTGGCTGAGAACCTCCAGCAGGGGAGGCCCCGCCGCCCTCCATGGCTTCCCCAGAAAGGGGCCAGGAGAGCTGGGATAGTTTTTCAGGCGACTCCCTTCTCACACGGATCTCAGGGAGCAGCTCAGACACACCTTCCTCCTCACACACCTGTGCTCCAATGGTGGGTGGGGCACTATTTCTCCCACTGACACCAATGATGGGGCACTATTCCTCCTATTGACCACAATGATGTGACATTATTCCTCTCATTAATATCAATGATGGGGCATTATTACTTTCCTTAATACCAATCATGGGGCATTATTTTCCTCCTCTGAGACCAGGATATTTTCTACTTTCACTGGCAACAGTGCAGCCTTCATGGGACCAGTTGTGCAACTGGGAGGAAGCCTGAGGGAGTGAGGGATAAGGTAAGTAAAGCTGCTTTTTAAAAATAAGCATTTAACCCTTGTGGTGCTTGAGGGGGGAGAGGGGGGGTTTCGACTTTATCTGGAGTTGAGCTTCATGTGTATCTATAGTGTTTGCTGTTTGTGTACTGATAGAGAGATTTCCCCTCACTTCCTGTCCTGGATACTAGGGTTGTCCCGATACCACTTTTTTAGGACGAGTACAAGTACCGATACTTTTTTTCAAGTACTCGCCGATACCGAATACCAATACTTTTTTTTAAATGTGTCCCCAAATGCAGCCATGTCCCCCACAGATGCAGCCATGTCCCCCATATATGCAGCCATGTCCCCCATATATGCAGCCATGTCCCCCACATATGCAGCCATGTCCCCCACATATGCAGCCATGTCCCCCACTTATGCAGCCATGTCCCCCATATATGCAGCCATGTACCTCACATATGCAGCCATGTCCCCCACATATGCAGCCATGTCTCCCCATACCTAGATTCCGCCGTTGCCACCGCCGCCTAGTTAATCAGCGTGCGGGGAACATTACAGCTTTCATTTGAATAGCTGTGTGTCCTCCGCCGCGCGGTTGAATGGACACTCCTCCTTGCTCGGGATTGGACGGGTGATCTGTCTATCAAAGTGCCCGTCCAATCCCGAGCAAGGGGGAGTGTGTGGCGGCGGCAGGGGGGGGGGGGGGGTAGTATCGGATCTGGCATCGGGGGCATTTGCGGGAGTACAAGTACAAGTACTCCTGCAAATGCTCAGTATCGGTCCCGATACCAATACTGGTATCGGTATCAGGACAACCCTACTGGATACACAAAAGAAATAGGTGAGAGACTGTGCTCCAGGATTTAGTAAATGAGGAAAAGCTTCACTTTGCAAAGAATATCCAATCACGTGCAAGGAAAATAAAAGATAAAATGCATTTTTGCTTGCATGTGATAGGATGATGGAAGTAAGCAGAGCTTTTGCTCATTTACTAAGCTCTGGAATAGCTGCTCTTGCAAAGTGCAGTCTATTGGCCTTTAGTAAATCAAGTCAACCCCTAATTCTCCGAAAGGAATGGAAATCTCCTTGACTAAGCTGGTACTGAAACATGAGTCCTCGGAGGAAAAGGCTTCTCCTCTAATACATTGACAACTGGAACATTTTAGACTTTCCTTCATTTACTACTGCTAGAGGGATGAATCTCCCCAACGGGGAAAGAGACATCAATGAAAACCTGAAGCTTATAACCTTTCCATACTCCAGCTTTTCCCAGCAAGGGTTCCTCCAGAGATTGCTGGTGGTTCCTCAAGCAATGAGCAATTTCCTCCTTTCAGATAAGAAATCAGTCGCCAATGATCTTTTTATCTTTCTGGAATGGTGGAAGGGGATTCTTTACATTGACCACACACATGGCCGCCATGAGGGGGGTGCAGGCAGTACACCTGTGGGCCTGGAGGTCCCCAGGGTCCCGGATGGCAACCCCCCCTTTTTTTTTTTTTTTTATAAAAAAAAAAAAAAAAATATATATATATATATATATATATATATATATTTGTAAATATAAATATATATATATATATATATATATATATATATATATATATATATAATTTTTATTAAAGGCCACAGAGGTCCCCAGGTTGCGCCAGATGGCAACCCCCTGTTTTTTTTATAAAATGTATTTTTTATTATTATTATTAAAGGGCCCAGAGGTCCCCAGGGCCTGAATGGCAACCCCCATTTTTTTATTTATTTTTTTATAAAGAAAAAACTGTATATTTTTTTATATTTTTTTTATAATTTTTTTTTTATTAAAGGGCCCAGAGGTCCCAGGGCCCGGATGGCAACCCCCCCTTTTTTTATTAAATTTTTTGATGAAAAAAAAATATATATATATATATCTATATCTATATAGATATAGATATATATATATATATTTTTAATTTTATTTTTTATTAAAGGCCACAGAGGCCCCCAGGGGGCGCCAGATGGCAACCCCCCCTTTTTTTTATATATAAAACACTTTTTTACATTTTTTTTTGTTTATTAAAGGGCACATAGGTCCCCAGGGCACGGATGGCAACCCCCCCTATATTTATTATTATTTATTTATTTTATTAACTGCTTGGGGACCGCCGCATGTACATTTACGTCGGCAGAATGGCACGACCTGCCTAGACGTGGGTCGGGGGTCCGATCGGACCCCCCCGGTACTTGCGGCGGTCGCCGTGGCTGCAGGAGCGATCCAGGATGAGGGGGCGGCTGTTCGTTTTTGTCCGCCCCCTCCGGATCGCTCCCAGCCATCCTCCCTGCAGTGCACTTCCTCTGCCTATGTAATGTAAACACAGGCAGAGGAAGTGATGTAATCTCTCCTCTCAGCGGTATTTTCAATCCGCCGAGAGGAGAGAAGACATCACATAGTAAGTCGCACCAACACTACACTGACACCACACACATAGGCACATTAACCCCTTCCGATCACCCCCCAGCCCCCTGTCACAGTGTCACTGATTGCAGTGATCATATATTTACTGATCACTGCATTTAGTGTCAGTGTGACAGTTACTGTGACAGGCAGTTAGTGTTAGGTCCAGGGTAGCCCCGTACCCCCCAATAAAGTTTTAACCCCTTGATCACCCCCTAGTTAACCCTTACACCCCCTATTGCCAACGTCACTAAGCGATCGTTTTTCTGATCGCTGTATTAGTGTCACTATTGCCGCTAGGTAGCTAGTTTTTTTTTTTTATTGCGATTTTTTTTTACTAAAGACATGTGGCCCCCCACTTCTCAATATGCGGCAGCCCCCCCTTGTCAATTTGAGGCGACAGCACCCAATGCCTGAAGCTGTGTAAGGGGCCCCATAATTCCTGATGGCGACCACACATGTAAGGAGTATTCTTCCCACTGACCATGACACTAATGTATCATAAGTTGTAGATTTAGTCATTTTTAGCATGGGCTCCCAGAGACCAGAAAGCTATTTCAAGGGTTCCTCCATATTAAAAGGGTTATTCAGTGTTAGAATGGCTGCTCCACTCCAAAACTTAAAAGAATGAAAACAAAAATTGAGCTATAAAAATACTACCCTTTTACTGCATTTCCAATGACTATTGTTAGGCCCCTTTCACACCTAGTGCCTAAATAACGCCTGAAAAAATCCTGCGGCGAGCTAGCGGGACCGCTCCAAAAGTCCTGCTAGCAGCATCTTTGGAGCAGTGAAAGAGTGGCGTGTTTACCGCTCCTTAACCGCTGCTGCTCATTGAAATTAATGGGACAGCATGGCTATATCACCCACAAACTGCTGCTGTAGCAACCCTTTCCCGGCCACTAGCGGGGGTTAAAACCGCACCGCTAGTGGCCGAATATCACAGCAAAAACGACGGTATAACACAGCTAAAAATAGCGCTGCTATACCGCCAGCGCACCTCCCGCACCCAGTGTGAAAGGGGCCTTAGTGCTGCTTCTATATTTACCAAAGCAACTACTATCCCTACACTTGACCAACTTACTACACATAAGGGGAAATTTACTAAAGCTGGTGAATACAGAATCTGGTGCAGCTGTTCACTGTAGCCAATCAGCTTCTAACCTCAACATGTTCAGTTATGCTTTGACAATAAACCGTGGAAGCTGATTGGTTTATATGCAGAATTGCACCAGATTTTGCACTCTTCAGTTTTAGTAAATCTCCCCCAAAGACAGATTAACCACTTGCCGACCGCCCTTTAGAAGATATACTGCTATAGGGCACTTCCAGATAGCGGGCCCGAATGTGCGCCACCGGCTACTTGCACTTGATTATTTACAGCGGGAATGTCCACCGGCACCCGCCGATCACTGGGTACAGAGGCAGAATGTCAGTCTGCCTATTTAAACAAGGATCCTGTGGTATGTCTTCCCCTAGTAAAAGAACCTCCCCCACTGTACAAAAACACATGCTAGCTAGGCACACAGTTATAAACAGGGCCATGGGAAAAAAACAAGCTTACTTACCGACCAGCTCGCAGACAACCAATTAGACCTGTCTGCATTAAAGTGGTTCTAAACCCACTTTTTAGACTTCTACCTATAGGTAAGTCTAGAATAAGGCTTACCTATAGGTAGTGGAAATATCTCCTAAACGTGCGCCGTTTAGGAGATATTTTACTTGTAGTCCGCCGAAAATCCCAACGGCGCATGCGCGGGGAAGAAATAAAACAAAGTGCCGTTTCTTCCCTAGCCTGTGCCATTAATCGCCGCTCCCATGCGCATGCGCGGGAGTGACGTCACAGTGCCGGAGTTCGTGACCTGGAAGGAAGGGGCCAGAAAATGGACGCTGCCTACTATGACGGACATCGCTGGATTCTTTTGCAGGTAAGTGGCACATAATGGGCTAGTATGCAATGCATACTAGCCCATTATGCTTTTCATTTGCAGGCTTTGCTTTTAAAAAAAGTTTACTTCCTCTTTAAAAACAGGGGTTTAGTCTGCATGCATTTGCACATGCGTAAGCCACAGAGCCTCGCCACGGCACCCTGGTATCTGTGGTACCTAATGCTAACTAACTGCACACATCACTCCTGATGTTAACCCCTTCCCAGCCAGTGTCATTAGTACAATGACAGTGTATATTTTTAGCACTGATCATTGTATTAGTCCTGCTATAAGTCGCTGATCACCGTAATTACTTGTAAAAAAATAAAAAATAAAAAATAAACATAAATACAGTGCAGAAAATAAGTATTTGAACACCCTGCTATTTTGCAAGTTCTCTCACTTATAAATCATGAAGGGGTCTGAAATTGTTACCGTAGGTGCATGTCCACTGTGAGAGACATAATCAAAAAAAAAATTCCAGAAATCACAATGTATGATTTTTTTAACCATTTATTTGTATGATACAGCTGCAAAGAAGTATTTGAACACCTGAGAAAATCAATGTTAATATTTGGTACAGTAGTCTTTGTTTGCAATTACAGAGGTCAAACGTTTCTTGTAGTTTTTCACCAGGTTTGCACACACTGGAGGAGGGATTTTGGCCCACTCCTCCACACAGATCTTCTCTAGATCAGTCAGGTTTCTGGGCTGTCGCTGAGAAACACGGAGTTTGAGCTCCCTCCAAAGATTCTTTATTGGGTTTAGGTCTGGAGACTGGCTAGGCCACGCCAGAACCTTGATATTCTTCTTACAGAGCCACTCCTTGGTTATCCTGGCTGTGTGCTTCGGGTCATTGTCATGTTGGAAGACCCAGCCTCGACCCATCTTCAAAGCTATAACTGAGGGAAGGAGGTTGTTGCCCAAAATCTGGCAATACATGGCCCCGGTCATCCTCTCCTTAATACAGTGCAGTCGCCCTGTCCCATGTGCAGAAAAACACCCCCAAAGCATGATGCTACCACCCCCATGCTTCACAGTAGGGATGGTGTTCTTGGGATGGTACTCATCATTCTTCTTCCTCCAAACACGGTTAGTGGAATTATGACCAAAAAGTTCTATTTTGGTCTCATCTGACCACATGACTTTCTCCCATGACTCCTCTGGATCATCCAAATGGTCATTGGGAAACTTAAGACGGGCCTTGACATGTGCTGGTTTAAGCAGGGGAACCTTCCGTGCCATGCATGATTTCAAACCATGACGTCTTAGTGTATTACCAACAGTAACCTTGGAAACGGTGGTCCCAGCTATTTTCAGGTCATTGACCAGCTCCTCCCGTGTAGTCCTGGGCTGATTTCTCACCTTTCTTAGGATCATTGAGACCCCACTAGGTGAGATTTTGCATGGAGCCCCAGTCCGAGGGAGATTGACAGTCATGTTTAGCTTCTTCCATTTTCTAATGATTGCTCCAACAGTGGACCTTTTTTCACCAAGCTGCTTGGCAATTTCCCCCGTAGCCCTTTCCAGCCTTGTGGAGGTGTACAATTTTGTTTCTAGTGTCTTTGGACAGCTTTTTGGTCTTGGCCATGTTAGTAGTTGGATTCTTACTGATTGTATGGGGTGGACAGGTGTCTTTATGCAGCTAATGACCTCAAACAGGTGCATCTAATTTAGGATAATAAATGGAGTGGAGGTGGACATTTTAAAGGCAGACTAACAGGTCTTTGAGGGTCAGAATTCTAGCTGATAGACAGGTGTTCAAATACTTCTTTGCAGCTGTATAATACAAATAAATGGTTAAAAAAATCATACATTGTGATTTCTGGAATTTTTTTTTTGATTATGTCTCTCACAGTGGACATGCACCTACGGTAACAATTTCAGACCCCTTCATGATTTATAAGTGAGAGAACTTGCAAAATAGCAGGGTGTTCAAATACTTATTTTCTGCACTGTATATCCCGTAGTTTGTACATACTATAACTTTTGCACAAACCAGCAAATATACACTTATTGATTTATTTTTTATTTATTTTTTTTACCAAAAATATGTAATGGGATGTAGGGAGAAGATTTGGTTCACCCCTGTGTATCATCTGAGGCTGTTCACTTCACTGAGTGTATGGAGGGTTTACATCCACTGTAATGCTTTTTCCAATAGTATATATGTATTTTTATTAAAGAGGAGTTCCACATAGTAATATTTTATATGTAGTTACATTGGCCCAGCTTGGACAAATGCCCCTGGAAGTTGGAAATCACTAAAGTAGACACCACTACTCCACTAATCCCCACTTGCTTCTTTATTCATGAGATGCTTTCACAATGCAGTAGGACAACCACTTGGTGCAGGACCTGGAAGCAAGCAGCGATTACTGGTGTCGCTGTGCCAACTTTAGTGATTTCCAGACACATATGTGTAGCGCTGTAGGAGCCGTAGAAGACGCCTGAGTATGACACTGACAGTCCTCGCTTCTTCACTGGCAGCCAGGTATTTTCTGAAGCCAAGCAAACATACATTTAGGCTCGATGTAGTCAATGACCAGTCTAGAGGATGTTGTTTTTGTAGTTTTATTTTCCAGAAACTTGGATAGGGTAGATTTTAGTAGGATACTCCGGAATAAAACTATACACACCTGAGGGCTCTAGCAGATCTAGAATTAAGTAGTGGGTGAGGCCCCTCGCTGAGAGCAGATGGCAGACTTCTCCTCGTTACGAATATTGCATATTCGAGTATTCGCGAATAACTCGAATATCGCGGTGAATATTCGCTATTTTTTCAAATTTATTTTTTAAAACAGATCACATCCTAGTGATCTCCATTGACGTCTAAAAGCATTGCTGGTATGATTAGAGACCCTGGGCCGAGTAGCTACATAGTTACATAGTTACATAGTTAGTCAGGTTGAAAAAAGACACAAGTCCATCCAGTTCAACCATAAAAAATAAATAAAATAAAACAAAGTAAAACACAGTACATCCTCCCATACACCCAACTCCATACCCACAGTTGATCCAGAGGAAGGCAAAAAAAAACAGCAGAGCGATGATCCAATTTGCTACCGGAGGGGAAAAAATTCCTTCCTGATCCCCCGAAAGGCAATCGGAATTACCCCGGATCAACTTTACCTACAAAACTTAGTACTCAGTTATATTATGTGCATTTAGGAAATAATCCAGGCCTCTCTTAAAGCAATCTACTGAGCTGGCCAGAACCACCTCTGGAGGGAGTCTGTTCCACATTTTCACAGCTCTTACTGTGAAGAAACCTTTCCGTATTTGGAGGTGAAATCTCTTTTCCTCCAGACGTAAAGAGTGCCCCCTTGTCCTCAGTGTTGACCTTAAAGTGAATAACTCAACACCAAGTTCACTATATGGACCTCTTATGTATTTGTACATGTTGATCATATCCCCCCTTATTCTCCTCTTCTCAAGAGTGAATAAATTCAGTTCCTCTAATCTTTCCTCATAGCTGAGCACCTCCATGCCTCCTTATCAGTTTGGTTGCCCTTCTCTGCACTTTCTCCAGTTCTCCGATATCCTTTTTGAGAACTGGTGCCCAAAACTGGACTGCATATTCCAGATGAGGTCTTACTAATGATTTGTACAGGGGCAAAATGATATCTCTATCTCTGGAGTCCATACCTCTCTTAATACAAGAAAGGTCTTTGCTCGCTTTGGAAACCGCAGCTTGGCATTGCATGCCATTATTGAGCTTATGATCAACTAAAACCCCCAGATCCTTCTCCACTACAGATCCCCCCAGTTGTACTCCCCCTAGCATGTATGATGCATGAATATTCTTAGCCCCCAAGTGCATAACTTTACATTTATCAACCAAATAGACAGAGCATTGAGGTCGGCTTGTAAATTGGAGACATCCTGCAAGGACGTTATTCCACTGCATAGCTTGGTGTCATCTGCAAAAACAGAAATGTTACTTTTGATCTCAGACCCAATATCATTTATAAATATATTGAAAAGTAAGGGACCCAACACTGAACCTTGGGGTACACCGCTGATAACCTTAGACCATTCAGAGTAAGAATCATTAACCACAACTCTCTGAATTCTGTCTTTCAGCCAGTTTTCTATCCATTTACAAACTGATATATCTAATCCTGTAGACCTTACCTTACACATGAGCCGTGTGTGGGGAACTGTATCGAACGCTTTTGCAAAATCCAAGTATACCACGTCCACTGCTACGCCTCTGTCCAGGGTTTTACTTACCTCTTCATAAAAAGAAATCAGGTTTGTCTGACAACTTCTGTCTTTCATGAATCCATGCTGTCTGCTGCTTAAATAGTTTGTTTCCAGCAAGAACTCATCCACGTGGTCTTTTATTAAACGTTCCAGTATCTTCCCAACTATAGAAGTTAAACTGAGGCCTCGTACACACGAGGGGATATGTCCGCTGAAAACGGTCCGATGGACCGTTTCAGCAGACATCTCCGATCGTGTGTATGGGCTAGCGGACAGATTTGTCCATCGGACAAATTTCAAAGCATGCTTTGAAATTTGTCCGCTACAAACCTGTCCGTCGGATATGTCCGCTGGTTAGTACGGTAAACCAGCGGACATATCCTCCCACACATGCGTCGTATCCTGTGAATGGATCCGACGCATGCGCGCGTAAGTGTTTACTTCCTGGTGCGTGACGTAGCGGTGACGTGGCGGCGTCAACGTCACCGCCGTGTCACCGACACGTCACCGCGCCGTCCGCCAGCGGGGAATTTGATCCGATGGTGTGTACACGCCATCGGATCAAACTCCAGATCGGACATATCCGATGGAAATGGTCCGCGGACCGTTTTCATCGGATATGTCCGATCGTGTGTACGAGGCCTAACAGGTCTATAGTTACTAGGTAAAGACTTTGTTCCCTTTTTAAATATGGGCACCACATTGGCTTTATGCCAATCCAGTGGTACTATTCCTGTCATTAATGAGTCCCTAAATATTAGATACAGTGGCTTTGAAATTTCAGAGCTCAATTCTTTTAGGATCCGTGGGTGGATGCCATCTGGTCCAGGTGCTTTATCCACCTTTATTCTGTCTAAATATTTCTGGACCATATCACTTTTGAGCCATTGTGGATTTGGGGCTGTGTCACTCCCACCCCCTATATCGACATGAGCTCCCCCATTCTCCATTGTATACACAGAGCTGAAGAAAGCATTTAATAAATTTGCCTTCTCTATGTCCTCAGTCACCCACTCTAGATTATTTTGTAAAGGGCCTACATGCTCAGACTTGACCTTTTTACTATTAATATATTTAAAGAAATTTTTGGGGTTTGTCCTACTATCTTTTGCAATCTGTCGTTCATTTTGAATTTTTGCATCCTTGATTTCCTTTTTACATATTCTATTATATTCTTTGTAACATTTAAACGACACTAGTGTTCCTTCATTTTTATATTTTTTAAAAGCTATTTTCTTATTGTTTATAGCTTTTTTAACTTTGACCGTGAGCCACATAGGTTTTATCTTTAGCCTTTTAAACTTATTGCCCATGGGAATATACTTTGCAGTGAGGTTCCAAAGAGTCTTTTTGAAGAATTCCCATTTCTGTTCTGTGTTCATCTGTGCCAATATTCCCTCCCAGTCCAAGCCCTGGAGAGCAGTCCTCATGCTTTGAAAATTTGCTCTCTTGAAATTAAGTGTTTTTATCTTTCCTGTATGTATTTCTTGCTTATAGTTTACATTAAACGAAATCATGTTATGATCACTGCTACCCAGGTGTTCCTTTATCTGAACATTAGTAATGAAGTCTGCATGGTTTGAGATTACCAGGTCCAACAGAGCATCATTCCTAGTTGGGGCCTCAATAAACTGGACCATAAAAATGTCCTGCAATAGGTTTTTAAATTTTTGTCCTTTAACTGTCCCAGAAATTCCATTATTCCAGTCAATTTCTGGGTAGTTAAAATCCCCCATTATTATCACCGTCCCTGCCCTTGCAGCCCTTTCCATCTGTGAAAGGAGCCGAGTCTCCACCTCCTCATTAACATTGGGTGGTCTATAACAAACTCCAATGATTATCTTTGAACTACGCACATCTGTATGCAGTTCCACCCATAATGCTTCAACTTCATCACACTCTCCATCAACCAGGTCCTCTTTCACGCTTGCTTTGAGGTCACTTCTCACATAGAGACAGACCCCTCCACCTTTCCTTTTTACCCTGTCTTTCTGAAAGAGAGCATAGCCAGGAATATTAATAGCCCAGTCATGTGAGGATTGAAGCCAAGTTTCAGCAATACCGATTACATCATAGCTCTCCTCATGCACCAGAGCTTCCAACTCACCTGTTTTGCTTGGAAGGCTTCTGGCATTGGTGAACAAACACTTAAATGTATTGTTACATTTTTCGCTGGCGTTTTTCATATGATTCATATAATTTTTAGTAGTGCAAATGGCACTATAATTTCCAAAGGCTGTTTGCAACATGGGAACTTTCTTGTTACCTGCCATAACCCCACCTCCATCTATCCCCATTCCACTCTCCATTAATGTCTGACCCCTAACTGACCTGTGTGTCCGATGTAATTCACGTTCACCCTCCCCCTGAGGCGATCCTTTTATGTTGCCGAATATTCGCAATGCGAATATTCATATTACGAATATTCGTGAATACTTTCTCTGCCCTTCTTTTGCATCAGAGCCAATCAGAGTTCTCCTACCACAGTTGTCAGAGGTTAGCAACCTCCATAGCAACCAATAGGAACCTGCCTGCACGACCATTGTATAAGATCACTCCCAGCAGTATTTCAGTGCAGATTCACAAGGTGGCTAGAGAGAGTGGAGTGTTTCTGTTTGTTTTTCCTGTGTATTGCGATCTTAGAGCTTAGCATTGTGCTTCCTATAGTGCTTTCAGTTCTGAGTTTCCTGCTTCTAAAACCAAATGCTTTTTTCAAAGCAAAAGACCCAACAGCTTTTCTAAAAGCTCAGATTTGTGTTGTTTTGTCCAGGTTAGTGTAGCTTAGTGTTAGATAGATTTCTGTGTAGTTAGTGTAAGTGTACATTTCTTTAAGGTAGCTTAGTTTAGTGTGTGTTTAGTCTCTGTGTTTTGTGTATAAAAAAAAAATTATCTTTAGTTTAGTCATATAAGTTTGTGTAAGTAGAGTTAGTGTTTAGTGCATATTAGTTTATTATTTGTAGTCCTCGTCTTTGTCCTTGACAGTCAGTGTAAAAAAAAAAAAAAAATTAGCTTTAGTTTAGTCATATAAGTTTGTGTAAGTAGAGTTAGTGTTTAGTGCATATTAGTTTAGTAATCCAGGAAATGATCTCCGTTTTCGCGTGTTGTTCGCGCGCATGCGCATGCGCGGACGAGAATTTTGCAATCAATTTCGCATTCGCATTAGCGAAATTTCGCAAAAAAATTTTTTTGATAAAATATCACGAATAGTCGATATTAACGAATATTTCAAGAATATTCTTCTATATATTCGTGAAATATCGCGAAATCGAATATGGCGTATTCCGCTCAACACTAGCAATGTAGAAATCAGCAGTATGAGCAAAGTCTCTTGTAAAGCAGAACAGGTGGACAGAGCTCTTCAGGTACAAGCCAGTTACAGCAGACTGCTCGGTAGTCCCAAGGTAGTGGAACTAAGCAAAGTCTAATGCAGTAATCACAATTGGGCATGCTCTTCAGATCACTAGCCAGCAATCCCTTTAGTTGGACCCTAGGTTGACTGTACTAACACACAGGGGTAGCCAAAAAAACAGGCTCCTAGATCATTGGTTTGTACTCACTGGAGTTGCAAACAGATCCTTAGGCATGGCTCTCCCTCCAGCTCTCCAGAAGCACCATGGTCGCTCCTTTTCTTTAGGTTCAGGTCCTCAGGTTGACCACCTAAGGCCACATGGCAGCAAGTGCAAGGGTGGCACTCCACCATCTGGGAAGGAGGGAACCAGAGATCAAATGTCCTCTGAATATATAGGCCAATCCCAGCATGCTCAGGAGCACCTCCCTTGTAATTGGCTGAGACTGCTACATACTCATGCTGCCTATTTTCCTAACTCCTACCCATGTTCCAGAAAGCTCTACTAGTTTCTAGAAAGCGTGAGAAGTCCAAGCAAACTCAACAGAACCAGAACACAGGACCAACCCTTCAGAAGCACCAGGGTCACTCCTTTCCTTTAGGTTCAGTTAAGTGAGTGACTATTGAATATGTTCCCTGCCCATGAATCATTTGGAGATATAGATTTTCAGATTTTCATTTCTCCCTCCCCCTCCCTATTTTTGCTTACTTTTTCTGATTTAGATTTTGTTTGCTTGCATTTAAACGCCATTGTTTGGATCATATATATCCTGCCCACCTATGGCATACAGAGATGAGGAGTATGTTTCAACATGAAGGATTGAAAGTAAGCACCCCCGCCTGGGATTATCATGGAAGATGCAGCCACTGACTTTTTGGGTACATATGATTGGAGAAAAGTGAGTCACTATCTGGTTACACCCTAAGGGTGTGGGAATATGACCATTTGTTTTGTCTGATATTCAATGAAAATTTTTATTTTGATTTATTGTAGATTATGATACTGTAATATTCCTTGAAGAAGAATGCTTAGCATTTGAAATGCGTCGGATTACCTGCCTCTACCTGTCACCAGTTGATCTGGTGAGGTGTATCTGATGACGGATAGTATCATTGTATTATCTAGAATTCAATCATTGTCCATGTTTTAATGTTTTGTACATCATGACATTGTTCTAATTTTTGTATTTGTATCATGTAAAAAATCATTTTTCTATATAATTTTTTCTGAGTATATTTGTTGCCTCAAAAATCCCTCCTCTAGAGGTTTTTCCTTTTTTTTTTCCTTTAGGTTCAAGCCCTCAGGTTGACCACCTGAGGCCGCATGGCAGCAAATGCTAAAGGTGGCAAGCCTACCTCTCCCCCGGCTGGTGCACTCTGCCATCAATCCCTGCACTGGCTCCCGATCAACCAGCGAATTAAATTCAAAATACTAACCACAACCTACAGAGCCATCCACAACTCTGCCCCGAGCTACATCACCAATCTTGTCTCCAAACATATCCCAAACCGTCCTCTCTGCTCTTCTCAGGACCTCCTACTGTCAAGCTCTCTCGTCTCCTCCTCCCATGCTCGTCTCCAGGATTTCTCCAGAGCCTCTCTTATCCTCTGGAACTCACTACCTCAACCTGTCCGTCTATCCCCTACTCTTGCTACTTCAAGCGATCCCTGAAAACTCACCTCTTCAGGAAAGCCTATCACGTCTCCAACTAATCTTTTACCACTTCTATCAGCTCATTCCCCACAGTTACAACTTTTTGTACCACCTGCCTCACCCTATTAGATTGTAAGCTCTTCTGAGCAGGGCCCTCTTGAGCCTCGTACACACAATAAGTTAGCCAGAGAACAACGGTCTGATGGACCGTTTTCATCGGTCAAAACCGATTGTGTGTGGGCCCCATAGGTTATTTAAACTTAGGTTAACAAAAAGCCAACTTGCTTTAAAATTAACCTATGGATACCTAACCGATAGGTCAAAACCGATCGTTAGTAGGCACGCACATCGGTTAAAAATCCATGCATGCCCAGAATCAAGTCGACGCATGCTTGGAAGCATTGAACTTCATTTTTTAATTTCAGCACTTCGTTGTGTTTTACGTCACCGCGTTCTAATACGATCGGTTTTTTAACTGATGGTGTGTAGGCACATCAGACCATGAGTCAGCTTCATCGGTTAACCTATGACAACTGTCCTTCAGACCGTTCTCATCGGATGGACTGATCGTTTGTACGAGTCTTTATTTCTCTTGTATGTTATTGTATTGTAACTGTATTGTCTCCCTTGGTGCTATATAAATCCTGTATAATAATAATAATAATAATAATAATAATAAAAATCTGGAAAGGAAGGACCCAGAGATCACATGTCCTTTGAATATATAGGCCAATCTCAACATGCTCAGGGGCACCTCCCTTGTAATTGGCTGAGACTGCTACATACTCATGTTGCCTATTTGCCCAACTCCCACCCATGTTCCAGAAAGTTCTACTAGTTTCCAGAAAGCAGGAGAAGTCCAAGCAGTGGCGGTTCGTCCATAGAGGGCGCTGGAGCGCCGCCCCCTCTGGCTCTCACCCCTGCTGAGTCTAATAACATAGATTCATGCATTCATGCTGAAGCTGTTATTCAGATGGTCGGCGCTCATGTCCGGCCATCTGAATAACGCCAGCTGGTTGGCTGTATGGAAATGTCAATCAGAGCCAACAGCTCTGATAGGCTTTCCCAGTACAGCCCTCGGGTCCCGGAAATCTTATTCTTGGAGCGCACAGACTGTACGCCCCTTGAATAAGATGACAGGCGTCTCAGCCAATCAGGTTGGCCGGTTCTGGCTACCGGTAACCTGATTGGCTGAGACGCCTGTCAGTCATCGAGGGCGGGAGAAGACATCGTGGGACGTGGATGCCTGACTCCAGTAAAGGTAAGTGCCAGGGGGGGAGAGAGAGAGCAATTTACAGGGCACAGCGGCGAACATTGAAGGGCACAGTGGTGACAATTGATGGCACAGTAGCTAGTTTAATGGCATGGAACAGTGGTGACAATTGATGGCACAGTGGCTGGTTTAATGGCATGGAACAGTGGTGACAATTGATGGCACAGTGGCTGGTTTAATGGCATGGCACGGTGGTGACAATTGATGGCACAGTTGCTGGTTTATTGGCATGGCACAGTGGTGACAATTGATGGCACAGTGGCTGGTTTAATGGCATGGCACAGTGGTGACAATTGATGGCACAGTGGCTGGTTTAATGGCATGGAACAGTGGTGACAATTGATGGCACAGTGGCCGGTTTAATGGCATGGCACAGTGGTGACAATTGATGGCACAGTGGCTGGTTTAATGGCATGGAACAGTGGTGACAATTGATGGCACAGTGGCCGGTTTAATGGCATGGCACAGTGGTGACAATTGATGGCACGGTGGCTGGTTTAATGGCATGGCACAGTGGTGACAATTGATGGCACAGTGGCTGGTTTAATGGCATGGCACAGTGGTGCGAATTGATGGCACAGTGGCTGCATTTGATGGCATGGCACAGTGGTGCAAATTGATGGCACAGTGGCTGCGTTTGGGCACAGTTAGACTGCAATTTTTTTTTTCCTTTGCGCCCCCCCAAAAAGTTTGAGCACCAGCCGCCACTGAGTCCAAGCAAACTCAACAGCACCAGAACACAGGACCAGCCCTAACTAATAAATTGCAGCATTCTGTTAAGCAGACCTGTTGAAGATAGATTTGCCTCTAGCCCCACCGTTACACAGAAGAGCAAATTACACCAACCTAACCATTTACATCCTAGCGCCTAAACTAGAAGGGTATATACAGTACATAGTTATAGTGGTTAAAGCTGGAACAATGTAGCTATGTATAGATCCATATCTGTAATTCATCATTAAACTGATGTACTACTCAGAAAACTGCTCAGATCTGGAACGCATTAGACAAAATATAACAGTACACTCTTTGTAATATCTACCATCCCTGCCTGTCGGAAAGTGTCAGCTCCATCACGAGACGGTAAAAACAGCAAGCTGCATGTTTATCGACTGGAACAATTATGATATCAATATAAAATTGTAGCGGTTGAATTAAAGACAAGCAAGAGACTCAGCAGGCATACCAGTCTTCTGCTGGGTTCCACACTGGTGTCTGAAGCACCAGACGGGATTTTTTGATATATGAGACAATGTTAGTTGCTAAGCTATTATAGCAGAAAAAGAGGTAATAAATTCAGATTTTATGGTTGACATTCCTTGTGCAGCCACAGCACATGGCGGCTGATTTATCCAAGTGTTTATTTGACTGAAACAAAGGTAAAATATGAAAATCTTTTTTTTTTTTAACTGTCTTTCTGCAGTAGTCCCCAGAGCTGACTTGCAGAAGCAGCAGTACCACCTTGTGGCAGTGAGTATATATTACTGTGTTCTGCAAAAATAGCCTTTTCCAGTTTGAAAGAACACTGTCTCGGGTCTTATATATATGGGTACTGGATGTAGCCAGCGTTCCATGTATGCCTCAGTGTAAGGCCTCATGCACACTGGACGCTTTGCTAACTCTCGCTGACCTGGAACTTTTTGTTTACAAGTTTAAATTAGTATTTATTGCTAGAAAATTACTTAAAACTCCCAAGCATTATATATGTATGGAATAAAATGGTGATCGTTTTATGTCACACTGTATTTGCGCAGCGGTCTTTCAAACGCAATTTTTTTTGGGGGGGGGGGGGGGGGAATACACTTTAATTAATAAAAAATAAAAATAAAACACAATAGTTATCCCAATTGTTTTGTAACAAACTACAATACTTAAAAACCTCTATAGGCGGCGATGTTTAAAAATGTTTACAGGTTACCTGTTTAGAGTTTCAGAGAAGGTTTAGTGCTAGAGTTATTGCTCCCACTCTAACGATCTCAGCGATACCTTACATGTGTGATTTAAGCACTGTTTACATTTGTGGGCTTCTGTGCACTAGCACGGAGAGATGGGCCGCTTTACTTTTTTTTATTACTTATTTTACTTTCTATTTTTCATTTTTTCACTCTCCCTTTTATTTTTATTTTATTTTTTATCACTTTTATTTCTATTAAAAGGAATGTTAACATATCTTGTAATAGAAATAATCCCAGATCTCATTTACCTTTAAAAGCAAATGAAAAAAAATATATATATATTTTTAAGCACTTTGACTTAAAGCGGATCTCCACCCTAAAGTGAAGTTCCACTGATCGGAACCCTCCCCTACTCCGGTGTCACATTTGACACCTTTCAGGGGGAGGGGGGTGCAGATACCTGTCTAAAGACAGGTATTTGCACCCACTTCCGGCCCGCAGTCTCGGGCAAAAGACAGGTTTTTCCCGTTGTGTGCTGGGAACTCTCGGCTCCCAGCACACAGCAGGAGCCAATCGGCGGGGCGCAGCACGACTCATGCATGCGCCGTAGGGAACCGGGCAGTGAAGCCGAAGCGCTTCACTTCCTGGTTCCCTCACCGTGGATGGAGGGGGGAGCAGCAGAGAGACGAGCGAACGCTCGTCCTCTGCTGCGGACGCCACTGGACTCCAGGACAGGACCTAATATTAAAAGTCAGCAGCTGCAGTATTTGTAGCTGCTGGCTTTTAATATATTTTTTTTAATGGGCCATCCGCTTTAAAAGTGACTTTGGAGGTTGCTCCAGTCCTCCAAGGGCATAGAGACAAGTGGGGCCATCTTGTCCTCACTCAACTTGCTTACAGGCTTTTCCGATGGCTCCGGTAAGCCTGTATACTGACCGGGAAGTCGCGGTTTAGGAGATATTCTGGGTAGCTACAGGTAAGCCTTAATATAGACTTACCTGTAGCATAAAGTACCGTATTTACCGGCGTATACCGCGCACTTTTTTCGTGGGTGCATGATATACGGTACCCGCTTCCTGCGCTCAGTTTGAACTGAGCCGCCAACATATACCGGGTGCAGTACACTCGGGTACATTCTGCCACGCTCGGCTTCGCTCGTGCTCACGCATAAACGTCACAGAGCGTGAGCACGAGCGAAGCCGAGCCTGGCTCATCCCTACTGGTCACTCTACTACAGAGTCTCCTAACCCCCTCCAGAGCTTGTCTATTGATGAGCATCAGAACAGTTTTCTGGTATACAAGTGTAGCACTATCCCCGGAAGAGCTGCTGGTTGTTTTGGGTGGCACATTTACCTCGTAGCTCTTCCGAATTCCTACGGGTGTATAGTGCATTTAGTAGAGGTAAAGGAATGTCCGCAACAGGTGCTCTTTGCTGTGCTCTTTATTACCCAGCCGGGTAAAACAATAAAACTTGTGGTGAGGAAATTAGAGTTGAAGAAAAAGGGAGAATAGAAAATTCAGGCCTGGTGATAGGGAAACAGTCCTGCTTCCAAGCGTAACACTTATCTGCGCCACTCCTACTTGAGTGGAATTAGCGAACCCGGACAGGCCTCTCTCACTGACCTGGTAGCCGGAGTATCACTCGAACACTTGAGGAAAAGTCTCTGCCACGACCCCCCTTGGTGAGCCTCAGAAAGACACCTTTGCCACAGGCCCTCTCGGACCGCAGCCACGGAGGCAATCCTCCCTAGATGAACCACGCCTGGATCTCCTTCTTAATGTCACCCGTGTACCGACTGACAGGTGATCAATCCTTCAGTGTCTGGCTACCTTGATCCCCCCGGTGGTTTGTCCAGGCCCTTTTGGATTGCCAGACTCTCAATGGCGCTCCTCAGACGGACTCCTCACCGAACATCAATACCGCTTGGGATCCTCAAAGGTGGGAACCCAGTCGCTCACTGGGTCCCCGTCGCGGCTCAGAAGCTCCGGCTCAACATGGCCCCAGAACCAAGAATGCATGCATGCCCCGGCCAGGAAGGCCATAGCGCCGGGGGGCCGTGATGTGGCCAACCTAAAGGTGGGTGCAACACTGGATGAAGAAGACCCAGACCAATCGCGTCTGCCCCATAAATACCCTCTGCCAGAATGCACAGCGAGGCTCAACCCCCCTGCCGGGACAGAGCACCCAAACCTTGACTCCACTGCTGCCATCTACTGCACAGGGGTGGGAAGTACACCCCAGCACAACAGAATGAGCCCACAGCATAGCCAAGCTGAGACAGAGACCCCGTTTTGCACTTTGGATCAGAGTTTAACTACACTCTGATCTCCCTCTAAATTTAAATAGCACCGGTACTCCAAAGTAACCAGGCGCTATACAAGGAAAGGTAGTTAAGGATTCTGCAGGGGTACAATCTCCAACTAGGCAAACCAAACTCCAACTTTAATTTCTTTCTCAGCATATCTCAGCATTACACAATTACCACAGCGGAAATTCTCTTAGGTTTCATCATGTTCAGTCAATCCATCGTCAATCAGTGTTAAATTCATCCCTTACCATTAAATCTTTTATTGTACAGCCTCTACAAAAATACGCTATGGGGTAATTCATGGATTTTATTCCGATTTTAGGATAATATCTCAATGCTTCTTTATCTCATGTTTAAATTTATTAACCATGGGAGAGTCTTCAAGTGGAAAAAAAAAAAAAAAAGATCATATTACTTTTCTTAAAGTTTTTTTGATGATTATTCTCTTGGCTGTTATTTCTCCCTGACTGTCTATTGTTTTCTCAATTAAAACTCCATTATACTCTACCTAGTAATCTTCCCCTTAATTAATTAGACTACTGTATAAAGTTTTCACATGCAGAATTATTACATTGTAAGTGTAGAATTTGACTAAAGCCCTGTACACACGATCAGTTTGTCCGATGAAAACGAAACCGATCGTGGGTGGGCCCCATTGGTTTGTTTTCCATCGGTGAAAAAAAAATAGGACATGTAATTAGTCCTATGGATAAAAAAACGATAGGAAAAAACCATTGTCTGTGTGGAAGTCCATTGGTCAAAAATCCACGCGTGCTCAGAATCAAGTCAACGAATGCTCGGAAGCATTGAACTTCATTTTTCTCAGCACGTCGTAGTGTTTTACGTCACCGCGTTTGGACGCGGTCGGATTTTTGACCGACGGTGTGTAGGCAAGACTGATGAAAGTCAGCTTCATCGGATATCCAACGAAAAAATCAATGAGATTAGATTACTTCAGATATCCGATCATGTGCACGAGGCCTAAAGTGGATGTAAACCCACTCTTATCCTTTCTAAACTATTGCCATAGTACTGATCTATAAGGATATAGATGCCTCCTGCATGTATCCTTACCTGTCAAATGTCTCTCCTCTGTCTGTCATGAGACCTGAACAACTGCAGATTCTGTGGGTGGGTCTGTTGTCTGGAGCTCGATGGGTGGAGTCGTGATGTCAGTAGACTCCCCGCCCACCTCTACACTCCCCTTGTCAACATGCATTTTTTCCTATGTATTTCTTACACTGAATTCTGCTATTATCACTAACATCCAGTCAAAATCCAGAAAAGTAACCACATGACTTCAGAAAAGGAATGGGGGTGGAAATTAAAAAAATAATGCCCGTCTCCAGGCTAGTGCATGAGATATGTAAATAACTTGTCACTCACAGCAAGGGGGCAGAACGGACCAAGGTGTTTCTCTGTTGGTCCATTTTATTTCACTGAACATTAAAAGAGGATTGCTCAGAGCTGGATTAACTGTGTGAGGCAAAACTGGGCACAGATGATAGGAAATCTTATACTGTACATTGTGACATCAAAATAAAAAAATTGGGGTTTACATCCACCTTAAGGGTCCGTTCACACTAATCGCACGGTAAAAAGCTGCTTTTTATCATGAGGGCAGCAAGGGGCGGTCTGTTCACTTTATTTTTCTTACTTTATCGAAGTGTAACATGAATCAACAAACAGAAGCGTTTTTGCAATGGGGGGACCTAGAGTCGATGCACTGTGGAAGAATGCATGTCTGTATTTTACTGCACATCACACCAGTGTTGTGGCATAAATGGGGTACATGGGAAAAATAGTTTTATATGATCCCTTGTGGCAACTGCTGTTGATCTGATGGTGAAAAAATGCCAAATTAACAAACTCACAGGTCAAAGCAGTCCTAAACCCAAAAAGCCAACCTTTATTAAATTGTAGCTTGTCATTTCTTAGATATGGTAGCTGCATTTGTTTTATTTGTTATGCTGCGTACACACGATAATTTTTTGTGATGAAAAAAAAAAACGTCATTTTATCTCACGAAACAAAACAACGTTTTTCAAACTTCATTTTCCAAAACGACGTTGCATACACACCATCGTTTTTCCAAAATGCTCTAGCAAAGCGTGGTGACGTACACCACGTTCGACGGCACTCTGTTCCATTGAAGCTCCGTCTCATAACTTGCTTCTAAACATGCGCGGGTATAAAAACGTCGTTTTCAACATACTTTTGCCCACACACCATCACTTTTTATGACACAAAAAACAACGTTGAAACGTTGAAAAACGACACAAAAAATTCAAGCATGTTCGAATTTTTTTTTTGGTCGTTTTTTTGAAGACATAAAACAAAGTTTTGCCCACACACGGTCATTTTAAATGACGTTTTTGAAAACGTCGTTTTTTTTCATCACAAAAAATGATCGTGTGTAAAAAAGGCTTTCCTTCCTTTTTTTTGGTGATCTAGTCAGTATGTAGGCAGGTGCAATAAGCCATTCTGCCACTAGGTGGCACTGCGCCAAGGCTCCTTTCACACTGGTGGACCGTTTAGCTCCGCCTGGCAGTTTTTTCTGCGGACCTGAATGGGTGCTCCATGCAAGTCTATGGATGTCAGTGGTGACCATGTCCGCTATCATCCGATCCGCTAAAATCAGATGTATGGCGATACGTTCGCCATCTATCCTGGCGGGTCAGATCGGGTGAGATCTGATGAAAATGGACATGCTGTCCGTTTTTGTCCAAACTCTCCATAGTAACCAGCGGCGCTCGACAGGCCCCTCCCTGCTCAGTGAGCAGAGAGGGACCTGTCATCCGCCGGCTCAGCGGAGATCAACAGAGAGATCTCCTGCTGAGGTGGCAAACTCCGCCAGGGCTGCCATCAGAGGGGCCTGGGCATCCCAAGGTGCCTGGATGCCCCGAGCGACTTCGGGCCCCCAAGGTATTTCCACCCGCCGCCTGAAGGCTGGATGATTGACAGCCACTTTCGGCCACATTTCCTGGTTGCTAGGGCAACGCCAAGCTCACTCCTTACAGGCGCTGCCGATTAGACACCTCAGGATGCTCTTCTGCTGGGATTGCTGGCGGTGGAAGGAAAAGTTTGCGCCCACCTTGCCTTCCACCAATCGCAGCAGAAGTGCATCCAGAGGCTTCTAATCGGCGGCTCCTGTGAAGAGTGACCTTGGTGTTGCCCTAGCAACCAGCAAGAGTGGCAGAAAGTATAGTGGGTCTCACTGCCATGGTGGGACAGCTCCCTGTGACAGGGAACAGGACTGAAACTGGGGGGTGCTCCTTCTGGTCTCATCTGATCTCCCGCTGCGCTCCTCCCAGTTCCTGATCTCCTATACCTCACAAGTGGTAGAGCTGCAGACATTGAGATTGAGCGACAGGAGGAGGGGAAGACAGAGATTCCTTATGTAGCGCCCCCCCCCCCTATTTGCGGGGCGTTACGCTAAAGTGAGTGGGGAATGGAAGAGTTAAGTTACTCCCATTGACAAATTGCCAGTTTGGAACTGCCTTGTAGGTCAGTCTGCATGCCAGGGGGGTGTTATTCCCCCTGGGTGACAGTCGGCACTAGAAGGGGTTCTGACAGACCCACCTTCTCCCAGCAGCCAATCAGAGGAGCGGTTCTTTCTCTGGACTTGCTGGCAGGAGGGTATATCTGGGGCAGTCGCCTGTGAGAGTTGTGCTATGCGGGGCCCGAGTTCCAGGTGCGGTATCCACCTTCAGGGTGCGCGCATCCATTGGCCCCGCCATCGAGGCCCGCCTGGCCGAGGTTGCGTACCAAGTGGAACTTCATTCTGATGCAAAGAGGGGCCCCAGCGGCTTGCTGGGTCCCAGATCCTAAGCGGGAGCTGAACGGTGGGGGATCAGCTCGGGAGAACCCAGAGGCAGAGGTTGTCTGCGAGGCCTGAACGAACCACCGGGGATCTGTCCCTAAAGGTTCAACCCTTCGCCCGGTGCCAACGATGTCGGGCCTTCTTATTTGTAACCACCTGACCTACGCAGGCCCCCAAAGAGTACTGGGTGGATTTCATCACCGCCACCCTTAGCGCGGAGGAAGGGCCGATCAGGGCAGCATCCCCCCCATCGGTTATTATCGTGGAGCCGAAATTGCGGGACCTTGACATAATTTCGGTATCATCCACCCTGACCTTACCCTCGGCCGTCTCCCCACCTACTTCACTGGAGGCAAGCCTTGGGGAAGACCTGGACTTGGTAAGCGACAAGTTCGTCGGATGTGACGAGCAATCAGAATGTTACCCCCTCGGAGACGACCGAAGCTTTCTCAACGGTCTCCGTGTGGCGTGGCCCTCTCGGAGAAAGACTTACTTCAGCCTCCCACAGCAGTGGTCGAGGCCTACCCGCTCAATGTTTTCCGTCGGGACGGCCGAAGGGCCCCCCCGACGACCAAGCCTTGTGGCTCCTTGTCGGCAGATGAGGGGCGTTTAACGGACTTTGCCCTCACTCTCTTACACCGTGTTTTCTCCAGTTCCATTATTCCCCCTGCTTCTCCGGATCCACATAAACATTTGTGTGTAGAACTCTTGGGAGGGGTGGGTTCAGTTAGTCAGAAAGAGACTTCATCTGCTTTTGAGCTGCAGCATTGAAGAATTTGCCAGGAAGAGAACTATTTTTTTTCCCTTCCTTTCTTGGTTCTTTGCAGCTACTTCCACACCCTTGACTTTTTTCCCTCCTGTTGCAGTATCAGCGCACTGACCGCTAGGGGCAGTGCCCTGCATCGTGACTTTACAGGATAGTATGGTTACAGGTTTTTTTGCAATAAGTAAACTCTTTCTCATTTTTTTATGATGTGGTATTCCTTGGGAGGGAGGGGGAGACTTTGCGTTCAGGACTGAGAGTACAGTCTCGGCCCTGCCTCTAGAGGTTGTATAATAATAGTGGAGTTTATAATATACCTCAGGCTGCATTGTGTTTTTCTTGCAGGTTGTATCTTTGGACCCACCTGTCATCAACAACTGTGAGAATGGGCAGTTAGATAGCAGGGTTGTGTATGTGTGTATGTCATATATATATTGTAATATTGATAAGTGTTTTCTTTTCCTACTTTTCTCTATCTGTTTCAGTATCAGGTCTGAGCAAAGCCTGTTGAAGGCTTTTGTGGCCGAAACGCGTCAGTAACTGCTGCTGAGCACCCCATATTGCTAAATGCATGCGATTACTTTTTACCTTTGTCATATTGTCTGTATATGACTTTTTAATAAAGCCTACATTGGTTTTAAGGACCTGCACTATTGGAGCACTCCTTTTTTCTTTTTTCCATTTCAATAATTTTCCGTGGTCTTGTCGGAGTCCCAGACATCTATTCTTGGACCTTTGGACCCTCAATCTAGGATTCCAACTTGAGTCTAGGATACAGATTAAGGTACACCATTCAAGCCGGATCGGTTCCTGCTGCCTACGCCAGTGCCATCCCGGTAGTAGTGGTCCAGGGTCCCAATGACCACAAGGCTCGATTGACTCTTTGCTATACAGTACTAGAGTCCAACGTATCTGGTAAGCGTACTCTTTCTTACCCACACCTTTGATTTGATGCTACAGATCCCTACAAACAACATTATATCCCGTTGAATTGTATCTGTTTGGACACCAGTTTATTCCACTGCTTGCACCAATCATCTTATTGATGCCTATGTCTTTTATTTAGAGACTTTATTTTGTCACCCATATATCAAGCATGAGTGTTTGATATTCGTATTTTCAGTTCACGTTTGTGCATGTGCACTGTGAGCGGTGCTATTTATATAGTACCACACACTGTAGATTTAGCGCTACATTGTTGTATTTAATATTCGGGCTCGAATGTTCTGGGACACTGGGGACAATGTCCATCCAAGTGGGAGGAGTATGTAGCGCCCCCCCCCTATTTGCGGGGCGTTACACTAAAGTTAGTGGGGAATGGGAGAGTTAAGTTACTCCCATTCACGAATTGCCCGCCTGGCCGAGGTTGCGTACCAAGCGGAACTTCATTCTGATGCAAAGAGGGGCCCCAGCGGCTTGCTGGGTCCCAGATCCTAAGCAGGAGCTGAACGGTGGGGAATCGGCTCGGTAGAACCCAGAGGCAGAGGTTGTCTGCGAAGGCCTAAACGAACCACCGGGGATCCGGTCACCACGCCACATGACAGGTACACTTCAGCTTACAGTCAGTGACCTTGAAATTGGACTTACTGGGAGGATTCATTGGTTCTAACCTTTGACAAATCTAAGAAAAATTCACCAGGCCTGTGGCAGAGGCCCTGTTTAATCCAAGTGACTTTGTTTAAAAGTGGCCCTTCGGCTGCCAGGCTCAAGTAAATCGCCTGTCCGGGGCACTTTACCCACTCTGTTGAGAGTGGCGACTAGGGATGAGCTTCGAGTTTGAGTCGAACTCATGTTCGACTCGAACATTGCCTGTTCGCCGAACAGCGAACTATTTGGGGTGTTCGCGACAAGTTTGTGTGAACTTTAGAACCCTGTTAAAGTCTATGGGACTCGAACGTTTGAAATCTAAAGTGCTAATTTTAAAGGCTAATATGCAAGTTATTGTAATAAACAGTGTTTGGGGACCCGGGTACTGTCTCAGGGGAGTATTTGGGGACCCGGGTCCTGCCCCAGGGGACATGTATCAATGCAAAAAATGTTTTAAAAACTGCAATTTTTTTGGCAGCAGTGATTTTAATAATTCCTTTAAGTGAAACAATAAAAGTGAAATATTCCTTTAAATTTCGTACCTGGGGGGGTGTATAGTATGCCTATAAAGTAGTGCTTGTTTCCCATGCTTAGAACTGTCCCTGCACAAAGTGTCATTTCTGAAGGAAAAAAATAATTTAAAATCACTATAATGAATTGTCGGCTCCCGGCAATACAGAGAAAAGTCATTCATAAAAAAAAAATGTGTGGGGGTCCACGGCATTTTTTTTTTAAATTTGGGGTGGAGTTCCCCTTAAAATCCCTGAAGGGTCTGGAATGGATATTTGGGGGGAACCCCACATCATTTTTTTTAATTTGACGCAGGGTTCCCCTTAATATCCATACCAGACCCTAAGGTGAGTGATTTTAAATTACTTTTCTCCTTCAGAAATCACATTTTGTGCACAAAGCACAGGAAACAAGCGCTACTTTATATGCATACTATACACCCCCTAGGTAGGAAATTTAAAGAATTATTTAAATTTTATTGTTTCACTTTAAGCATTATTAAAATCACTGCTTCTGAATAAACAGCTGTTTTTTAAAACTTTTTTTGCATTGATACATGTCCCCTGGGGCAGGACCCGGGTCCCCAAACACTCCCCTGGGGCAGGACCCGGGTCCCCAAACACTTTTTAGGACAATAACTTGCATATTAGCCTTTAAAATTAGTACTTTAGATTTCAAATGTTCGAGTCCCATAGATTTTAACAGGGTTCTAAAGTTCACACAAACTTTTGGTCTGTTTGCAGGTTCTGGTGCGAACCGAACCCAGGGGTGTTCGGCTCATCCCTAGTGGCGACGTTTGAACTTGACTGTGCTGAGAGCAGGTTTGCTCTCTCTTTGATATCCAAGGCCTGATACTACAGTTCTCTCCTTGCTCATCAACCTTTTCTCTATCGTGTGTCATTTTGATGTCGGCCATGTTGGGCCTTGGAATAAAGCATTGAAAACTCAAGTTGACGTCTGGACACTTGCTCTTTAACTACCTTCACTAATATTATCCCTAGACAAGAATCACTGGTAACCTAACATGCCGGTCCCAAACTAATCAGCCGCTCCATCGGGGGTGAGCTACACGTGGGGGCTTGTCCAGGATCCAGCTCTTACCATTGACAACGAGAGAAGATGGTGGATGTGATTTACTAAGGAAAAATGTGTTTGATGTTTTGTGCGGACTCTCCGGCGGTAAGGGAGTTAACCTTGCATCATTGAACTTGGGCCTACGTGCACAAGAATCACTGGTAACCTAACATGCCGATCCCAAACTAATCAGCGGCTCCTTCGGGGGAGCGCTACACTTATATTCCACAGAGCTCATCCCTGCAGCAGATGGAGAAGATGGGGAGCCAAGTGCTGGGGAGGGATCCGGGGTGATTGGCGGGAGGAGCTCTCCCTAAAACACCCCTTCAGTCATCAGCATGCAATGACAGGGCTCCTTTGTACCCCTTTTCTGCTTCGATATCCTGGTTCCCCTGCAGATGCTTGTGAGTAGCTGTGTTTGTACACAAACGTACTAAGTGGAATGTTATGTTACAGGTAGTGTCTAAATTACTTTGATATCCCACAATTTATGTTATTTCCCCTCCAGCTAACTTTTCATGTGGGTCTGCTAATTATAGAATCTGTCCTGTTCGGCTACTTTCACACTGAGGCGTCTTAGGCCTTTTACACACGATGGGATTTATCCGCTGTAAACGGTCCCCAGACCGTTTACAGCGCATATTTACGCCAGGATGTTTTGATCCGATGGCTGTACACACCATCGGATCAAATTCCCCGCCGGCGGACAGCGCAGTGACGCGGCGGTGACGTTGACGCCGCCATGTCACCGCACCAGGAAGTAAACACTTCCGCGCACATGCGTCGGATCCATTCACAGGATACGACGCATGTGCGGGCAGATATGTCCGCTGGTTTGCCGTACTAACCAGCGGACATATCTGACGGGCAGCTATCCGGCGGAAAAATTTCAAAGCATGCTTTGAAATTTTTCCGCCGGAGGAATCCGGCCAAAACGGTCCGTTTGCCCCTACACACGAGCGGATTTTTCGGCTGAAATGGGCCCGTCGGACCATGTTCAGCAGATTTATTCCCTCGTGTGTACAAGGCCTTACAGGCGTTTTTGCGCTAAAAATAGTACCTGAAATGCGCCTGTAAACCGCCTTATCTGCAGGCTTTCACCCTGAGGCGGTGCGCTTGCAGGACAGACAAAAAAAAAGTCCTGCAAGCAGCGTCTTTGGGGCAATGCCAGAGCTCCTAAACCGCCCCTGCCATTGAAAACAATAAGCAGTGCTGCCAAAGCTCCTGCAAAGCAGTTTGGCGGCACTTTTAAACCTTTTTTGGCCACTAGCGGGGGTTAAAAGAGCACCGCTAACGGCAGGAAAAGCGCCACTAATGCGACGGTAAAGCACCGCTAAAACTTGTGCCGATTTACCATCAGCGCCTCAGTGTGAAAGTGTCTTTATTGCTTTCTGTCTTTGGCCTTCATGCTCACATCTAATCTCCCTTCACTATACTTGCTGCTATGTTTCTAATCTATGTGAGCCTGATTCAGTATTGTGATCACTACAGTGTGCTGCACAGATATTCCAGCAAGGATACAGAATCCCTAATATCAAGTCTGGATGACATCATTGTGATTGCCTAATGCCGAGTGGAGGGACTGTGGCATTTTACCAATTTTACATGTTGGGTATCAGCTTTTGCTACTATTGCTTTCTGCCAATTTTATCACTTTGTTTCTGCTGCCAGGGGTCTAAAAAACAATAGTAAAAAAAATCAGATAGTTCACTGCCCTACTGACATGGGATGGAGGAGGAGGAGACATGGGATGGAGGGGGAGGAGACGACATGCGATAGAGTAGGAGGAGACATGGGATAGAGGAGGAGGAGACGACATGGGATGGATGGAGGAGGAGACATGGGATGGAGGAGGAGGAGACATGGGATGGAGGAGGAGGAGACGACATGGGATGGAGGAGGAGGAAGAGACGACATGGGATGGATGGAGGAGGAGACATGGGATGGAGGAGGAGGAGACATGGGATGGAGGAGGAGGAGGAGACATGGGATGGAGGAGGAGGAGGAGACGACATGGGATGGAGGAGGAGGAAGAGACGACATGGGATGGAGGAGGAGGAGGAGACGACATGGGATGGAGGAGGAGGAAGAGACGACATGGGATGGATGGAGGAGGAGACATGGGATGGAGGAGGAGGAGGAGACATGGGATGGAGGAGGAGGAGACATGGGATGGAGGAGGAGGAGACGACATAGGAAGGAAGAGGAGGAAGAGACAACATGGGATGGAGGAGGAGAAATGGGATGGAGGAGGAGGAGACATGGGATGGAGAAGGAGAAGGAGACAACATGGGATGGAGGAGGAGGAAGAGACAACATGGGATGGAGGAGGAGGAAGAGACAACATGGGATGGAGGAGAAGGAGACATGGGATGGAGGAGTAAAAGAAATGGGATGGAGGAGTAGGAGACATGAGATGAAGGAGGAGGAGATGTGCGATGAAGGAGGAGGAGAAGACATGGGATGGAGGAGAAGGAAGAGACAACATGGGATAGAGGAGGAGACGCCATGGGATGGAGGAGGAGGAAGAGACAACATGGGATAGAGGAGGAGACGCCATGGGATGGAGGAGGAGGAAGAGACGACATGGGATGGAGGAGGAGGAAGAGACGACATGGGATAGAGGAGGAGGAGACATGGGATGGAGGAGGAGGAGACGACATGGGATGGAGGAGGAGGAAGAGACAACATGGTATGGAGGAGGAGGAGAATTAGGATAGAGGAGTGGAAAACATGGGATGGAGGAGGAGGAAGAGACAACATGGGATGGATGGAGGAGGAGACATGGGATGGAGGAGGAGGAGGAGACATGGGATGGAGGAGGAGGAGACGACATAGGAAGGAAGAGGAGGTAGAGACAACATGGGATGGAGGAGGAGACATGGGATGGAGGAGGAGGAGACATGGGATGGAGAAGGAGAAGGAGACAACATGGGATGGAGGAGGAGGAAGAGACAACATGGGATGGAGGAGAAGGAGATATGGGATGGAGGAGTAAAAGAAATGGGATGGAGGAGTAGGAGACATGAGATGGAGGAGGAGGAGACGTGGGATGGAGGAGGAGGAGAAGACATGGGATGGAGGAGAAGGAAGAGACAACATGGGATAGAGGAGGAGACGCCATGGGATGGAGGAGGAGGAAGAGACGACATGGGATAGAGGAGGAGGAGACATGGGATGGAGGAGGAGGAGACGACATGGGATGGAGGAGGAGGAAGAGACAACATGGTATGGAGGAGGAGGAGAATTGGGATAGAGGAGTGGAAAACATGGGACGGAGAAGGAGGAAGAGACGACATGGGATGGAGGAGGAGGAGACATGGGATGGAGGAGGAGGAGACGACATGGGATGGAGGAGGAGGAGATGACATGGGATGGAGGAGGAGGAAGAGACAACATGGAATGGAGGAGGAGGAGACATGGGATGGAGGAGGAGGAGACATGGGATAGAGGAGGAGGTAGAGACGACATGGAATGGGGGAGGAGGAGGACAAAGGGTGAGGGAGATGAGATTGTAAGAGGACATGATATGGGGAGATGGGACTGAAAGAGGAGGAGAAGGAAAAAGACATGGGAAGGAGGAGGAGTAGGACTTGGTGTGGGATGTCAGTAAGCAGATTCGGTGGTACAGCCAGTGGGTAGGCCCTATGGAATGTTGGCGGTCAGGCATGGGGGGGGGGGGGGGCAGGCCTAAAGCTGTGTAAGGGGCCCCAAAATTTCTGATGGCTGCCCTGGACTCCGCTGCAATGGATCCACCCCGTGTGGAAGGGGCCTAAGACTTGCACCCAAGAGAGCCAGCTGTAGACTTTCCAACCCTACCTGTACCTACCTCCTACCTATGGAGGAGGTGACTACAGAGAGCATAGTCCTGTGAATACCAATGACCCTGGATGGAAACTGTCCACGAAATGTAAGTGACTATGTATTGACAAGTCACTCCAGAATGTATGCCGTATGTGTAATGTATGTCATCTGACCAGCTTTGCCATGACTATGGTATAATAGATGTACCCATTGCTGCTGAGCGACCCCAACTTATACTCCATACTTATACCTTAAATAAATAATGAGACCACCACCAATTAATTTTGGAGTAAAAACTGGCCGTAGCAGCCTCCTTTATTTGAAATAAATGTACATATTAATTCTTAAATAACATGTAAACAACAACATTCCTGAAAACACTCTCATTACTCGCGCTGGACTTTGCAGGTCACTAAAAACACTAACTTGTAAACTTTTAAAACATTTTGGGCACTGCGGTACCTAACCCCTGGTCATAGGCCTCAAGCCGACAAGCTGGCTCAGAGACGACCACTGACCGCAGTGCCACCATTGACCAACATTCCAGCCACACCTTAGGTGACTGGAAAACATAACACCCCTTCAGCACCCATACCACCTCTGGGTACTGCCATTCTTCTTTGAGGTATTCCTTCTCCTGCAAAGTCCAACACCCGCCACCAGCAACCAAAGGTAACACCTTACCTTTGGGCGCACCTCCACACCCTCAAGGCTCGCTGTATCCCTTCCTCCAGGCCCAAAACCCACATGTCGATGCCTACCTCTGTAAGGTGAACTCCATCACCCCGAAGGTATCGCCATGTTTCCACCTCCAACTCCGGATGCCTGACCACTAAACGCCCATTCCTGATAACAAACCTCCCCACATCCCTGTTAATTTTCCTGCGGGCTCTGTTCACTTATTCGACAGATCTCGCCATCCTCCATGCTGTCCTTGCCACCATATCCGACCACACCACAATCGTATCCAGATATGACATGCGGATGCGCAGAAAGTTGAACTTAATGTCCATCGCGACATCCAACATCGACCGGACTCCCAAATCGTTGCCCCCCACATGAAGTACGAGCACATCAGGTGGACGGTCCAACCGGCCAAACTGGTGCACCTCCGGAACCACCTTGCTCCAAAGCATCCCAGGAAACCCCAGCCATCTCGCACACGCCTCCTGTCTTGGGACCCCCAGCTGTCGACCGTCCGGTCGCACGTCCGCTCTCTTGGCCCCCCAATGCACGAAAAAATGGCCAATAATCCAGACCAATCCCTGTCCTGTATCTGAAAAACAGCAAGCAACAGAAACCTATCACTACCCATGATCCAGGGAAAAACCAATCTCCCAGCCACATTAACCAAACCATAACACAGAAACCAACCCCCCCCCCTTTTCCTTTTTTTTTTTTTTACACAAAACCCCTCATGCAACTCCCACCAACAGCTGCGGTCTGACATACAGCCGAAACCTCTTAGACTTCCACCGACCTATCCGCTTAACCGTTGCCTTGTCAAGCCCATTTTGCGCGGCCTCTGTCGCCGCTCCTATCCGAAATGAATGGGATGAAAATTCTTTTTCCCCCAGGCCTAATGCCCCCAAACACTTCCTAAACACCACTACAAATTGATAGCGCGACAACGGAGCCCCATCCTTATGCCACAAAAATGAACCGTCCCCATCCTCGCGTATTTTCAGGAACTCCCGTACTGCACTGACCGGGCACAGAGGCGAACGAGGTAGAGAGTAAACCTGTACCGGCCTGCCCTGCCCCGTCTAATTCGTTTTGGATATCCGCAAGAACATAGTCACCACTTCCTGCGACCACACCACATCCGCCGCCAACATGCCCCCCTGCACCTTTCTCAAAGGGCTGACCTATTCCCCCACACGAAAAGCTCCAAAAACGCCATAGCAAATGCTGCGCGAAACAACGCCACCTCATACCATGACGAACACAACTTCCCCAACACTCCCATAATACCTCTCAAAATATCAAATGACAACAGGGCGTCTGGAATTCGCAACCCGCCCCTGTTTCCTATAACCTTTGCCTGACGCACCCAAAAATCCTTTGTAAAATCCGGGACCCCGTGCTGTTCCGCCTCCGGCGCCAACTCTCGAAATTTCTCCCACTGAAATCGAGACAAGGCATCAGCCACCACATTCTCTACCCCAGGTTAATGCACCGCATATATGAAAATATTCAATTGCAAACAGCGGAGCACCAGATGCCTCAGCAGTCGAATAACTGGAGGAGAAGACGCAGTAACCCTATTGATGACCTGCACTACACCTAAATTGTCCCCATGGAACCGAACCTTACAATCCCGGAAGGACGCGCCCCACAACTCGACCGCCAGCACCACCGGAAACAGCTCCAGCAGCACCAAATTCCTTGCGAAACCCGCAGCTAGCCAAGACTGGGGCCAAGGGCCTGCACTCCACTTGCCCTGAAAGTACGCACCAAAACCCGACCCCCCGGCGGCATCCGTGTACAGATCCATGTCGAAATTGCTAACCGGGCCCGACATCCACAACGCCCTTCCGTTAAAGGACTCCAAAAACGAGTGCCACACAACCAGATCCTCCCTGTGCTCGCTAACCAGCTGCACAAAATGTTTTGGCGCCCGAACTCCCGCTGTGCTCGCCGACAGCCGTCGGCAAAACACCCTGCCCATCGGGAGGATGCAGCACGCAAAGTTGAGCTTCCCCAGAAGAGACTGAAGAACTCTGAGCTGTACCTTCCACAACCCCAGCAACGCCGTAATCTCCGCCTTAAGACCTTCCAATTTGTCCAGCGGCAAACGACACTCCATCGCCTCCGAGTCGATGACAATGCCCAGGATTTGGATAACCGTCTTAGGCCCCTCAGTTTTTTCCGACGCTAAAGGAACCCCAAACCGTTCCGTAACGTGCTCGAGAGTAGTGATGTCGCGAACCTAAATTTTCCCGTTCGCGAACTGCGAACGCGAACTTCCGCAAATGTTCGCGAACCGGCGAACCGGGCGAACCGCCATAGACTTCAATGGGCAGGCGAATTTTAAAACACACAGGGACTCTTTCTGGCCACCGAAGTGATGGAAAAGTTGTTTCAAGGGGACTAACACCTGGACTGTGGCATGCCGGAGGGGGATCCATGGCAAAACTCCCATGGAAAATTACGTAGTTGTCGCAGAGTCCGTTTTTAATCCATAAAGGGCATAAATCACCTAACATCCCTAAATTGTTTGGAATAACGTGCTTTAAAACATCACGTTTGATGTTGTATCTATCAGGCACTGTAAGGGTTAGGGTTAGGGTTAGGGTTAGAGTTAGGGTTAGGGTTAGAGTTAGGGTTAGAGTTAGGGTTAGAGTTAGGGTTAGGGTTAGAGTTAGAGTTAGGGTTAGAGTTAGGGTTAGAGTTAGGGTTAGGGTTAGGGTTAGAGTTAGGGTTAGGGTTAGAGTTAGGGTTAGGGTTAGAGTTAGGGTTAGGGTTAGGGTTAGAGTTAGGGTTAGGGTTAGGGTTAGGGTTAGAGTTAGGGTTAGGGTTAGAGTTAGGGTTAGAGTTAGGGTTAGAGTTAGGGTTAGGGTTAGAGTTAGGGTTAGGGTTAGAGTTAGGGTTAGGGTTAGAGTTAGGGTTAGGGTTAGAGTTAGGGTTAGAGTTAGAGTTAGGGTTAGGGTTAGAGTTAAGGTTAGAGTTAGGGTTAGGGTTAGGGTTAGAGTTAGGGTTAGGGTTAGAGTTAGGGTTAGGGTTAGAGTTAGGGTTAGAGTTAGGGTTAGGGTTAGAGTTAGGGTTAGGGTTAGAGTTAGGGTTAGAGTTAGGGTTAGGGTTAGAGTTAGGGTTAGGGTTAGAGTTAGGGTTACAGATAGGGTTAGGGTTAGGGTTACAGACAAGGTTAGAGTTCACAGTGACAGACCAAACTTTGACAGACCAAACTCCCCGTTTAACGCAGCGCCAACAACCGCAAACAGTCCATCATCATCAACTGATTCACTTGTATCTGACAACTCAGCAAAGGAAGCAGCAGCGGGTACAACATCATCATCATCACACCATACGTCCATGTTTGTAATGCTGCCTGACTGAGACATATCCCATTTATTTACATCCCTTGGCAATAATTGTTGTGCATCACTCATTTCTTCCAAATCATGTGTAAATAACTCCTCTGACAGATCAAGTAAAGCAGCTGTAATGCTAGTGTTGATGGTGGCGGCAGGCGGGCGAGTGGTAACTTGAGAGGTGCCCGAAGCTGATCTGGAGGAGGATGGTGTGTCAAGGTTCCCAGCGTAAGCTGTAGTAGATTGGGTGTCCTGTGTTAGCCAGTCAACTATGTCCTCAGAACTTTTCGAGTTCAGGGTATGTGGCATCTGAACACTAGGTAATATTCTAGGGCCAAAGGGAATCCCCGCACCACGACCACAACGGCCCCTGCGGGGTGGCCTGCCTCTGCCTGTCATTTTTTTATATTAGTTTAGTTGTACTATGCGTGCAAGGTACTTTGACAATTGACACCAGATCTGAGTGGCACTGGTGACACTGGCAGAGGCTGGCAGAGTAGACGCTATAGGTCTGACAAAAAAATACTTGCAGAAAACTAACTGCTATTCTATATTGCAGTTAAAATTGTGTTTTTTATTTAAATGTAATGTACTGTGCCACCAGATCTGAGTGGCACTGGTAACACTGGCAGAGGCTGGCAGAGAAGAAGCTATAGGCCTGACAAAAAAATACCTGCAGAAAACTAACTGCTATTCTCTATTGCAGTTAAAAAAAAATGATTGCTGATTCATTAGCCCTAACAAGGAGCAGAGATCAGATGATTCTTTCAGAACTGGAGTACTGGAAGACAGAGCAGCTTGCAACACTGTACCCCTTTAACTAGCACAGCACCCCACAGCTCTGGGCCCCTTTAAATAGCACCCTGCACCACTGGATCCCTGTATATTACACAGCACCCTGCACCACTGGATCCCTTTATATTACACAGCACCCTGCACCACTGGATCCCTGTATATTACACAGCAGCTTGCAACACTGTACCCCTTTAACTAGCACAGCACCCCACAGCTCTGGGCCCCTTTAAATAGCACCCTGCACCACTGGATCCCTGTATATTACACAGCACCCTGCACCACTGGATCCCTTTATATTACACAGCAGCTTGCAACACTGTACCCCTTTACATAGCACAGCAACCCACACCTCTAATCTAACTAAACTATACAGTGTATAAATATATGTACAACTGCTAAGATGTTTATATATTCTCTACACACTGTAAGATTAACTAACTAAGCTGGCTGCTCTATCTATCTGACTAAAAGATATTACAGTCTCGCAGCACTGATTTAAAAAAAAAATGATTGCTGATTCATTAGCCCTAATAAGGGCTGTTTGAGACTTGGGAGTGCTGTTATAACAGCAGAGATCAGATAAATCTTCCAGGAATGGATTTCAGGAGCCCTAGCTAACACTGTCCCTATGCAATCGGCAGCAGAGAAACTATCCCTCCTCTCACTAAGAATCCAGCAGCAGAATGAACGTAAAATGGATGCTGCCCTACAGGTGGGAGGGTCTACTAGGGAGGGTATGCTGCTGATTGGCTGAAATGTGTCTGCTGACTGTGAGGTAGAGGGTCAAAGTTTGCTCAATGTTAATTAATAGGGGGCGAATCGAACATCGCATATGTTCGCCCGCGGCGGCGAACGCGAACATGCCGAATTCGCCGCGAATAGTTCGCGGGCGAACTGTTCTCTACATCTCTACTCGAGAGTGGCTAATAGCATCGCACAGGTACTAGCTGAAGCTGGGCCCACACAAAGGAAGTCATCCAGATAATGGATCTCGGAGTTAACCCCGGCCACATCCCGAACCACCCACTCCAGGAAGGAGCTAAAGTGTTCAAAGAATGCACATGAAACGGAGCAGCCCATCGGCAGACACTGGTCCACATAGAATCCTCCGTCCCAATGACACCCCAACAGCCGGAAGCTATCCGGGTGAACCGGTAGCAGCCGAAACGCCGCCTCAATGTTGGATTTCACAACCAAATCCTCCAAAGGCGGGGACTGAAACGGACCACCCATACGACCCAACGGCACCTCCTTCCGCAGTTTCTCCGAAACTACCTCTGGATGTTGTAGTGCGGATCGTAAGTTCTTGGCCACAGGCGGAACCACGGACAGCGAGCACGGAATGCAAAACCCCTCTGAGAAACTATTCTCCAACAACAGGGCCGCCGCCCTATCAGGATACCTACCTAGAAACAGCCGCATCCTTTCCACCATCACCGGAATCCTCCCTCTTGTTTGAAGACTCTCCGGAATGCCCCTTTCCCTGCTTGAAACACCTAGAGTAGGGGTGGTTGCCTCCGCAGACCGAGCACTCGTGCTTAAACCGACAGGACCCCCCGAACTTGCAGCTACCCTCATTAAACTGCCAACAGGTCCCCTTCTTTTTTCCGGCCGATTGTCCCGGGGACGAGGTTCCACCACCCCCCCTAAAAAAACGGCATGGACGTACGCGGGGCCGACATAAGCCGCATCCAAAGGCCAATGTCCTTAGTGTCCCACCGAATGTCCGGTCTGATTGCTCTACGCTGTCTAAACTGTTCATCATAACAGAGCCACCCTGTGCCCCTGTAACACCTGTAAGCCTCACTGATCGCCTCCTGGTAGCTGAAAAGAGCCGAACAATATTCGGGGTTCTTCTCACCTATCACACTGACCATGATAGACTACACCTGCGACCAGTTCGCAAAGGTCCTAGGTATAAGCCTATACCTCCGTTTTTCTTCGTCCTCCTTCTTGGACTCCTCCGGCTTAAGTCTGTCCAAATTAAACTTTTCCAAAGGCAATAACGCAAAGATCTCAACGTATTCGCTTTTCCAAATTTTTTCCCGCACCTCCTGTTTCAAATGTGAACCCAGAGGTGCCTCGTAACACGTGTAAACCTCCCCCTTCGCTGCGTCCGCCAGACGAACCCACTCTCGCTTTTTTGGAACATCCCTCACCGTATCAGCCTTGTCCCCGGCGGGCACGGCGGGGCTGGCAGTAACACTTTCCACATTCACATCCACCGCCCCCGGCACGGCAGCCACCAGCACCGTGGTTGGGGACGTAACCGTCATGCCGCCCGTCGGTGCCCAAGCAGCAGCCGGGCTAGTGCCCGGGTTGTCACCCCCTTTTAGCTGACTCACCAAGACCTCCGAACCCGCCAAAAAACGCTGCAAATCTGAGTCAGCCGCAACACAACCCCCAGGGCACTGCCCCCCCGACAGACCTACCCCATCACCTCCCGCTACCACAGGCATAGCCACCAGATCGTGAGGGCCTCCCACCCGGACCCCCCCAGACCCACCAACAGACCGTAAAACAGCATGAATAGAAGAAACTGACTTACCGGGCTGCCTGGAAGCAATCCCACCAGCCGAACGTCCCGTCTCCCGCGGTGCCGCCAACCTCCTGGACCCGAACTCCTCTTCCGACTCCGACAGTTCTCCCTCCGATGGACACTCGGGCCGCACATCTTGCTCCAATTAAGGACCACCAGGCGACTCGGGCCTGGTATCCGAGGGTCCTGCGCTCGAATGGCCCCCCCTGCGCACCCTGGACCTGTACACCGATTTCCCCGTCGCTTTCCGTGTAGACGTGACTCTGCTTCCTGAACTGCCATCAACCACTCTCCCCCGCCCCTTCTCGAGCACCCCATGGGGGTTGGACTGGAGGTGGCTAGCCGTAGCAGTTGAAGGGCTAGTCACCGCAGGGACAGATTTCCCACGCCGAGGCTCCTGGCCCCCCGGTGCACAACCGGGGGGGGCCCGCAGCAAGTTGCTCCACACGTCGGGCAGGCCTCCCAGTGGATGGTGGGGGGCTAACCACCGCAGTCCCAGATCTCCCACGCTGAGGCTCGGATCCCACCGGTGCACAACCAGAGGGGGAGCCCGCAGATGTTTGCTCCACACGTCTGGCGGGCATAACCGCCGCACCAAAAATATTTGAACCATTTCCCTGGAACAACCCCCACCCTCTTTGCTCATCACAGTCCTCTCCTGTTCTGGAAAGGTTTAGTTAAGTTAGCTGAGATTCAAACCCTGTATGGGTAGACTGATTGTACAACCAGTGTGTCAGATTTTTAGGATGTGATTATTGCTAGCGGCTATAGCCAATGGCATTAATCACTTTGTATATTGGAGATTGTGTTTTTTTTTGGGGTGCATATTAAATCAATAGGAAAAATAAATAAAAAAGTATACATTTTATTAATACATGAAAACAATACAGTTGCATTAGAAAAGACTCATACAGTACAGTCCTTAAAGGTACAGCATGATGGTGTGGTTCCCAACATGTTTTGCCCTAAAATGAGGATTCCTCAAGGGACACTGTCCAAATCAATATCAGAGCCTTCCGAAAATATAGTTTGCAAAAAAACACGAGGATGAGAAACCCCTATTTGGGGAAACTCAGCACATGATCTGAGGTCCTGTAGGGAGTGTGAGTCTCTCCTTGTGGTTTCCAGCCAAGCCAAATTTCAAGCTGGAAACCACAAGGCGAGACACACACTCCCTACAGGACCTCAACACCTGATGTTCGAGTCCAACTTACATTCGACGCGAACATTGAGCTCATCCCTACTTGCTACCTTTCAGGGGGGAGGTGTGCAGATACCTGTATAAAACAGGTATCTGCACCACTCCTGCGGGAGTCTGGCCCCTCCGCGTCACCCCGGTTGTGTTCTGGGAAACACTCGGCTCCCAGAACACAGAGGGAATCAGTGGGAACTGCACAGCGTGACTCGCACAGTAGGGAATCGGGCAGTAAAGCCGCAGCGCTTCACTTCCCGATTCCCTTACTGAGGATGGAGGTGGGGGAAGCAGAGAGCCCAGCTACCACTCGGCTTCGGCTTGCTAACGTCGCAGGTGACTTGTACAGGTTAGTGTTAGTTAGTTGCCGAGCCAACATTTATAGCCCCTCCCCCTTGCCCAGAAACTTTGATAGACAGATCACCCGTCGGACGGATGATCTGTCAATCAAAGTGCCCGGGCAAGGGGGAGGGGCTATACATGTCGGTGTGGCGGGGGAACACAGCTATTCAAATGCAAATGACAGCTGTTGTGTTCCTCCGAAGCATAGTAACTAGATGTCAGGACTCGGCTGCGGCGGGAGGAGGGGGGGCGGTGGCAGCAGCTCTCCTCTCCCCCATACGAGGACTGCTCTGCTCCGCTCTCCGCTCCCTCTCCACCTGCACTCGGGGGAAAAAAAAGTATTCTATCAGGCATCGGGAGTATTTGCGCGAGTACAAGTACTAGCGCAAATACTCTGTATCGGTCCCGATACCAGTATCGGTATCGGAACAACCCTAGCTATAACCATCCCTTACTCTATCCATAATGGAAAAACAAGTGTAGCTTATGGTATCACTGATGGGCACTGATGAGATGGCACTGCTAAATTTATGGAGGACTAAGAGGATATAACCATGCCAGTGGTGCAGCAGAAAACATGTAGCACAGCGATGAAGAGATGTGGTCCAGGCAGTGAGCAAAAGAAGAATTGGGGGCAGAAACAAATAAATCCATCTGTTTATTTTTCTCATCAGCAATCTACAGAAAAACAATTAAGATTCCCTAATATGTAATACCGGCACAAGCAAAGGATTGCAGGAGAGTCCTACTACCTACCTGACAGGTATAGGTGACCACGTGAGTGTCCATTGTGTCCGCACCATCCCTATCATATCGGAAGCAATGCGGCCGCTTTATGGGGACGACCCAGTCCCCCTTATAAGACTGGTGCTGCACTAAAAGTTTAGTGAAAGCTGGCGGGAACTCTTTTCATGCTGCCCTACGCCTGGGACGTTGCTTTGCCTGCCCATGCCATTCTGCCGACGTATATGTATGCGTGGCAGTCGGCAAGTGATTAATGGTGCCCACCCCCCAATACTCAAGCCCGATTTAGATCCAGCGCTATACATGTCTGCAGCAGCCTTTCTCCCCTATCCCCAATCTCACAAAAAATAGAGCGCCAATTTTGAACAAAATGCAATATTTTTTACTTTTTGTTATAATATCCCCAAAAAATATTTAAAAAAATGTTTTTCCCTCAGTTTAGGCTGATACGTATTCTTCTACATATTTTTGGTAAAGAAATCGCAATACGCGTTTATTGATTGGTTTGCGCAAAAGTTATGTCTACAAAATAGGGGATAGTTTTATGGCATTTTAATTAATATTATTTTTTTTAACTTGTAATGGTGGCGATTTTTTCATCGTGACTGCGACATTATGGCAGACACAGACACTTTTGACACCATTTTGGGACCATTGCCATTTTTACAGCGATCAGTGCTATAAAAATGCACCGATTACTGTAAAAATGGCACTGAAGGGGTTAACCTGTAGGGGCGCCGCTGTTCCCGATGACAGGGAACAGACAATCAGTGACATGTCACTAGGAAAAACGGGGAGATGTAGTGTTTACAATGACATCTCCCCATTCTTCAGCTCTGTGACCCGATCCCGGGACACCGTCATGGAGGGTGCGACCACACCATTCTGTCGACGTAAAAGCGTAATAGTCATCAAGTGCAGACGTTTTTTTACACAATTGACAAAGTCAGTGAGGCTCTGGATCGAGCACGCACAAGTGCCCCATAGCAGGCTAGGGGAGGAGCCAGGAGCGCCAAGGGGGGACCTGAGAAGAGGAGGATCAGGGCTGCTCTATGAAAACCATTACGCAGAGCAGTAATATGTATAACACTTTTATTATTTTAATGAAAAATTTGCAAAGCTGTACAGTCACTTTAAGAAGCAAGAGATTTTAAAATTGAGAATTTTACAATTATGACCCCTTTCACACTGTAGCGTTTTTACCGCTTTTTAGCATTAAAAATAGCGCTATTAAAACGCTCTCCATGCATCTCAATGGACCCTTTTCACACTGAGTCCTTTGGAGCAGCTTCTGGGTGCTGAAAAAAACGCTCCAAAAACGCCCCTCTCCATTGAAATGATTTGAAAGTGCTGTAAAAACACCTTGTCCTTTCACACTGAGGCATTGCACTGGCGGGGCGTTGAAAAAAAGTCCTGCAAGCAGCATCTTTGGAGCAACTTTTGGGCACACTGTAGCGTTTTTACCGCTTTTTAGCATTAAAAATAGCGCTATTAAAACGCTCTCCATGCATCTTAATGGACCCTTTTCACACTGAGTCCTGCAAGCAGCATCTTTGGAGCAGCTTCTGGGCGTGGAAAAAAATGCTCAAAAAACGCCCCTCTCTATTGAAATTAATTGAAATCACTGTAAGAACGTGTTTCCCTTTCACACTGAGGCACTACAAAAACACCCTAAAACATTAGGGTCTTAGCGATGCTTTACCAGTGTTTTTTGGGCGCTGGCAGTGTAAAAGGGCTCTGAAAGCACTCAGGCTTTCACATTGCGATTGCAGATGAGGCTTCGCTCGAAAAACCCTTGAATAACGCACCAGTGTGAAATGGCCCTAAATTGGAGCCCAGAGAAAGGCTTAATACTAAAGTATAGATTGTGAGGGCAGAAAAACTGAAATTCTGAATAAAGCAGATCCTCTAGCCCTGGATAACAGGAAAGAATTCCCTCTATATTTTGTGAGGAGAATGTGTAGGAATAGAACATTTAATAAAAATGTATATAAAATTCCCTGAGAACTTGATATCTTCTAGTTAAGGGGAATGTTTCATTACAGGATTTAATTGTATATCCTGTTCTTGGGGTGAAGCTAGAAGACCCCTGATGTCTCCATTGTTGTCACTACTGTCACATAAGTCTTGTCAGTACATACATATATATACATGGTTAGAACACATGTTAATACATAAACACTTATTACATATCCCTACACACACCAGAAGTGGAAGAAGTAGCCATAGAGCTCCTTCCAGCCTTACAAATGTCGCCTGTGCATCCAAGTGGTCATGAAAGGATTAAAGGGGTTGTAAAGGAAAAAAAAAGTTTTCCTAAATAGTTTACTTAAAGGGATTGTAAAGGAATTTTTTTTCCCCCTAAATATCTTCCTTTACCTTAGTGCAGTCCTCCTTCACTTACCTCATCCTTCCATTTTGCTTTTAAATGTCCTTATTTCTTCTGAGAAATCCTCACTTCCTGTTCTTCTGTCTGTAACTACACACCGTAATGCAAGGCTTTCTTCCTGGTGTGGAGAAAGCCTCTTGAGGGGGGAGGGGGCGAGCAGGAGTGTCAGGACGCCCACTAACACACAGCTCCTTTCTCTATCTGCAAAGTAGAGAGTGTCCTGACACTCCTGCTCGCCCCCTCCCCCCTCAAGAGGCTTTCTCCACACCAGGAAAGCCTTGAATTATGGTGGTGAGTTACAGACAGAAGAACAGGAAGTGAGGAGTTCTCAGAAGAAATAAGGACATATAAAAGCAAAATGGAAGGATTAGGTAAGTGAAGGAGGACTGCACTAAGGTTAAGGAAGCTATTTAGGAAAAAAAATCCTTTACAACCCCTTTAAATAAAAGAGGAAGCAATTCAAATGTAAATATAGACATTTTTATTTTGTGTTTTATGAAAGTATAATTATGGATCTATACACATTTTTTCCTTTTCAAACTATATATACTCTGAATAAACCAAGAGTCCTTTGGTAAAATCAATTGGCCAGAAGTGAAGATCTAGTGATCCTCTCGCCTATTCGCTGACACACTTTTAACCAAGAGATTCCAAGCCTGCCCACCACGGCAAGGTAGACTCTTCTAGGGCAGGACCTAAACTAACTACACTAAGCTATCCTACTGGATGCTAGTCATAATTTTTCTAATGTTGGGTGTATGTTTGTAGTAGGCTGTGACGAGACCCTTGCTCGCTCGGTTCTGCTCTCCAGACACTCCTCTGCTTCTATTGGATCAGATTGCCGATTGCAACGTCTGATGGTCCAGTAATCCAAGGTTCCGAACTACAGCTATGTGCCATTCGAGATCCATTTAGAACACACACCAGGCAGGCTGTATGTATGTTCAAACAGGACTCTTTTATTTGCAAGTACACAGCACACTTTTATAGAGAATTTGGAACATCCCGCTCCCAACAATCGCTTTCCTATTGGTCAATTGTAAAGTATACGCAGTCCTCACTCATGTCCTCCTTAACCATGCAAATGAGGACCTGGAATAGTCAACAGGGATTGGTCGCATAGCTCGAATAGAAAGACTATGGGCCAGATTCAGAAAGACTTGCACTGGAGTATATCGATATGTGCCGCGTAAGTGTAAAGATGTGCCGTAGTATTTATGCGGCCGTACCCATCAAACTAGATGCGACAGAAAACTGGCTTTCTCCGACCGGCTTAACTTTCCTTCGCCAGAGTATCGTAAGCGCATATTTTCACTTGGCGCATCTGTCGCGCCTATTGATTTCCCATTCAAATATGCAAATTAGGGAGATATGCTGATTCACGAACGGATTAGCACCAGACGCTGGGTACATGCGCCGCGCATACGTCGTCCGTCTGGCGCAAAGTTATTCCTACAAATAGCTGCTTTATCTTTACTCCTGATGGCCACAGGTCAGCAGGAGAGCAGCTACAGCAGCAGCGTTACCGACGAAAATAGCAAGCTGAACAACCACACTTTCAAGGACAACACCTCTGTGTGCCAACATGCCAGAGGCAGCCGTGGTCCTAGCACTACTAATGGGTCCCCCGGTACGGAGGAGGCGGGCACGTGAGAGGATATACCGCAAGCGCATGAGCCTCTTTGGCATGGGTGATGAGGAGGTGTATCGCCTCTTCAGATTCAGCCCAGATGCAATCCTTGAACTAACCACAACCCTGCAGGATGACATCACCAGCAAGACACACCGCTCACAAGCAGTGCAGCCACTGGTGAAGGTACTGGCAACACTCCATTTCCTTGCAAGTGGATCATTCCAGCATACAAGTGGAGTGGTGGCTGGGATGTCACAGTCCACCATGAGCAGATGTGTGCACCAGGTTGTCCCCGCAATCCTCAGAGCCATGTCCCACCACATCATCAGACCCACCACTGAGGACCTGCGGCTGAAGGCAATGACAGATTTCTACAGCATTGCCAGATTCCCACGCACCGTGGGGGCCATTGATTGCACACATGTGGCACTCCAGCCCCCCAGTGCCACAGAGCACATATACCGCAATCGGAAGCATTGGCATTCCATCAACGTACGGGTGATAGCCGATGCCCAACACCTCATATGGCACGTCCGTGCCAAACACCCCGGATCCAGCCATGACAGCTTCATATACCGTCAAAGCCCCATCCCAATGGAATTCGAACAGAACATGTATGGGGACAGCTGGCTGGTTGGTGAGTGACATGGGTGGCAGGCATAACTGTCTCCCCCATGATGTAGAAATCACGAGGGGCACATGCATGACTAACATCCTCCTGTCTTTTCCCTTACAGGTGACTCTGCATATGTACTGGGACCCCATCTAATGACTCCTTTCCGGAACCCCCAAACCAGAGGAGAGAGAAGATACAATGCGGCACATATCCAAACTCGTGCAGTGGTGGAGCAAACATTTGGGCTCCTGAAGTCCCGTTTCCGATGCCTGGATAAGTCTGGGGGGGCCCTATTGTATTCTCCTACCTTCGTGTGTTAGATCATCGGTGCATGTTGCATTCTGCACAACTCTGCCATGAGAAAGGGCCTGCAGATTGACATACGTGATGACCTGACCCCCCAACCAGACAGTCCCCCCCTGCCAGAGGCTACACCGTCAGCTGATGGAAGAGCAGTCAGAAGGGTCCTCGCCGTAGGCATCTTTGGACAATAAACAAAAACATTGATCACACGGACAATGCACTCATGCACACCACTGATGTCCCTAGATCACACACACCACATCCACATCACATTGGATTAGCCCAAGTCCAACATGCAGGACTTGGGAGCAGCAACGCCGCGCCAAGGTCCCAATGGTGTCGCTGTCCATTCATACACCATTCACACGTCATTCACACAGCCGTGGGGATAACTTCTCCCCAACGGCCGAGGGTGACACCCCTTACTGGCAGGAGTGTCACCCCCTCACATTCACACACCATTCACACTGTCCCCTGCACTACTGACCGTGTGCAGTTTAAAAAAAATAAAGCAAAAAATGAGCAACATATATCAAAAAATAAAAAGCTCATAACCTGAGTAGAAAAAAAAAAGAACACCCCAAAAAGCCATCATCTGGACTGACGGGGGCTCTTTCTGGTGGGCCCTCTCTGGCTCCTCAGCTGCCTGGAGGGAGTGGGTGGGGGTGGGGGGGGCATCTGGAGGTGGCTGATCCCCGGGTGGCCCACTCCTGGCAGGTGTGGCCTGCATGCCCTCCAAGGCCATGGCTATGCGGCCGAGGTACGAATTGGTCTGGGCCTGCATCCTCAGCTGCTGGGTCACTTGATAATGTTGGGCCCGCTGCCTCTGCCTCCCCTGGTCCCGGATGGCAGCAGTGTTGGCCTGGACGGCTGCAGTGAGGTGCCGAAGATCAGCCTGCACCTCCCCCAGGCTGGTCACCACTGCAGCGTAGTTGCAGCTGACATCCTGCACTGCGTTGGTCATCTGGGCCACGGAGCCCAGGCTGTCAGCTACACGGTCCAGGTGCCCAGCTATCTCCCCCATCTGCTGGGTCTGCCTGGCCTGGTCCCTCGCCATCTGGTCATGGACCACATCAGACACCCCCCTGGTCTTCCGGGTGGCCTTCCTGGGGGCCAGGAGATGGTATTCCCCGGGGGATGGAGTCGTCCTTGAGGGGCTTCCTAGGATGGGGGAGGGGATTTGAGAGGGCCCTGCTGAAAGGGAGGACTCCTCCAAAAAAAGGACAAACTCCTGCTCGGTGATGACAGGCTCCTCCTCAACCACCTCAGCAGGGCCCTCAGGGGGTCGCGCTCAGGATGCAGTTGGGGGATGGGGTGGACTGGCCGCCGGCAGATGATGGCCCAGCTCCGTCATCTGTGGATGACACAAAGCAGACACATGTTGGTGGTCCCACACACTTGGCACATGTACCCCCCCCCCACATGCAACACACCAAATAGGGGATAAAAAACACTTACCTGTCCTGGAGCCTTCCTCCATGGAATCATAGCCCGGTACCCCCTCCAACTGCTCCCCCTCCAGGCAGCGGGCGACCACCACCTCCTCCGTGGTCAGGTCACCCCCCGTGCCCCTCTCATGCCTCCTGATGTTGGCCACCTTGCCCCGGACTTTGCGCCTCAAATCATAAATTTTTTTGCCAATGTCCGCAGCAGTCCGTGTGCAATAGCCCAAAATGTTTACCCTGGCAGCAAGGGACTCCAGGATGGCCTGCTTCCTGTCCCGGCTTGTCTTGCGACTTTTCCTGCCATGGAGGAACTCATTGTACGTCTCCATAGCCGAGATGATGGCAGACAGCTTCTGGCCATTGAAATTTAGCTTTCTCCTCTCTTTGCAGGGAACGGGAGCAGCCATCTCACAGCAAAAGTAACTTCCCTGAGGGGGGGGGGACCGGATATGCTTTTGCGCCAGAAAGGCGCATCTGTGGCCACTTTTATACACGCAACGTAAGACATTGCGCTGCCGTTTCCCATGAAGTGGTGCCGACGGAAGTTGTGAGCATGCGCACAGGGGAGCGAGTGGAGCCCTCCCTCACTGCGCATGCTCCGTGGATGATGCGCTGAACGGAAGTCTCTGCGCTGGGCTCCGCCCATCATTTACATATGGTCAAACCCACTTCCACTTACGTCGGGTTGCGCCATCGCATTTTCGTTACTCCGCCGCAAAGTAACGAACATGCGCTTGGTGAATACTGTACTTGACTCACTAGTTCGCATCAGCGTAACGTATATGCGCTGTGCTACGCCGGATAAAATATGCGCGCATCTACCTGAATCTGGCCCTATGTGTATTGAGACAGAAGCCCCAGGGGGTAATCAATGTACACAATAGCCCGGTCTATTTAACAGGACATAATTGACATGCTAATTCAATACTCCTGACAGGAGACTTCTGACCTTTAGAACAATAGATTCAATTAACCTTCAATCCACATCTTTAGACAGACGGACTGTCTCTGACAGAAGATATTTACACCTGATAATCAAAAAGGCTTTAAAAAATGGTTATCACATAATGGACAATGAAATGTCTCAGTATATCCTGTAATACATGGCGGACAAACGGTCCGTTTTTTACAAGTCCGTTTACGGACTTGTAATGCATCCCTATGGGATCGCGTACGCTAGCGGATGATGCATCCGCCAACGTCCGCAAAGATCCGTTTTTCGGACGAAAGAAAACCCTATTTTTCTTCCGTCTGGCGGATCGGATGAATACGGACAGGCGGTCCGTATTCATCCGATTCCCCATAGGGGAGAGCGGAGGAAAGACAGGGCGGTCTCTGCCGACAGCTCAGTGGTGATTTACGTATGATCCCCGCTGAGCTGACAGACACACACGGGGAGGATCGAAAACGGTCTGCTCCGTGTGAAAGGGCCCTTAGGATTTCAAGTAGAAACACTCCAGCACTCCAAGGTCCATGACATAGGCCTCATCCTATGATCTGTGTGTGCGATCTACTCTCTCCTAATTTGGTTGTCTGTCTGTGTGCATCTCTCTAAAGCATGGAGCGGTCAGTTTATGTACATCTGGACATCCTTTGTTAGTGTAGGTCAGTGCATGCCAGTCAATAAACGCATCAGTAATCAACAGAAAAAAATAAAATTAAAGGTAAATATTTTTTTCCCTAAATAGTTTTCCTTACCTCCTTCACTTACCTCATCCTTCCATTTTGCTTTAATGTCCCTATTTCTTCTGAGAAATGCTCACTTCCTGTTCTTCTGTCTGTAACTACACACCATGTGTGGAGAAAGCCTCTTGAGGGGGGAGGGGACAAGCAGGAGTGTCAGGACGCCCACACACACAGCTCCTTTCTCTATCTGCAAAGTAGAGAGTGTCCAGACTTGCTTGCTCGCCCCCTCAAGAGGCTTTCTCCACACCAGGGAGAAAGCCTTGCATCACGGTGTGTAGTCACAGACAGAAGAACAGGAAGTGAGGATTTCTTTTTTTTTTTTTTTTTATTCTTTATTTTTGTTTTTCAAGCAGATAGCCAACAATATTCGGCCAATTCATAAATCAAAAAGAGTTTGCACATGCAATTACACACCATAACAATTCCTTACAATTATATCAGCCAAACTTATATCTCTAATCTGACAATCTACATTCCCGTGGGATTACACAAACAGCTACACAGTATATCGTTTTTTTACGGTAATCTCGACCTTGTTATTCTTAACCAACTGTCCGTTTTTACCATCTATGACATTATTATGTATTCCCCTCTTCCCCCCTGAGCATCCCTATCCTTACCACCCCTTCCCCCCCCAAAAAAAGAAAAAAAAAAAAAAAGGGAAATTCTCCCTCTGCTCCCCAGGTGTCCCCCCTCCCCCCTCAGGGAAGTGAGGATTTCTCAGAAGAAATAAGAACATATAAAAGCAAATTCGAAGGATGAGGTAAGTGAAGGAGGACTGCACTAAGGTAAAGGAAGCTATTTAGGGATTTTTTTTATTTACCTTTACAACCCTTTTAAGATTCCTTAATATGTACAAGTGACACAAGCAAAGGATTTCAGGAGAGTCCTACTACCTACCTGCCAGATATAGGTGACCATGTCAGTGTCCCTTGTGTCAGCACCATCATACCGGCAGTAGTGCGGCCGCTTTATGGGGGCACCAGACCGATTTGTCTTGCGGCCCAGTCCACCTAATAAGCCGATGGGCACTCTTTTCATGCTGCCCCCTGCAAAGTGCCGCCCTAAGCCTGGGCCTTGTTGGCCTAGGCCAAGATACAGCGTTGGCGGCTAGGCTCCCAAAAAGTCTCACACATGTGGTATCCCCGAACTCAGGAGAAGCAACAGAATGTATTTTGGGGTGTAATTCCACATATGCCCATGGCATGTTTGAGCAATATATCATTAAACACTTCCCTACGGCCGTACGACTATATACGGCCGCAGGGTGGCTCTAATTCTCCGGGCCGCCGTGTTTTCATGGCAGCCCCTTTCTTCGTTCCCAGCGCGCGCTCCAGAGCGCGCAGCGGGGAACTTCTGTACTGCCTGTGTCCCTTGGACACAGCCAATCACAGATCGCTGCGAACGGCCAATCAGACTGGCCGTTTGCGATGCGATCGTGCGGCGAATGAGAGATGATCTCATATGTAAACATATGAGATCATTTCTCATTGCCGCCTCTCACAATGACAGCGTCCTGTCAGGGAGAGGAGGAGACCGATAGGTGTCTCTTGTACATAGGGACACAGATCGGTCACCCCCCCAGTCACCCCCCCTCCCCCCACAGTTAGAACACAATGCAGGATACACATTAACCTCTTCCTCACCCCCTAGTGTTAACCCCTTCCCTGCCAGTCACATTTATACTGTAATTAGTGCATATTTATAGCACTGATTGCAGTATAAATATGAATGGTGCCAAAAATGTGTCAAAAGTGTTCGATTGTCCGCCATGATGTTTCGCAGTCGCAATAAAAATCGCAGATCGCCGCCATTACTAGTAAAAAAATAAATAATAACAAATAATAATTCTGTCCCTTATTTTTTAAGCGCTATAACTTTTGCGCAAACCAGTCGCTTATTGTGATTTTTTTTTTTTGTTTGGGAGCCACGTCGCACGACTGCGCAATTGTCAGTTAAAGTGACGCAGTGTCGCAAGCTGAAATTTCACCTGTTCAGGAAGGGGGTATACATGCCCAGTAAGGAAGTGGTTAAGTGATAACTGTGTTTAAAAAAATATATATATATTTTTCCCGCAACTTGTGTCAAATATAAAATATTCCATGGACTCGACATGCCTCTCAGCAAATAGTTTGGGGGTGTCTACTTTCCAAAATGGGGTCATTTGGGGGGGTTTTGAATTGTCCTGGCATTTTATGCACAACATTTAGAAGCTTATGTCATACATCACCCACTCTTCTAACCACCACAAAGCCCTTTCTGACACTTTTTGTTTACATGAAAACATTTTTTTTTTGTTTGCAAGAACCCTCAAACATTATATATTTTTTTAAAGCAAAGGCCCTACAGATTAAAATGGTGGGTGTTGCATTTTTCTTTGCGCATCGATTTTTCAAACACATTTATTTGGGAAAAAATACACTTTTTTTTTTATTTAATGCACTAAAAACACACTATATTGCCCAAATGATTGATGAAATAAAAAAGATGACCTTAGGCCGAGTACATGGATACTAAACACGACATACTTTAAAATTGCGCACAAACGCGCAGTAGTGACAAGCTACATACAGTTTTAAAAACCTTTACATGTTACCCCATTAGATTTACAGAGGAGGTCTGCTGCTAAAATTACTGCCCTCGATCTGCCCCTCGCGGCGATACCTCACATGCATGGTAAAATTGCTGTTTACATATGACTCCAGACCGACGCTTGTGTTCCCCCTTGCGCAAGAGCAGGGGGGGACAGGGATGTTTTTTTTCCCCGTTTTCTTTTCATTATTTATTTATTTAGCTTTTTTATTTTATTTGTAAACTGTTCCTTCCAATTTTTTTTTTACATTTTTATTGTTATCTCAGGGAATGTAAATATCCCCTATGATAGCAATAGTTAGTGACAGGTACTCTTTTTTTGAAAAAAAAATGGGGTCTATTAGACCCTAGAACTTTCCCCTGCCCTCAAAGCATCTGACCACACCAAGATCGGTGTGATAAAATGCTTTTCCAATTTACCAATGGCGCTGTTTATATCCGGGGGGGGGGGGGAATTCCCTCCCACTGCTTGTAAAAGCAGTTTAGAGGCTAATTAGCCGCTAGGATTGCTTTTACATGAAAGCTGACCGCTGGCTGAAAAGAATGATACCAAGGTGATACCTAAACCTGCAGGCATCATTCTGGTATAACCATTCAAAGTCCAGCAACATACCAGTACATTGATGGTTCTTGTTGGACATGTAATTTTTTTTTTCATGCAGCCTGTTGGCTGAACGAAAAAAAGAGATTGATCGGTTGGTATGCCCACCATTAGAATACCTCCCTTCATCCACCCACTTCTAATGATGGGCATACATGCACCATTTATATATGCGGAAGCATGGGGGCATCCTCCCGCAAAAAAGTAATGCCGCGCACACACAGTCTGACTTTTCCACGGGCAAGCCCCCGTCGAAATTTCGACCGCATGTACAAGGCATAAAAAATTATGGAGCATACACACGGCCGGACTTTTCCATGGGCAAGCCTCCATCGGAATTTCGACCGTATGTATGCGGCATTAGGAGCAAAATCGCTCCTCCGTCCCTAATGCCCCAATGCTTCGGCATATATGCTCTTTTTTTAACCATGGTGTGAAATCACCTCCTACAGCGTTGGAGTCACGGCTTTATGCAAACGATGTTGCTGTCAAGCTAAATAAATCTGCGCTGCAACTGAATGGCGTACCTGCTAAGCAAATAATGGTTAACATTAAAACAAAGTAACATTACAGTATAACAGTAAGATCACACCATACCTGCAAAGCAAATACCCCAAAAAATAAAACATTTTTTAACGCAACCTAAAATATATATATGCCAAAGCATGGGGGCATCCTCCCGCAAAAAATTTATGCCGCATACACACGGTCGGACTTTTCCACGGGCAAGCCTCCGCTGGAACTTCGACCGTATGTACGCGGCATAAAAAGTTATGCCGCGTACACATGGTCGCACTTTTCCATGAGCAAGCCTCCATCGGAATGTCGACTGTATGTACGCTGCATTAGGAGCAAAATCGCTCCTCCGCCCCTAATGCCCCCATGCTTCGGCATATATGCTCTTTTTTTAACTGTGGTGGTGAAATCACCTCCTACAGCGTTGGAGTCGCAGCTTTATGTATTGTGGGAGCAAACGATGTTGCTGTCAAGCTAAATAAATCCGCGCTGCAACTGAATAGCGTACCTGCTAAGCACATAATGGTTAACATTAAAACAAAGTAACATTACAGTATAACAGTAAGATCATACCATACCTGCAAAGCAAATACCCCAAAAAAAATAAATAAAATTTAACGCAACCTAAAATATATATATGCCAAAGCATGGGGGCATCCTCCCGCAAAAAAGTTATGCCGCATACACACGGTCGGACTTTTCCACGGGCAAGCCCCGCCGGAACTTCGACCGTATGTACGCGGCATAAAAAGTTATGCCGCGTACACATTGTCACACTTTTCCATGAGCAAGCCTCCGTCGGAATGTCGACCATATGTACGCTGCATTAGGAGCAAAATCGCTCCTCCGCCCCTAATGCCCCCATGCTTCGGCATATATGCTCTTTTTTTAACTGTGGTGGTGAAATCACCTCCTACAGCGTTGGAGTCGCAGCTTTATGTATCGTGGGAGCAAACGATGTTGCTGTCAAGCTAAATAAATCTGCGCTGCAACTGAATAGTGTACCTGCTATGCAAATAATGGTTAACATTAACCACTTGCCCATGGTGTCATAGTCAAAATACGTCATGACTTTAAAGATGGATATCTCGGTAACGGCAGCAGCTGCTGCCACAACCGAGATATCCATCTTTTCCATGGGCAGTGCTGTACACGATAATGGCGGTCCCAGCGGCGGATTCGCCGCAAGATCGCCGTTATCGGTGGCGGGAGAGGGCCCCCCCCCCCTCCCGCCGCTCTCCCGCGCTCTCCGCCGCTTACCGGAGCCGTCGGTAACGGCGGAGGCGATCGGGTCCTCTTGCTGGCTGTGTTGGGATACGAGTGAGGGAAAAATCGCCCCCACCCGTCCCCCACAGCTCTGCTGGGCGGAAGTGACGTCAAAACGTCACTTCCGCCCAGCGTCTTAAAGAAACATTTTTTTTTTCTGAAATGTGAAAAATGACATTTTTTTTTTTTTTTTTTTTCTTTTTTTGCATTTAAGCCTAAATATGAGATCTGAGGTCTTTTTGACCCCAGATCTCATATTTAAGAGGACCTGTCATGCTTTTTTCTATTACAAGGGATGTTTACATTCCTTGTAATAGGAATAAAAGTGATAATTTTTTTTTTTAAATTTATTTCGATGTATAAAATTATAAACTAATTAAAAATAAATAAGAAAACAAAAAAAAAAAAATGTAAAACGCCCCGTCCCGACGAGCTCGCGCGCAGAAGCGAACGCATACGCGAGTAGCGCCCGCATATGAAAACGGTGTTCAAACCACACAAGTGAGATATCGCCGCGATCGTTAGAGCGAGAGCAATAATTCTAGCCCTAGACCTCCTCTGTATCTCAAAAAATGCAACCTGTAGAATTTTTTAAACGTTGCCTATCGAGATTTTTAAGGGTAAAAGTTTGACGCCATGCCACGAGCGGGCGCAATTTTTAAGTGTGACATGTTGGGTATCATTTTACTCGGCGTAACATTATCTATCACAATATATAAAAAAATTGGGCCAAATTTATTGTTGTCTTATTTTTTTATTCAAAAAAGTGTTTTTTTTTTCAAAAAAAGTGCGCTTGTAAGACCGCTGCGCAAATACGGTGTGACAAAAAGTATTGCAATGACTGCCATTTTATTCTCTAGGGTGTTAGAAAAAAAAAATATATAATGTTTGGGGGGTTTAAGTAATTTTCTAGCAAAAAAAACAGTTTTAGTCTCGTAAACACCGAATCTGAAAAACAAACCCGGTGGGCAAGTGGTTAAAACAAAGTAACATTACAGTAAGATCATACCATACCTGCAAAGCAAATACCCCCCAAAAAAATATATATTTTAACGCAACCTAAAATATATAAATATGCCAAAGCATGTGGGCATCCTCCCGCAAAAAAGTTATGCCGCATACACACGGCCGGACTTTTCCACGGGCAAGCCTCCGCCGGAACTTCGACCGTATGTACGCAGCATAAAAAGTTATGCCGCGTACACATGGTCGCACTTTTCCATGAGCAAGCCTCCGTCGGAATGTCGACTGTATGTACGCTGCATTAGGAGCAAAATCGCTCCTCCGCCCCTAATGCCCCCATGCTTCGGCATATATGCTCTTTTTTTAACTGGGGTGGTGAAATCACCTCCTACAGCGTTGGAGTCGCAGCTTTATGTATCGTGGGAGCAAACGATGTTGCTGTCAAGCTAAATAAATCCACACTGCAACTGAATAGCGTACCTGCTAAGCAAATAATGGTTAACATTAAAACTAGGGTTGTCCCGATACCACTTTTTTAGGACCGAGTACAAGTACCGATACTTTATTTCATGTACTCGCCAATACCGATACTTTTTTTTAAATGTGTCCCCAAATGCAGCCATGTCCCCCATGAATGCAGCCATGTCCCCCCACAAATGCAGCCATGTCCCCCCACAAATGCAGCCATGTCCCCCCACAGATGCAGCCATGTCCCCCACAGATGCAGCCATGTCCCCCACAGATGCAGCCATGTCCCCCACAGATGCAGCCATGTCCGCCATATATGCAGCCATGTCCGCCATATATGCAGCCATGTCCCCCACAGATGCAGCCATGTCCCCCCACAAATGCAGCCATGTCCCCCACAGATGCAGCCATGTCCCCCACAGATGCAGCCATGTCCGCCATATATGCAGCCATGTCCCCCATATATGCAGCCATGTCCCCCACAGATGCAGCCATGTCCCTCACATATGCAGCCATGTCCCCCACATATGCAGCCATGTCCTCCATATATGCAGCCATGTCCCCCACAGATGTAGCCATGTCCCCCATATATGCAGCCATGTCCCACATATATGCAGCCGTGTCCCACATATATGCAGCCGTGTCCCCCACAGATGCAGCCATGTCCCCCACAGATGCAGCCATGTCCCCCACAGATGCAGCCATGTCCGCCATATATGCAGCCATGTCCGCCATATATGCAGCCACGTCCCCCACATATGCAGCCATGTCCCCCACACATGCAGCCATGTCCCCCACACATGCAGCCATGTCCCCCACATATGCAGCCATGTCCTCCATATATGCAGCCATGTCCCCCACAGATGTAGCCATGTCCCCCATATATGCAGCCATGTCCCACATATATGCAGCCATGTCCCCCACATATGCAGCCATGTCCCCCACAGATGCAGCCATGTCCGCCATATATGCAGCCATGTCCCCCACAGATGCAGCCATGTCCGCCATATATGCAGCCATGTCCCCCATATATGCAGCCATGTCCCCCACAGAAGCAGCCATGTCCCCCACAAATGCAGCCATGTCCCCCATATATGCAGCCATGTCCCACAAGTACTCCCGCAAATGCTCAGTATCGGTCCCGATACCGATACTGGTATCGATATCGGGACAACCCTAATTAAAACAAAGTAACATTACAGTAAAACAGTAAGATCATACCATACCTGCAAAGTAAATACTAAAAAAAACATTTTTTAACACAATCTGTGCCTAAAATATATATATGCCAAAGCATGGGGGCATCCTCCCGCAAAAAAGTAATGCTGCGTACACACGGTTGGAATTTTCCATGGGCAAGCCTCCGTCGGAATGTCGACCGCATGTACGCAGCATTAGGAGCAAAATTGCTCCTCCGCCCCTAATGCCCCCATGCTTAGTCATATATGCTCTTTTTTTTACTGTGATGGTGAAATCACCTTCTACAGCGCTGGAGTCGCCGATTTACGTATCGTGGGAAAAAGGAGTATTTTATTAAATAACACAAAAATCCCAGAAATTCGGACGAAAATGCAGTCGGACGATAATGAATGCACATGTCTATACAGCAGTGCTAAACAGCCGAACTTCAATTCATCTCAGGCCAACTTAAAGTGCAACCTCCCCTAATACGGTAGCATCTTCTGACTCTCCCCCTAACAGTAGGGTCCTGTGCACCCCCAAAGAAGTGTCCAGTTCCCTCTGCCCCCCATAGCAGTTTCCTCTGCCATCCTGCTCTATTGTTACATAGTTAGTCAGGTTTAAAAAAAAGACACCAGTCCATCCAATTCAACCATAAAAAAAATGAAAATAATATTATACAGTCTCATATACCCAATTCTGTACCCAAATTTGATCCAGAGGAAGGCGAAAACCCCCAGCAGAGCATGATCTAATTTGCTACAGCAGGGGGAAAAAATTCCTTCCTGATCCCCCGAGAGGCAATCGGATTTTCCCTGGATCAACTTTACCCCAAATTAGAATTCCTAGCACACCTCACCAAATCTGCATTTGTTAACCCCTGTCACCCCCCAAATTCCTCCACCCAACATAAATCCCCTCCCTCCAATCTCACTGTGGTGCCCCCCCACCCCACATAATACCACAGTGCCCAGGGCAGCTTCACCTCCTGCCCACCCCTTGTCCTGGCCCGGACTGTTGTACAACCACCCCATCAGGTTTTCCCCCACTTGATCAGCGCCGCAGGTTATAGCTGGAAGCACCAATTGTTGTGTTCTAAACGCGGCGAATACTCCCTTCGCTTTCCAATTCCTGTATCACATCCTGGAGATATAGTTCCATTTGCTCATCTGTTGGACTGGTATATGACTTTCTTTCCTTGTGAAATCTATTGTTTTGATTAACGATGACGCTTGTCAGTTGCGCTATATTATTCGATCTTGATTTTTGTTTCCACCTACAAAAAGAAGAAAAGGTTTAGTTTTTTTTAGTGGACAATAGAAAAAATGGGACAGAAATACAGTCAGAGGTAAACAGCAGGATAAGCCTGGAAACACTGTATCAGGGGCCCACATGGTATCACAGGTTGTCACCAAAAAAGGCATGAAAGTACTGGATTAGAGATCTGTGGTATGACAGGTTGTCACTGGCACAGACCTAGAAGTACTGGATCGGGCCTAAGTGGGACCATAGGCTATCGCCAGCACAGGCCTAGAAGTACTGGATCAGTGGCCCATGTCATAGCACAGGTAGTCACCGACACATGCCTGGAAGTACAGGATCAGTGGCCCATGTCATACCACAGGTAGTCACAGACACATGCCTGGAAGTACAGGATCAGTGGCCCATGTCATAGCACAGGTAGTCACCGACACATGCCTTAAAGTACAGGATCAGGGGCCTACGTGTTATTACAGCACTGCCCTGCTCCAGGCTTTGCTGTTTATATGTAAGATTATGGCCAACAAAAAAAACACAATATCTTCAATTGAATAAATGGTGGATACTTACTGATTCATTGCTACGCAGATGCAGATGACGACCAACATGAAAATAAATCCACTGAGTATCACCGTCATGATAGCCAGGAGCCAAATGGGGACTTCTACAAAAAGAATGAAAGAAAGCGTTATTGTCAATGATACGAGTACATGTAAGAACTTCTAAATGTATCGGGAAAACATAGCTGGGTAAAATTAATCATGTGGAACTCCAAGTGGGGAAATTGAGAACAAACTTTATGTCTCCTCACTTGGGGAGATTTCCTCCCTTTGTGTCCTGGAGAGCACACAGGAAGTAAGAAGAAATCTTCCCAACTCCTCCCCACACCATATCAACTCAAAAAAATAAAAGTTTTGGCTGGAGCCCTGCTTTAAATTATAATTAATATTACACTAGCTACATTAAGCCCATTCTTATTTCAGAACATTTCCCTTACCTTGCACTTTGATGTGATACCAAGCCCGGTCTGAAGAATCTTGGTCTTCGGGTTCATCCAGCATCCTCTGACCACCTGGCAAAATGTCCAAATATTGATGCTCTTTTCCCAGGGCTGGAACATACTGATAGCCTCTACCCAGCAAATCAGTATACTCATAATCTGGTCCTAAAATAACAGAAAAGAAATAAAGATATACATTTCTCAGGTACATTATCTATGAGGATACAAAATCATGAATGTTATTTATACATTAAAAATTTAGAGTTTAAAGTAGAGTTTAAAAGTCCTTTGGGTTTTCTAGATAATTGTCAGCATAAGAACGGCTATTATTTCCCCACAGCGGGCAATCAGATTCCAGCCTGCCTTGCACCATTCTGCCCGTTGTGGCTGTGATAAAATAAGTGTGAGAAAGCCTTGTTGGCTTGAAGCAGATATTCCCTGGTTCATGTGCTGCATGCTAGTTCTGGGGCAGTGGGCCAGAACCTATTCACAGAAGCAATGACTTGACATAGGTGTGTGGCTCCTGAGTCAGGGGGATGGTTACTACCTTCTTACACAGGCGTTTTGCTTCATGACAAAAATGTGTATTTGCTTAGAACTGATAATGCCCCTTCTTTTTTAGAACCCCAAATTCCATAATTGCTTTGACTATTGGACATTCATAAGATATACATGCAGGCACAGCACCAGAGGGGTGTATGGAAGTCCCCTAGAACTACCAAAAAATAAAAGACTGGGCAAGCATCTATAAAAGTATGGACTCAGCAGCTGGTCGGTGCACAGCCAAGCATAAGAACGGAGGGTACTCTGTGTTCCACCTCCTGCTGCCTTTTGGCCTGGCCACCGGGGATTTATGAGACAGGACAGAATGTGCATGGAATTCAATTCCCCAGAAGTCACTCAAGTTTTCAAACCCCTCAAATAGTGTTCCTGCCCACTGTGTAAGTCTTCCCTAATAGCAGCATGGATGGAGGAATTTCTATTATATTCAGGCAGCCATGGATGCTGGTGCTGTCAAACAATGATTACATCTGATAGGATCTCTGTTTGCCCGATAATTTACCCCCTGAATTTTAAACAGACTTTTGTAGGGATGGGTAATGCTTGCAGACCCACCCGTGTCTTGAATTGTGGCCATTTCAGCAGGAATCAGACAAAATTTAAGTAATTGGTTGGAGCACTGACTTTAAATAATCACGTTTATATTCTCTTACCTGTATCCTGGGTGTCTGGGGGCTGAGACGTCACATCTGCCTTTGTTTCTTCACCTGTGAGCTTGGGCTCCGCAGGTACATCCATCTCATCTACCTTCGTTTCTTCACCTGTGAGCTTGGGCTCCGCAGGTACATCCATCTTATCTACCTTCGTTTCTTCACCTGTGAGCTTGGGCTCCGCAGGTACATCCATCTCATCTACCTTCGTTTCTTCACCTGTGAGCTTGGGCTCCGCAGGTACATACATCTCATCTACCTTCGTTTCTTCACCTGTGAGCTTGGGCTCCGCAGGTACATACATCTCATCTACCTTCGAATGTTCACCTGTGAGCTTGGACTCCGCAGTTACACTTGTATCATCTGATTTGGTATCTTCAGCTGACAGATTGGGCTCTGTAGCTAAATACTCTTCACCTGCCATCCGTCGCAATCCACCTGTAAACTCAGACTCTTCAAGTTCATATACCACGTCCCCTTCGTGCTCCTCGGGTGCAAGCTCGGACTCTTCAGGTGCATATAGCACATCCGATTTGTGCTCCTTGGGTGCGAGGTTGGACTCTGCAGGTAAATCCTTCTCATTAGCTTTGGTATCTTCAACCGTTGGCTCAAGCTCTATAGGTTGAAATATCTTGATCTTGTACTCATCGCCTGACAGCTCGGAGACAGCATATCTATAACGCTCATTCGGATCTATAATCAAGGAGAGAAAATAAATACAAATGTTAATTTCATATTATCTAAGAAAGATAAGTACAATCCTAATACATTATATTCAGTTATTGTTAGGTCTTTTTTGTGTGTGTATGTGTCAGAAAAGCGGAGGTTCACCCAAAAATCAACTATCTGCCATTCGATCCAGCATACTGCTGACATCTGCACTTTTTTTTTTTTTTGTACTTATCATTTTATCAGGCTTTCTTATCTGGCACCAAGCGGGGATTCCTTCCAGGTATAGGCGTTCCTAAGGCAAGCCTAGTTGATTGACAGGCTAGTAAAGTGCGTCACGCCTTCCGCAAATAGCCAAAGTGACACTCGGCTGTTTACGGCGCCTGCCGTGTAGAGCTGACTGCGGAAGTAAGAAGAAATCTTCCCAACTCCTCCCCACACCATATCAACTGAAAAAAAGAAAAGTTTTGGCTGGAGCCCTGCTTTAAATCATAATTAATATTACACTAGCTGCATTAAGCTCATTCTTATTTCAGAACATTTCCCTTACCTTGCACTTTGATGTGATACCAAGCCCGGTCTGAAGAATCTTGGTCTTCGGGTTCATCCAGCATCCTCTGACCACCTGGCAAAATGTCCAAATATTGATGCTCTTTTCCCAGGGCTGGAACATACTGATAGTCTCTACCCAGCAAATCAGTATACTCATAATCTGGTCCTAGAATAACAGAAAAGAAATAAAGATATAAATTTCTCAGGTACATTATCTATGAGGATACAAAATCATGAATGTTATTTTTACATTAAAAATTTAGAGTTTAAAGTAGAGTTTAAAAGTCCTTTGGGTTTTCTAGATAATTGTCAGCATAAGAACGGCTATTATTTCCCCACAGCGGGCAATCAGATTCCAGCCTGCCTTACACCGTTCTGCCCGTTGTGGCTGTGATAAAATAAGTGTGAGAAAGCCTTGTTGGCTTGAAGCAGATATTCCCTGGTTCATGTGCTGTATGCTAGTTCTGGGGCAGTGGGCCAGAACCTATTCACAGAAGCAATGACTTGACATAGGTGTGTGGCTCCTGAGTCAGGGGGATGGTTACTACCTTCTTACACAGGCGTTTTGCTTCATGACAAAAATGTGTATTTGCTTAGAACTGATAATGCCCCTTCTTTTTTAGAACCCCAAATTCCATAATTGCTTTGACTATTGGACATTCATAAGATATACATGCAGGCACAGCACCAGAGGGGTGTATGGAAGTCCCCTAGAACTACCAAAAAATAAAAGACTGGGCAAGCATCTATAAAAGTATGGACTCGGCAGCTGGTCGGTACACAGCCCAGCATAAGAACGGAGGGTACTCTGTGTTCCACCTCCTGCTGCCTTTTGGCCTGGCCACCGGGGATTTATGAGACAGGACAGAATGTGCATGGAATTCAATTCCCCAGAAGTCACTCAAGTTTTCAAACCCCTCAAATAGTGTTCCTGCCCACTGTGTAAGTCTTCCCTAATAGCAGCATGGATGGAGGAATTTCTATTATATTCAGGCAACCATGGATGCTGGTGCTGTCAAACAATGATTACATCTGATAGGATCTCTGTTTGCCCGATAATTTACCCCCTGAATTTTAAACAGACTTTTGTAGGGATGGGTAATGCTTGCAGACCCACCCGTGTCTTGAATTGTGGCCATTTCAGCAGGAATCAGACAAAATTTAAGTAATTGGTTGGAGCACTGACTTTAAATAATCACGTTTATATTCTCTTACCTGTATCCTGGGTGTCTGGGGGCTGAGACGTCACATCTGCCTTTGTTTCTTCACCTGTGAGCTTGGGCTCCGCAGGTACATACATCTCATCTACCTTTGTTTCTTCACCTGTGAGCTTGGGCTCCGCAGGTACATACATCTCATCTACCTTCGTTTCTTCACCTGTGAGCTTGGGCAAAATGTCCAAATATTGATGCTCTTTTCCCAGGGCTGGAACATACTGATAGTCTCTACCCAGCAAATCAGTATACTCATAATCTGGTCCTAGAATAACAGAAAAGAAATAAAGATATAAATTTCTCAGGTACATTATCTATGAGGATACAAAATCATGAATGTTATTTATACATTAAAAATTTAGAGTTTAAAGTAGAGTTTAAAAGTCCTTTGGGTTTTCTAGACAATCGTCACATAAGAACGGCTATTATTTCCCCACAGCGGGCAATCAGATTCCAGCCTGCCTTGCACCGTTCTGCCCGTTGTGGCTGTGATAAAATAAGTGTGAGAAAGCCTTGTTGGCTTGAAGCAGATATTCCCTGGTTCATGTGCTGCATGCTAGTTCTGGGGCAGTGGGCCAGAACCTATTCACAGAAGCAATGACTTGACATAGGTATGTGGCTCCTGAGTCAGGGGGATGGTTACTACCTTCTTACACAGGCGTTTTGCTTCATGACAAAAATGTGTATTTGCTTAGAACTGATAATGCCCCTTCTTTTTTAGAACCCCAAATTCCATAATTGCTTTGACTATTGGACATTCATAAGATATACATGCAGGCACAGCACCAGAGGGGTGTATGGAAGTCCCCTAGAACTACCAAAAAATAAAAGACTGGGCAAGCATCTATAAAAGTATGGACTCAGCAGCTGGTCGGTGCACAGCCAAGCATAAGAACGGAGGGTACTCTGTGTTCCACCTCCTGCTGCCTTTTGGCCTGGCCACCGGGGATTTATGAGACAGGACAGAATGTGCATGGAATTCAATTCCCCAGAAGTCACTCAAGTTTTCAAACCCCTCAAATAGTGTTCCTGCCCACTGTGTAAGTCTTCCCTAATAGCAGCATGGATGGAGGAATTTCTATTATATTCAGGCAGCCATGGATGCTGGTGCTGTCAAACAATGATTACATCTGATAGGATCTCTGTTTGCCCGATAATTTACCCCCTGAATTTTAAACAGACTTTTGTAGGGATGGGTAATGCTTGCAGACCCACCCGTGTCTTGAATTGTGGCCATTTCAGCAGGAAACAGACAAAATTTAAGTAATTGGTTGGAGCACTGACTTTAAATAATCACGTTTATATTCTCTTACCTGTATCCTGGGTGTCTGGGGGCTGAGACGTCACATCTGCCTTTGTTTCTTCACCTGTGAGCTTGGGCTCCGCAGGTACATACATCTCATCTACCTTTGTTTCTTCACCTGTGAGCTTGGGCTCCGCAGGTACATCCATCTCATCTACCTTCGTTTCTTCACCTGTGAGCTTGGGCTCCGCAGGTACATACATCTCATCTACCTTAGTTTCTTCACCTGTGAGCTTGGGCTCCGCAGGTACATACATCTCATCTACCTTAGTTTCTTCACCTGTGAGCTTGGGCTCCGCAGGTACATACATCTCATCTACCTTCGTTTCTTCACCTGTGAGCTTGGGCTCCGCAGGTACATCCATCTCATCTACCTTCGTTTCTTCACCTGTGAGCTTGGGCTCCGCAGGTACATCCATCTCATCTACCTTCGTTTCTTCACCTGTGAGCTTGGGCTCCGCAGGTACATCCATCTCATCTACCTTCGTTTCTTCACCTGTGAGCTTGGGCTCCGCAGGTACATACATCTCATCTACCTTCGTTTCTTCACCTGTGAGCTTGGACTCCGCAGTTACACTTGTATCATCTGATTTGGTATCTTCAGCTGACAGATTGGGCTCTGTAGCTAAATACTCTTCACCTGCCATCCGTCGCAATCCACCTGTAAACTCAGACTCTTCAAGTTCATATACCACGTCCCCTTTGTGCTCCTCGGGTGCAAGGTCGGACTCTTCAGGTGCATATAGCACATCCGATTTGTGCTCCTTGGGTGCGAGGTTGGACTCCGCAGGTAAATCCTTCTCATTGCCTTTGGTATCTTCAACCGTTGGCTCAAGCTCTATAGGTTGAAATATCTTGATCTTGTACTCATCGCCTGACGGCTCGGAGACAGCATATCTATAACGCTCATTCGGATCTATAATCAAGGAGAGAAAATAAATACAAATGTTAATTTCATATTATCTAAGAAAGATAAGTACAATCCTAATACATTATATTCAGTTATTGTTAGGTCTTTTTTTGTGTGTGTATGTGTCAGAACTGAGTTCTGGTACTTCTGACAGGGAGCAGAGCTTTTTTTTTAATATATAGCTTGTTTTATGCAGCTCTCAACCCTCAGAGTCATCTGGCTCTGGTCATTAAAGCGGAGGTTCACCCAAAAATCAACTATCTGCCATTCGATCCAGCATACTGCTGACATCTGCAGTTTTTATTTTTTTTGTACTTATCGTTTTATCAGGCTTTCTTATCTGGCACCAAGCGGGGATTCCTTCCAGGTATAGGCGTTCCTAAGGCAAGCCTAGTTGATTGACAGGCTAGTAAAGTGCGTCACGCCTTCCGCAAATAGCCAAAGTGACACTCGGCTGTTTACGGCGCCTGCCGTGTAGAGCTGACTGCGCAGGTGTCGTAAATTGCCGCGTGTCACTTCGGCTATTTTCGGAAGGGGTGACGCGCTTTACTAGCCTCTCAATCAACTAGGCTTGCCTTAGGAACGCCTATACCTGGAAGGAATCCCCGCTTAGTCAAGTGCCAGATAAGAAAGCCTGATAAAACGATAAGTACAACAAAAAAAAAGAAACAGCATACTGCACATGTCGGCAGTATGCTGGATCTAATGGTAGATAGTTGATTTAGGGTGAACCTCTGCTTTAAGGGGGAGGGGGGAATCCTTCCGGGACTGAAGTGGTTAAACAATTGCTTTTTACAAACCAATCCAGTTTACAAAGTTGAAGGACAGCACTTTACCAGGAAGTACAAAACCTCCCAAAAATATATTGTGTGTCTGCAAATCTCAGGCTCCACTTCATGTAGTATTGTCTATTTGTTGTTTTTTGTTACATTAAAGTTCATTTAAAAAAAGGTGGAGGACACATGTTTCCTGTGGGGCTCCAGCTGCAGAGATTCCCAATGAAGTTCAGTAATAAAAAAAAAAAAAAAAAAAAAGTGGAGTGGAGGTCATGCGTTTCCTGTCATCAGTGGAGCTCCACTCTGCAGCCAGAGCTCCTTACTAATCGTACTTGGTTCCCTATTCTCAAAGGTAGAAGGTATGTACTGGGTGGAGATGAGGGGCGGTTAGTGGGTGGAGATGAGGGGCGGGTAAAGGTGGGTGGATACAGGCGTGACGTTAGTGAGGGGCGGGTAGAGGGTGGAGATGAGGGGCGGGTATCCGGTAGTATTGTCTATTTGTTGTTTTTGTTACATTAAAGTTCATTTAAAAAAAGGTGGAGGACACATGTTTCCTGTGGGGCTCCAGCTGCAGAGATTCCCAATGAAGTTCAGTAATAAAAAATAAAAAAAAATAGTGGAGTGGAGGTCATGCGTTTCCTGTCAGAGCTCCTTACGATTCGTTCCCTTGGTTCCCTATTCTCAAAGATAGAAGGTATGTACTGGGTGGAAATGAGGGGCGGGTAGTGGGTGGAGATGAGGGGGCAGGTAAAGGGGAGGATACAGGCGTGACGTTGGTGAGGGGCGGGTTATTGTACGTCTAGTTTGTAAATGAATCCAGGAAGATTTAGGTCACATGACTGAAGCAAAGCTCCTTATAGGAAAGTGCTGGGGATGAGTGCGATCGATGTGTATAATGTGTACTCTCCTTTATTCCAATGAAAACTACAAATATATAATAGAATCCTAACCTTTTGATGGGATCGGTAATCCGTTGATCATTGCAATTGGCATGGCCAACGCAATAAGAAATAACAACAATAAGTTGCTCATCTTCGCTAGTTTTGTCAGAGACAAATAACAACACAACCACTCTCCTCAAACTCCCTGTGTTATCTGAGGCTGAGCTCTGAGCGTCTGGAATATAAATGCAATGTGGGCGGGGCTTAGCTTGGACCGTTATTTTTCTCTATGACATCAAGTGGGCGGAGCCTGAAGCTTTTTTTTTTTCAGTACACTAGAATTTACTCATGTGATGTCAGTTAGGTGGGCGGAGCCTGGATTTTTTTTTTTTTAACTGTTTGTTTCCTGGTTTAGGCCTGGTTTACACCACAATCTCTGTGTACACTGTGCATTTCTGCATTTACATGCATTTTAGTGTGTTTGCAGTGCGTTTAAAGGCATTTGTAATGCATTTTTTTTTATTATTCATTTAAAATTTCCTACATTTTTAAAATGGCTTAAAATGTTTTGCTATGATTTGGTTTACACGCATTAGCTTGCATTCTTGTGTGTCTTTGATATGTTGGTGTGCATTCACATGCATTTGCGGTGCATATACATAGGTTTATGTTCGTTTTTGATGCGTTTATGTGCATTTATGTGTGTTTGCAGTGCGTTCCAATGCAGAAAAATGCAGCATGATGTACTTTTTGTTTTAATGAACATAAAAAAAATTCAATGGTGTAAACTAGGCGCATTGGAATACATACATTTTTCTTGAATCTGCTGCATCTGTACTGCGTTTGTGCTGTGTTCATAAACGCACCTGACTGCATCTGATGTAAATAAACCCAAAGACCCCTTTCACACAGGGACGGCACGACTCGGCAAGGCGTCCTGAAGATGACTTCAGAGGCGACTTGCAAAATGACTTCTGTATTGAAGTCAATGCAAGTCGCTCCCCAAAGTCGTACAAGAACCTTTTTCTAAGTCAGAGCGACTTGAGTCGCTCCTATTAACCACTTAACACCTGCCGCATGTAGATGTACGTCCACAGAATGGCACGTACAGGCAGATGGGCGTACATATACGTCCCTGCCTTCTTGCGGGTCGGGGATCCGATCGGGTCCCCCGCGCTACATTTTACCTCTGGGAGCGATCCGGGATGAGGGGGCGGCTGTTGGTTTCTGTCCGCCCCCTCGCGATCGCTCCCAGCCAATCCGGCATCCCCCCGCTCTGCACTTCCTCAGCCTGTGTAATGTAATGTCACCTCTCCTCTTGGGGGTATTATCAATCCGGTGAGAGGAGAGAAGACATCACATAGTAAGTCGCACCAACAGCACACTGACACCACACACATAGGCACAATAACCCCTTCAGATCACCCCCAGCCCCCTGTCACAGTGTCACTGATTGCAGTGATCATATATTTACTGATCACTGCATTTAGTGTCAGTGTGACATTTAGTGTGACAGGCAGTTAGTGTTAGGTCCAGGGTAGCCCCGTACTCCCTCTAATAAAGGTTTAACCCCTTGATCACCGCCCTAGTTAACCCTTTATTCCCCTATTCCAAGTGTCACTAAGCGATCGGTTTTCTTTCACCGCTATGAGATGATGAAGCCGGCGGCGGTGATGAAGATGGCTTGTAAACCAGGCAGGCGGAGTAGGTGTTTTTCTGCAGCAGGATGGCACCAGTGATTTTGCGATATTTTTGCGACGCGTTTCCTAAGCGTTCGAGCTGCGATGGTAAGGCAGTCGCGCTCCTTTTTCAAGCTCTTCGAGCTGGTTTACAAGCCATCTTCATCACCGCCGCCGGCTTCATCATCTCATAGCGGTGAAAGACAGCTCTACAGTGCAGTGTCCAGCAGCCGAAGGACCACAAGTGATGACCACTTTTAAAAGAATATGTACAAAGCCAGATTTTAACTCGTAAAATGTGAGTTGCCTGTACTCCTTTATTTATTAAAATTGTTTTTAAAAAACATCTACACTTAGAGGCGCCTCTTCCCTTGTTTTTTACCACAGTTTTGAACACGGTTTCTGTTCTACTACGATGGCAGCCCTGAAGATATAGATGTGACCCCCACATAAACTTTTATCCCTTACCCTGGGTTTTTCTTCCCCCCTCCCCCCCCTTTCCCTCTCTTTGTTGGACATTAAACCCGCTATGTGATTTGTTTACATATATATATTTTTCAATCTCTATATACAATATATATTTGATTTTAACAATTAAGATATATGTATGTACGTATTTATTTAACTATAACCACCATCACATTCATGTTTGCCTAGCGAATAATATCAAGGTACTACTGTATTTAGATTTTTGCGCATTTCTCTCCTTGTGCGCATTACAAATTGTACCCCATGATTTTCAATGAGTACCGTTCATATCTGTGCGACTTCAAAGTAGTCCCTGCACTACTTTGGTCCGATTTTGATGCGACTTGAGCTCCATAGACCGCAAGATTACACAGGGATTGCTTCAAGTCGTGTGACTTTGAGGTCACATAAGTGTGAAAAGGGCCTAAGATGGATGTGTGGAAAGTCTATGGCCTCTGGGCTACTCCATCCATCCCAATTGTAGAACTGAATCCATCCATCCCTCCCGTGTTTACTACTTTGTGATCTGATGTATGTCTTCTCTACAGAGTGACCGAGGACGCCGACTAGTTGGGCCTGTGTTGCCAACCGTACGTATATTTACGGACAGCCCGTAAATGTAACCCCTTTTCGGGCTGTCTGTTAAAGTTCGTTATGGGCAACGGGTGCCTGTAAAAAAGATGGCCGTGAGCCAACTATTCAACTGCGCATGCACCGTTCTGAAGCCGGCTGCGCTCGTGAAAGCTCATATGTGCCTGTAAAAAAGATGGCCGTGAGCCAACTATTCAACTGCGCATGCACCGTTCTGAAGCCGGCTGCGCTCGTGAAAGCTCATATGCATTCGGCCGGGTGGCACATGCGCAGTAACGTAATGGCGCCACTGAATGACATTTTTTAATAGATCGGCAGTCACTCGGTACTCGGGACACTATAACGGTCGGTGTCGGACTGCCGGTGGGGCTCATGCACTGCACTCGAGGAGGACTCGGCCGAGCATTGGTGAGGAGGAGCCGGAGGAGAGTACAACTGGGGGGCTTCTGTTCGTTCCAGGTAAAATTTGATCCCCTAATACTTATCCGCTGCTCTGTAATTATTAAAGATCTGGACCATCTCTCTATAACCTGCCAAAGTAATTTGTAGGGATTATCAAGGTGATTATCTAAGCTTCCGTTAGCCCATCGGTCCATGTTCATGAAGGGTGAGTACAGTACAGGTTTGTCAGTTAATAACTTATTGTACGTACCTGTACCCCTGATTGTCAGAGCTTAACACTATCAGGTGCGCCGATGTTGTGATCTAACAGAGGGATAAAGGAGAGAGAATGGCAGTGGTGAAATTGTACAAAATCATTGTATACAATCTCTGTTTGCTGTCTCTCTGATTTCTCCTGTATCCTGTCCGCATGACCATCTTCTGTACCATATCTGTAGTCTCTGACCATCTCCTCTTTCCTGTCCGCATGAGTGTATCCTGTCCGCATGAGTGTATCCTGTATCCTGTCTGCATTACCATTTCTTGTTCCATGTCTGCAGTCTCTGACCATCTCCTGTACCATGTCTGCATTCTCTGACCATCTCTTGTACCATGTCTGCAGTCTCTGACCATCTCTTGTACCATGTCTACAGTCTCTGACCATCTCCTGTATCATGTCTGCAGTCTCTGACCATCTCCTGTACCATGTCTGCAGTCTCTGACCATCTCCTGTACCATGTCTGCAGTCTCTGACCATCTCCTGTACCATGTCTGCAGTCTCTGACCATCTCCTGTACCATGTCTGCAGTCTCTGACAATCTCCTGTACCATGTCTGCAGTCTCTGACCATCTCTTGTACCATGTCTGCAGTCTCTGACCATCTCTTGTACCATGTCTGCAGTCTCTGACCATCTCCTGTACCATGTCTGCAGTCACTGACCATCTCTTGTACCATGTCTGCAGTCTCTGACCATCTCCTGTACCATGCCTGCAGTCTCTGACCATCTCTTGTACCATGTCTGCAGTCGCTGACCATCTCTTGTACCATGTCTGCAGTCTCTGACCATCTCTTGTACCTTGTCTGCAGTCTCTGACCTACTCCTGTACCATGTCTGCAGTCTCTGACAATCTCCTGTACCATGTCTGCAGTCTCTGACCATCTCCTGTACCATGTCTGCAGTCTCTGATCATCTCATCTTTTATCATGTCTGCAGTCTCTGAGGGGGAGCCAGTAGAGGAGTCAAGAGTAGGATCAGCGCCAGATTGGGGATCAAGAGAGAAATCAGATGTGTGTGGACTGTGTAGCGGAAACTATCAGATAAAACCAGAGCCGCCAAGCTGGAGTTGCCTGAGCCCTGCATGGTGCACCTGAGAGGAGGTCAGTCTGAGAAAGGGTAAATGATGTAAGGGGGGGAGAGTGAACACAATAATGTAAGGGGGCACTGAAATAAAGGTTTACCCTTATATCAGTAACCCCCATTACCTTAGTGCAGTGATGGCGAACCTTGGCACCCCAGATGTTTTGGAACTACATTTAAAAAAAGGTGGAGGACACATGTTTCCTATGGCGCTCCAGCTGCAGAGATTCCCAATGAAGTTCAGTAATAAAAAATAAAAAAATAGTGGAGTGGAGGTCATGTGTTTCCTGTCATCGCTAGCGCTCCACTCTGCAGCCAGAGCTCCTTACGAATCGTACTTGGTTCCCTATTCTCAAAGGTAGAAGGTATGTAGTGGGTGGAGATGAGGGGCGGGTAGTGGGTGGAGATGAGGGGCGGGTATGAGGTGGAGATGAGGGGCGGGTAAGGGGTGGATACAGGCGTGATGTTGGTGAGGGGCGGGTTATTGTACGTCTAGTAAATGAATCCAGGAAGATTTAGGTCACATGACTGAAGCAAAGCTCCTTATAGGAAAGTGCTGGGGATGAGTGCAATGCGTATAATGTGTACTCTCCTTTATTCCAATGAAAACTACAAATATATAATAGAATCCTAACCTTTTGATGGGATCGGTAATCCGTTGATCATTGCAATTGGCATGGCCAACGCAATAAGAAATAATAACAATAACTTGCTCATCTTCGCTAGTTTTGTCAGAGACAAATAACAACACAACCACTCTCCTCAAACTCCCTGTGTTATCTGAGGCTGAGCTCTGAGCGTCTGGAATATAAAGGCAATGTGGGAGGGGCTTAGCTTGGACCGTTATTTTTCTCTATGACATCAAGTGGGCGGAGCCTGAAGCTTTTTTTTTCCCAGTACACTAGAATTTACTCCTGTGATGTCAGTTAGGTGGGCGGAGCCTGGATTTTTTTTAACTGTTTGTTTGCTGGTTTAAGGTTTGTTTACACCACAATCTCAACAAAGTGTACACTGTGCATTTCTGCATCTGCATTTACATGCATTTTAGTGTGTTTGCAGTGCGTTTTTTTTTTATTATTTATTTAAAATTTCTTAAATTATTTAAATGTCTTAAAATGTTTTGCTATGATTTGGTTTACATGCATTAGCTTGCATTCTTGTGTGTCTTTGATATGTTGGCGTGCATTCACATGCATTTGCGGTGCATATACATAGGTTTATGTTAATTTTTGATGCGTTTATGTGCATTTATGTGTGTTTGCAGTGCGTTCCAATGCAGAAAAATGCAGCATGATGTATTTTTTGTTTTAATGAACATAAACACATTTCAATGGTGTAAACTAGGCGCATTGGAATACATACATTTTTCTTGAATCTCTATTTTTACTGCGTTTATGCTGTGTTTATAAACGCACCTGACTGCATCCGATGAAAATAAACCCAAAGACCCCTTTTCACACAGGGACGGCACGACTTTGGGGGCGACACGGCAAGGCGATCGCAAGACGACTTCAGAGGCGACTTGCAAAATTACTTCTGTATTGAAGTCAATGCAAGTCACCCCCATCTAAGTCTGAGCTACTTGAGTCGCTCCTATTAGAATGGTTTCATTAAACAGAGCGGAGTGCGACTTGTCAGGCGGTTGAGTCTCCCTCGTGTGAACTGGCTCTAAGGCCCCTTTCACACTGGTGCAGGAGGTGCGGTGGAACCCCCCCCCCCCCGCTTCAGCGCTCTCATATTTTGAATGACAATTGCGCAGTCATGCTGCGCTGTACCCAAATGACATTTTTATAATTTTGTTCACACATATAGAGATTTCTTTTGGTGGTATTTATTCACGACTCTTTTTTTTTTTTGCGATTATAAGTGAAAAAGAGAAGGACTGTTTGTTTTTTGTAAACATTATGGTAGATGCGCCTGTGACACCTTGGGGGCGGGGTTTAGAACTGAACTGTTTTTTTTAATTTATCTCAAACACTCTGAAATGGACATTTCCATATTTAACAGCCGTTCCTGTGACCGATTGCCATGTCTGTCTATGGAGCAAAGGATCATGACCTGGGGCTCGTTTGTACCACAATCTGGGTGTTCACATTTCTGAATGCACATTTATATGCATTTTAGTGTGTTTGCAGTGCATTCTTTGGAACAATGTTTTCATTTACTGAATTTATAAATTTTAGCTTTTTTGTGTTCACATGCATTTTTAATATGTTGACATGCATTTACGGTGCATTTACATGTGTTTTTGACACATTGACGTGCATTCATGAGCATTTTCTGTACATTTACATGCGTTTGCAGTGCATTTCTGTGCATTTGTGTGTCTTTACAGTGCATTTCGGTGCAGAAATATGCAGCATGCTGTGGTACTTTTAAGGAAAATGAACAATGAAAGCACTGCCATGGTGTAAACTAGGCTTGTTGATTTGCATTTATTTCTCTTGTATCTGAGTTTGTACTGCGTTTATGCTGCGTTTATAAATGCATCTGGTGTAAATGCGCCCTAAAGAGCAGGCGTTTATTATAATGGAAACAATTGACATGTTTGTAAATATATGTTACCAGCCCCGTACACACGATCAGAAGATCGTGACAAAAAATACTGCTTTCGAAGCTATCGTACAATAACCTGATCATTAGTACAGAGCTTTCGAGAGCCAACAGTTCATCCAATATTATCCAAACGGACAGGGTCAACTTTTTACTTCACACGATAAGAGACTACACGATTTCCGTTTAACCTCTCCAGTACCGGGCACTCCCTCCTTCTCCCCCTTCCTGCCCAGGCCAATTTTCAACTTTCAGCGCTATCACATTTTGAATGACAATTGCGCGGTCGTGCAACGCTGTACCAACATTTTCATAATTTCTTTCACAAATAGAGCTTTCTTTTGGTACTATTTTTATCACCACTGAGTTTAAAAAAAAATTGCAGTACAAATAGAAGACCGAAAATTTGAAGGGGGGGGGGGGGTTTGTTACTGTTACAAAACTTTGTAAATAAGTATTTTTTCTCTTTCCCTGATGAGGCTGCACTGATGGGCACTGACCAGGCAGTACTGATTGGCACTGAGGTGGCACTGATGAGGTAGCACTAATATGCAGCACTGATAGGCAGCACCAATGGGCACTTACAACACACTTTGGCCAGCTCAGTAGATTGCTTTAAGAGAGGCCTGGATTCTTTCCTAAATGCACATAATATAACTGAGTACTAAGTTTTGTAGGTAAAGTTGATCCGGGGTAAATCCGATTGCCTTTCGGGGGATCAGGAAGGAATTTTTTCCCCTCCGGTAGCAAATTGGATCATCGCTCTGCTGGGGTTTTTTCCTTCCTCTGGATCAACTGTGGGTATGGAGTTGGGTGTATGGGAGGATGTACTGAGTTTTACTTTGTTTTATTTTTATTTATTTTTTATGGTTGGACTGGATGGACTTGTGTCTTTTTTCAACCTGACTAACAATGTAACTATGTAACTATGTAACTTTATGCTACAGGTATGCCTGTAGTTACCCTGGATATCTCCTAAACCTGCACGGTTTAGGAGATATCCCCTGTGTCTGCATGTTCCAAAGTCATCGGTACATAAGCACTGAAACAATGGCACGTCGTGGCATTGCCTCAGTTAGACGTGCCGTTACCAGCGGCTCTTGTGCGCATGCGCTGAAGTGACATGATCGCGGCTCCAACCAATCACAGCGCCGGAGAGATGTCACTGCCGGAGGGGCAGAACGAGGACCACTGCAGGGGCTTCGATCTCAGGTAAGTAATTCATAAGGAGCTAGTATGCTATGCATACTAGCTCATTATGCCTTTGTCTTGCAGGGTGTTTACAAACACTTTAAAGGGGGCACTGATGGGTACTGATAGGTAGCACTGATCAGGAGGCACTGGCAGGCTTTACTAATGAGTACAGAGTGTCATCCCTAATGAGCACTGATTGGCATCCCTGGTGGCCATGGGTGGGCATCCTCGATGGTTCTTCACTGATAAGCAATGTGCTGATTATCAGCACAGATGAGCTCCCCAATAATAACCTTCAGTATTGGTGTCAGTATAATAACCTATTAACCTCCCTTCATCAGTTGTGATCAGTAAGGACCCTTTCAGACGGACGGATAGAATGGTGCTTTTAGCTGCAGTTTTTACCGCAGCTAGAAGCACACAATGTTCTCCTATGACATCATTCACACACTACGGTTACCTGCGTAGAACTGGATGTGTCCAGCTGCATAATCCTGCAGCTATCGGCACATAACCGCGGGTAATCGCAGTGCACTGTGTCAGCTGCGTTTGGTATGAATCTTGAGGGGGAACTCCACGCCAAATTTCAGCTAAAAAAACGGCATGGGTTTCCCCTACAGGAGCATACCAGGCCCTTGGGTCTGCTATGGATTTTAAGGAGACACCCCATACGCCGAAAACCGGCGTGGGGGTCCCCCCAAAATCCATACCAGACCCTTACCTGAGCAGCAGCCCGGCCGGTCAGGAAAGGGGTGGGGACGAGCGAGCGCCCCCCCCCCTCCTTAACCGTGCCAGGCTGCATGCTCTCAACATTGGGGGGTAGGTGCTTTGGGGCAGGGGGGCACCCTGTGACCTCCCCACCCCAAAGCACCCTGTCCCCCCACCCCAAAGCACCCTGTCCCCATGTTGATGAGGGCAGGGCCTCTTTCCGACAACCCTGGCCATTGGTTGTCGGGGTCTGCGGGAAGGGAGCTTATCGGAATCTGGGAGCGCCCTTTAATAAGGGGGCCCCCAGATGCCGGCCCCGCACCCTAGGTGAATGAATATGGGGTACACCGTACCCCTAGCCATTCACTTGGCGGAACAAAAAATGAAAAAAAAAACACACGACACAGGGTAAAGTAATTTATTAGTCAGCTCCGGTGCCCCCTCTCTTCTTTAGCTCTTTTACGATGTCTTCGATGTCTTCTGCACCCCCTGCTCTTCGTCACCGCCTGGATCTCTTCCGCCAGGAGGGGGCACTTTTATAAAAGCGCCCAACATTGCGGGTTTCCTCCGACGTGTTCAGCAGGGGTGACCGGGCTTCTGTCGCTGTCTGCTGCTTCTTCTTCTTCTGTCGCCGTCTGCTTCTTCTTCTTCTCCTTCTTCTGTCGCCGTCTGCTTCTTCTTCTTCGATGTTGACATGTCGCTTCCTCCCGCTGTACTGCCAGGTGCGCGGTTTGCACCGATTTATATAGGCCTCTTATGACGTCACAGTCCCAGCATGCCCTGGGTGGTACCCGGAGCATGCTGGGACTGTGACGTCATAAGAGGCCTATATAAATCGCTGCAAACCGCACACCCGGCAGTACAGCAGGAGGAAGCGATGTGTCAACATCAAAGAAGAAGGAGAAGAAGCAGGCGGCGATAGGAGAAGAAGAAGCAGCAGACAGCGACAGAAGCCCGGTCACCCCCGCTGAACATGTTGGAGGAAGCCCGCAAAGAAGAGATACAGACGGCGGCGAAGAGCGGCACATACCCCCTAGAAGACATTGAAGAAGCAGCCCCACCTTGTAAAAGAGCTAAGAGAGGGGGGGCACCGGAGCTGACTAATAAATTACTTTACCCTGTGTCGTGTGTTTTTTTTTACATTTTTTGTTCCGCCAGGTGAATGGTTAGGGGTACAGTGTACCCCATACTCATTCACCTAGAGTGGGGGGCCGGCATCTGGGGCCCCCTTTTTAAAGGGGGCTCCCAGATTCCGATAAGCTCCCTTCCCGCAGACCCCGACAATCAACGGCCAGGGTTGTCGGGAAGAGGCCCTGTCCTCATCAACATGGGGACAGGGTGCTTTGGGGTAGGGGGGCCAAAGGGCGCCCCCCTGCCCCAAAGCACCTACCCCCCATGTTGAGGACCTGCGGCCTGGCACGGTTAAGGAGGGGGGCGCTCGCTCGTCCCCACCCCTTTCCTGACCGGCCGGGCTGCTGCTCAGATACGGGTCTGGTATGGATTTTGGGGGGACCCCCACATCTTTTTTTGGCGTACGGGGGTTCCCCTTAAAATCCATAGCAGACCCAAGGGCCTAGTATGCTCCTGCAGGGGGAACCCACACAGTTTTTTAGTTGAAATTTGGCATGGAGTTTCCCCTTAAGATTCATACCAGACGCAGTGCTTGATATTGGCAGGGATCCAAGTCGGATCCCTGTTCAATATCGTGCCGCGGCTAAACGCCACAGCAGCGAAAAGCACTGTACAAATGCAGCTGACAGCAGTGTCTGGAGTCTTGAATTCCAGCAAAACATAAACATGCTTTTAGCTGCGGTAAAACAGCCGTCCGTCTGAAAGGGGCCTAACAGTGCTATTAATCCCGCTCCCCCCCCCCCCCCTGCATTAGTGTTCGTCAGTTAAACTGCATGTTGGAGGAGAAAGGTAAACCACTGTGCAGCCCTATATACGCCTAATGCCACGTGCCACGACCGGTTGTCCCGTCGAGGGAAAAAAAAAAAACAGATCCTGCTCTCTTTTTTTTTTCCTGACAGTTTTCCTGTTGGAAAAAGTGAGGCCGTGTACACACGGCAGAGATCCTCGACGGGCAGAACACATCGTTCCGCCCGTCGAGGCTCTCTGCCGGCCGTCGAAATCGGCAACCCGCCCGTCGGGAATGGCAACCAGCCGTTCATCCAGGCGGGCCGTCGAGGAAATAGAGAGCGTGCTCTCTATTTCTGCTCGACGGGCTTCCCGACGGGAAGCTCGCCGAGACCGTACACACGGCCGAGGTCCTCGCTGGAATGCACATTTTTCAGCGAGAACCTCGGCCGTGTGTACGGCGGCTCAGATGGGAAAACTGGTTGTGTGTACGGGGCATAATTCTTTTATCAACTGGATAATGACATGGAAAGGCTCAGAGTTGCTACAAAGGAGAGGATGAGTGTGATGCATGCGTTTGGCAGTGCTCAAGCAGGTTGAGGTCATTTTAACCACTTGCTTACTGGGCACATATACCCCCCTCCTGCCCAGGTGAAATTTCATCTTCCGGCACTGCGTCGCTTTAACTGACAATTGCGCGGTCGTGCGACGTGGCTCCCAAACAAAATTAATGTCCTTTTTTCCCCACAAGTAGAGCTTTCTTTTGGTGGTATGTGATCGCCTGTGCGGTTTTTATTTTTTGCGCTATAAACAAAAAATAGCGACAATTTTGAAAAAAAAAATACAATATTTGCTATAATGAATATCCCAATTAAAAAAAAAAAAAAAGTTTTTTCTTAGTTTAGGCCGATACGTATTCTTCTACATATTTTTGGTAAAAAAAATAAAAAAAAGCAATAAGCGACTGGTTTGCGCAAAAGTTATAGCGCCTACAAAATAGGGGACAGTATTATTATTATTTTTTATTATTCTTTTTTACTAGAAATGGCGGCGATCTGCGATTTTTATTGGGACTGCGACGTTATGGCGGACACATCAGACACTTTTGACACATTTTTGGCGCCATTCACATTTATACTGCGATCAGTGCTATAAATATGCACTACTTACTGTATAAATGTGACTGGCATTGAAGGAGTTAACACTAGGGGGTGAGGAAGGGGTTAAATGTATTCCCTGCATAGTGTTCTAACTGTGGGGGGTGACTGGGAGAGGTGACCGATCTGTGTCCCTATGTACAAGGGACACAGATCGGTCTCCTCTCCAGAGACAGGATGCTGTCTCTGTGTAAAACGGCAATGAGAGATGATCTCATATGTTTACATATGAGATCATCTCTCATTGGCTGCACAGACCGCATCGCAAACGGCCACTCTGATTGGCCGTTCACGGCGATCTGTAATTGGCTGTGTTCAAAGGACACGGCCAACACAGAGTTTCCCCGCTGCGTGCTCTGGAGTGGCGCGGGATACGCCCTAAGGGGTGGACGTCAATTGACGTCCAGTTGGATATTCAGGTCCGCGATGTAGCCGTCATTCGTCTATAGTGCGGGCCTGAAGTAGTTAAGGGACTCGGCCTCTCGTGCCTTAGCAAATGAGCCATTCAACGTCACTAGTAAGGGAAGAGTCTGTGTTTAGATGTGGGATTTTTAGAGATGATTGTTACGTTATTGGAAATGTTGGAGTTGGCGAAAACCCTTTTCTTGTACACAGGGCCGGTACAAGGCAGGGGCGGGAGGGTTGAGTGCCCTGTGCGCTACCATTTGGTATAGGAGGGGGGCGCAGTTCGTACACACAGGCAGACCAGTACACTTGTGTGTGTCATAGTAGTCAGTGCAGGCAGCAGCAGTGGCAGTGAACGAATTGTGTGCCGACTGGTTGCCGAGTGCGCTCCTGCGTCTGGCTCCCTTTCCTGTTTGTTTATTCCCTCCCTATGGAGGAGTCAGTTGGTCAATTCCAGCGGCGCGAGCCGCATGACGTCACGACCGGAGGAGAGGTGAGTGAGGGAGGACCCGGAGCACTGCACAGGGAGCTGAGCTGTGTCGGCGCTGCTGAGCTGAAAGGACTACTCACGAGGAGCCTGCCTGCCTACAGTGCCTAGGAACACAGCAGACAGTGTGCTACTGCAAAGAAGGCCACTGAAGTCTGCACTTGTGTAAAAAGTAAGAAGAACATGTTAGAGAAAATAATTAAATGCCTATATTGGGGGGGGCTGACTGAGCACTTAGCACTTTGTTAAAGTGGAGGTTCACCCTCAAAAAAAATTCTGACATCACATTCTGTCGAGTCATCCTACTGACAGAATGCCAGTGTTTTTTTTTTTTCTCAGCACATACCTCGTAATCCAGATTTTCAGCCCCTGTAATTGACAGGCTTCCGTCCGGCGCATACTGCGCGTCACAGGTTGCCGACAGAACCCGAACGTCGGTGCGCAGGCGCCGTATAGAGCCGCACCGACGTTCGGGTTCTTTCGGCAACCTGTGATGCGCAGTATGCGCCGGACGGAAGCCTGTCAATCACAGGCAGTGATTGGGAATGCCCAGTCCCACGGGAGAGCCGGGGGTGAAAATCTGGATTACGAGGTATGTGCTGAGAAAAAAAAAAACACTGGCATTCTGTCGGTAGGATGACTCAACAGAATGCCATCAATTGTCGTCACTGTGCCCATCACACGCAGCCACTGTGCCCATCACACGCAGCCACTGTGCCCATCACACACGGGCACTGTGCTTACCACACGCAGCCACTGTGCCCATCAAACACAGCCACTGTGCCCATCAAACGCAACCACTGTGCCAACACACGCAACCACTGTGGCCATCAAACGCAGCCACTGTGCCATCAATTGTCGCCTTTGTGCCCATCACACGCAGCCACTGTGCCCATCACACGCAGCCACTGTGCCCATCAAACGCAGCCACTGTGCCATCAATTGTAGCCACTGTGCACATTAAACGCAGCCACTGTGCCCATCACACGCAGCCACTGTGCCCATCACACACAGCCACTGTGCCCATCACACGCAGCCACTGTGCCCATCAAACGCAGCCACTGTGCCCATCACACGCAGCCACTGTGCCCATCAAACGCAGCCACTGTGCCCATCAAACGCAGCCACTGTGCCCATCACACTCAGCCACTGTGCCCATCACATGCAGCCACTTTGCCCATCACGCACAGCCACTGTGCCCATCACACACAGCCACTGTGCCCATCACACGCAGCCACTGTGCCCATCAAACACAGCCACTGTGCCCATCACACGCAGCCACTGTGCCCATCAAACGCAGCCACTGTGCCCAAACGCAGCCACTGTGCCAACACACAGCCACTTTGCCATCAATTGTCGCCACTGTGCCCATCACACGCAGCCACTGTGCCCATCAAACGCAGCCACTGTGCCCATCACACGCAGCAACTGTGCCATCACACGCAGCCACTGTGCCCATCAAACGCAGCCACTGTGCCATCACATGCAGCCACTGTACCATCACTTGTCGCCACAGTGCCCAAACGCAGCCACTGTGCCCATCACACGCAGCCACTATGCCTATCACACGCAGCCACTATGCCTATCACACGCAGCCACTGTGCCCATTAAACGCAGCCACTGTGCTTATCACACGCAGCCACTGTAACATCACATGCAGCCACTGTGCCCGCGGGGCGATCGTGGCCCGTGAACGGCCCTTGGCGGCCCCGATTGGTCCTTGGTGAGCCGCATGTCATGTCTCCCAAAGGGGTTGCAGGTCGAGAGGGGACGCCCAGTTTTGCTAATAGCAGAGATTCCCCGCCACCAACACAGCACCAGATAGAGAGCTACAGATAAAGAGAGATGAGCTGTGTGTATCATCGTATTCTCCCCCTCCCCTTGCTGCCAGCAGGACCAGTTAGAGGAGAGGAGCTGCTATACTCCTCCCCCTCCTCTCATCCTCTCCTCCTGTCTGTGTTCTTTCTTTCTGTCTTTATCTATCTTCCTTCCTTTCTATCTTTCTTTCCTTTCTCTATCTTCCTTCCTTTCTTTCTATATATATATATCTTCTTTCCTTCCCTTCTTTCTATCTTTATCTTCCTTTCTTTCTTTATCTATCTTTCTTCATATCTATCTTTCTTCATATCTATCTATCTATCTATCTATCTATCTATCTATCTATCTATCTATCTATCTATCTATCTATCTATCTATCTATCTATCTTCCTACCATTCTTTCTTTCTATCTTTATCTATCTTCCTTCCCTTTCTTTCTATATCTATCTTTCTTTATCTTCCTACCTTCCTTACCGTCTTTCTTTCTTTCTTTATCTATATTCCTTCCTTCCTTCCCTTCTTTCTTGCTATCTTTATCTATCTTCCTTCCTTTCCTTCTTTCTTTCTATCTTTATCTATCTATCTTCCATCCTATCTATAGCTATCTTCCTTCCCTTTTTTCTTTCTATCTTTATTTATCTTCCTTCCTTTCATTCTTTCTTTCTATCTTTATCTATCTATCTTCCATCCTATCTATAGCTATCTTCCTTCCCTTTTTTCTTTCTATCTTTATCTATCTTCCTTCCTTTCCTTCTTTCTTTCTATCTTTATCTATCTATCTTCCATCCTATCTATAGCTATCTTCCTTCCCTTTTTTCTTTCTATCTTTATTTATCTTCCTTCATTTCTATCTATCTATATCTGTCTTCCTTCCCTTCTTTCTTTCTATCTTTATCTTTTTTTCCTTTCTTTATCTTCCTTTCTATCTATATCTATTTTCTTTCTTTCTTTCTTTCTTTCTTTCTTTCTTTTTTCTTTCTTTCTCTACCTTCCTTCCTTCCCTTTCTTTCTATCCTTCTTTCTCATCCATTTTCCTTCATTTCTATCTATCTATCTATCTATCTATCTATCTATCTATCTATCTATCTATCTATCTATCTATCTATCTATCTTCCTTTCCTTCTTTCTTTCTATATTTATCTATCTTTCTTTTATCTATATTCCTTCCTTCCCTTCTTTCTTGCTATCTTTATCTATCTTCCTTCCCTTCTTTCTTTCTATCTATCTTTATCTATCTCTCTATCCACCTTCCTTTCTTTCTATATCTATCTTTCTTTCTATATCTATCTTTCTATCTATATTTCTTTATCTCACCCCACATCCCATCATTAACCCCCGCAGCGCCCCCCGGGCTGCTCAGTCTAAAATGCCCGGGCCTATTTTTTGTCCCAGTCTGGGCCTGTATATATATATATATATATATATATTTTTTTTTTGAGATGGGAATGAGGGACAGACACCTATCAGCAAAAGTATGCAGGCATAGGAAACACCCCATGCCACGTCCCCTTTAAAGGAGAATTGTACAAAAAAAACAGATTGGTTAAACCCAAAAGTGCTTTTTTAACACTACTATTCCTTTTTATTGGCTTTCAGAATTGATAAATGCAACAATTTAGAAATCAGATGAAAGGTTTAGCCCTAGAAAACACTTTTTAAAAGATAAAACTTGCATTTTATATACAACTATATAGATCAGACCAAAATGAGGGACAAATGTGGAAGAATGAGGGACAGAGGGACATTGTTCTAAATCAGGAACAGGCCCTCGAAATTGGGGAAAGTTGGGGGTATGCACACAGGTATACACACTGCACACACAAACATACACACATAGGTATACACCGAACACACAAACATATACACACACAAGTATACACTGCACACACAAACATATGCACAAGTAAAACAGGTATTAAAGTTGGTGGACTTTGCCAACGACACTCATCTGATTAGTACTGGTTTTAGTGATAACGTGACGTGTACTAGGTTGTATATATGTTTTTCTGTAGTCTAGGCAAATTGTTTTTGCCTAGACTACGGCCACAGGAAACGCCTCACTGCCTGTGATTAGCGCAGTGCCGACTTCCTGGACTTTGCAAGCACGCCGGAGCTCATCCTTACTGCGGCAGAAAAGGGATGAATATCAGTCACCCATTTTTTTTTCCACGCTCCTGGTTGGGATTTCAGGTTCAGGTTACATGACTGTTGTATTATCCATCAGCCTTCTCTAATTCCTTGTACACACGACCAGTTTTCCCATCTGGAAAACTGCCATGACAGCTTTTGGTCGTGAAAACTTCCTATGTGTATGCTCCATAGCAGTTTTTGTGACGGTGGGAAAAATGAGAACATGTTCTCTTTTTTTCCTTCCCGATTTCCCAGCGGTCTTTTTTCCGCCAGTTTTCCTATGGGAAACACTGCAGTGGAGCACACACACGCCTGAGTGCTTTCACACTGCAAGGCGGTTTGGGGTGCTTTTAACCACTTAAGACCCGGACCAATACGCTGGTAAATGACCCAAGGTGTTTTTGCGATTCGGCACTGCGTCGCTTTAACAGACAATTGCGCGGTCGTGCGACGTGGCTCCCAAACAAAATTTGCGTCCTTTTCTTCCCACAAATGGAGCTTTCTTTTGGTGGTATTTGATCACCTCTGCGATTTTTATTTTTTGCGCTATATACAAAAATAGAGCGACATTTTTGAAAAAAAAACACTATTTTTTACTTTTTGTTAAAAAAAAATCAAATAAACTAAATTTTAGTCAAACATTTAGGCCAAAATTTATTTAGCCACATGTCTTTAGTAAAAAAAAAAATCGCAATAAAAAAAAATAGCTACCTAGCGGGAACAGCGACACTAATACAGCGATCAGAAAAATGATCGCTTAGTGACGCTGGCAATAGGGAGTGAAAGGGTTAACTAGGGCGGTGATCAGGGGGTTAAAACTTTATTAGGGGGGGTGGGGGGGCTATCCTGGACCTAACACTAACTGTTTTTTACACTGCCTGTCACACTGACACTAAATGCAGTGATTAGATCACTGCATTCAGTGACACTGTGACAGGGGGGTGGGGGGGCGATCACAAGGGGTTAATATGCCTATGTGAGTGTGTGTCAGTGTTGTGTTGGTGCACACTTACTTGTGATGTCTTCTCTCATCAGCAGCGCTGGGAAACAGCGCTGCGATGAAAGAATACATCATTTCCTCCTTCCTGTGTAAACACAGGAGGAGGAAGTGACAGGTTGGGAGCGCGCTCCCATTGGCTGGGAGCGATCTCGGGGGGGCGGGTATTCGCCGACATCCGCCCCCAGATCCCGGATCGCTCCCGGAGCCAGGGGGACCCCCGCATGCCGCGGAGGGGGTCCCGATGGGACCCCCGAACCGCACTTAGGCGGGGACGTAAATTTACGCCCTTTCTGTGGCCGTATATGTGCATGCGGGGGTCCTTAAGTGGTTAAACCTTTTTTGGCCACTAGCAGGGGTTAACAGCAGGAAAAGCATCACTAAGGCGACCATAAAGCGCAGCTAAAACTAGCGCCGATTTACCATCACCTCCTCAGTGTGAAAGTGGCGTTATTGCTTTCTGTCTTTGGCCTTCATGCTCACATCTAACCTCCCTTCACTATACTTACTGCTATGTTTCTAATCTATGTGAGCCTGATTCAGTATTGTGATCACTACAGTGTGCTGCACAGATATTCCAGCAAGGATACAGAATTCCTAATATCAAGTCTGGATGACATCATTGTAATTGCCTAATGCCGAGTGGAGGGACTGTGGCTCTTATTAATTGCTGCTGCATTTTGTTTCTGCTGCTGGGGCTCTAAAAAACAATAGTAAAAAAAATCAGACAGTTCATGACTGACATGGGATGGAGGAGGAGGAAGAGACAACATGGGATGGAGGAGGAGGAGACATGGGATGGAGGAGGAGGAGACATGGGATGGAGGAGGAGGAAGAGACAACATGGGATGGAGGAGGAGGAAGAGACGACATGGGATGGAGGAGGAGACATGGGATGGAGGAGGAGGAGACATGGGATGGAGGAGGAGGAAGAGACAACATGGGATGGAGGAGGAGGAAGAGACGACATGGGATGGAGGAGGAGGAGACGGCATGGGATGGAGGAGGAAGAGACAATATGGGATGGAGGAGGAGACATGGGATGGAGGAGTAGGAGACATGGGATGGAGGAGGAGGAGACAACATGGGATGGAGGAGGAGGAAGAGTCAACATGGGATGGAGGAGGAGAAGATATGGGATGAAGGAGGAGGAAGAGACGACATGGGATGGAGGAGGAGGAAGAGTGGCATGGGATGGATGGAGGAGGAGACATGGGATGGAGGAGGGGGAGGAGATATGGGATGGAGGAGGAGGAAGAGACAACATGGGATGGAGGAGGAGGAGGAAGAGACAACATGGGATGGAGGAGGAGACATGGGATGGAGGAATAGGAGACATGGGATGGAGGAGGAGGAGACAACATGGGATGGAGGAGGAGACAACATGGAATGGAGGAGGAGGAAGAGTCAACATAGGATGGAGGAGAAGGAGACATGGGATGGAGGTGTAGGAGACATGGGATAGAGGAGGAGGAAGAGACGACATGGGATGGAGGAGGAGGAGAAGACATGGAATGGAGGAGGAGGAGACATGGGATGGAGTGTATCGCTCACCCCCGAAGGAGCCGCTGGATTGATGATGGCATGTTGAAGTTACCCTTGCTTGGTCTAGGGATGCATCAGAACACTTTGCAATAACTTGAATGTCCAGACAGGCAATAAAGATTTTCTCATGCTTTAATTCCAGGCAAACATAGTCAAACATCAACTCGATGAGAAAGGACAGGTTGATGAATAAGAGATAGAGATTCTTGATGTCAGGTCGGGATAAGCACACAGCGCAACTCAGTGGCAGACATCGCCAATTCAAGCGCTTCACCGTCACAACGCAGGCTAGGAGGAACGGGTCTCTCTCTCTCTGACCCGGCTCTAGGCCTCTGCCACAGGTCATTGTAATCTGAATAATTTGCCGACACCCGAACAGAGCAAATCCTTCCAGCTATTTCCTGCGCGTCCGGCACCATGCGACAGCAAAGCAAACCTGTCTATGGCTCTGGTACCGGATCCTCCCGGCGACATTCAGGATCCCAGCCATCTACTGGGGTCCCCCTCAGATTCTTCTCCAACCGAGACTCAGCAGGGCCTGGATATTGGCCAGATGGGCCACACTGGCAGGGTCCCTGGGTGCACACACCCTAAAGGTGGATGCCGCACCCCGACTCCGGGACTCCCCGCAGGGAACACCAAAGAACCCCAAACACCTGACCTCTCTTCCAGATATACCCCTCCCCAACATGCCCAACGAGAGGAAAAACTCTCCAATTGGCTGCTGGGGAAGACTCAATCCGCCAGGAATCCCTCTAGCTCCCACTGCCGGCCAAGGATGAACTTACATCCCCAGAATGCAGTCCGAGCCAGTGGACCTTCCCAGAAAAAGACAGGCCAGTAACTCAACAATTGCGATTGAGAGCAAAGTAAATCTCCCAATCAACTATTCTTTTTTAAGCGCAATACCCGTGCTAAACGCAAGGGGGCGCTACACACACCCCCTCCCTGAAAAAAACACTGTACCCAGTGTCCAAAGCATTCAAACATGAATGCTGGCCTGACATCTGTTGAAAAGGCAGAAAAAAAAAGAAGAGAGAAAAAAACAACAATAAATCACAATTAGCAACATACACATTATACATATTTCACAGCCCCATCTACCTAGCTACCCAGTCTCCGCAGCATTGGTGATAAGGCAATTTAAAAATCCTACAAACACAAAAATATATGTATTCCTATATATATAAGATAAAACGGTATCTACATCAACACTCCCGAAGCAGGAGTGAAGCTGTGAACTCAAGCCTGAGCAAAAACTTCCCTCTGCTCCCGGGGGGTCATATCAATAAGTATCATTTATAAAATGAAAAAACTGTAGGAAAAAAATCTTAATGAACCGCCCCTAAGACTCAACCTCCGCTGCGCTGGAAAAGATATGCCTAGCAGCTGTTTAAAATAAAGATATGGAAGTAGATATAGGTCAAAATGTGATGTGTACCTATAAACAGCGCTGTGAAATGTGTGCAAATCACTGTAAATAAACTTTTAACTTATGACAATGAACATAAATAAAAGTGAAAAATGTGAAATAAAATTACCAACATAAATAAATGAATAAATGGTGCAGGCAATAATATTAACCACTTCAATACCATTTCACGTCCAAAGACGTGAACAGCGCAGACCTGAGGCGCCGGGTTGACGTCTTTGGACGTGATTTGCTTGTAATTCCCCGCGCGCGCCACAGGGTGGCGCGCGGCGGGGAAAAACAGTCCCGACGCATCACCGAGGATCCGATGCGTGTACCCGGCGGCCGCGATGTCCGTCAGGTACACGCGATCGTCGGTGAGACAGCAGGGACGTGGAGCTCTGAGTGTAAACACAGAGCTTCACGTCCTGTCAGTGAGGTGACAGATGCTGTTTCTCTTGTACATAGGGAGACAGCATCGGTCACCTCCCCCAGTCACCCCCCTCCCCCCATACAGTTAGAACACACCCAGGCAATACATTTAACCCCTTCCTCACCCCCTAGTGTTAACCCCTTCAATGCCAGTCACATTTATACAGTAATTAGTGCATTTTTATAGCACTGGTCGCTGTATAAATGTGAATGGCGCCAAAAATGTGTCAAAAGTGTCCGATGTGTCCGTCGCAATATCGCAGTCCCAATAAAAATCGCAGATCGCCGCCATTACTAGTAAAAAAAAAATATAAAAAAAAAAAATCATAATTATGTCCCCTATTTTGTAGGTGCTATAACTTTTGCGCAAAGCAGTCACTTATTGTGATTTTTTTTTTTTTTTTTTTACAAAAATACGTAGAAGAATACGTATCGGCCTTAACTGAGAAAAAAAAATATAAAAAAAAAAAAAAATGGGATATTTATTATAGCAACAAGTAAAAAATATATATATATTTTTAAATTGTCGCTCTTTTTTTCATTATAACGCAAAAAATAAAAACCGCACGGGCGATCAAATACCACCAAAAGAAAGCTCTATTTGTGGGGAAAAAAGGGACGCCAATTTTGTTTGGGTGCCACGTCGCACGACCGCGCAATTGTCAGTTAAAGCGACGCAGTGCCGGAAGCTGAAATTTCGCCTGGGCACGAAGGGGGTTTATGTGCCCAGTAAGCAAGTGGTTAATGAAGAACCCGTGCACAAGAAAAGGGTGAAAAAAAGTCCATAAGTTTCAAATATTGTATCTTCAAAACAATCTTCGAACAAATCTTCAATAAAAACAATCTTCCACCACACCTCCAGTGTTCAGTGCATCCGTCACCCGTCAGAGTGCTCACTCACCAAATAAAGATGCCGCACACTCTCGTGTGCAGGCAAACCAGCTTGTAATACCACAATTTCTCAAATTCACGATCCAAGGATGATCCACACCATTCCACTTGTAGTGAGATAAAAATGAAGCACAATAGTGTAATACCGTAAAACCACTTTTAATACACTAAAAAGGTGAACAAAATTACACTCACAAACGCCTGTGTAAAATCGGCATGGTATCACATCACTTGTCCAAGTAGCAATTTTCCAAAACACACAGAGTGACAGGTTCTCTTTGGTTGGCAATTCGGTCACGGCGGACCCCCACTGAACTAATAAAGGTCAATGTAATCTCACCGCTCCGCAGCTTGGTTCGATGGGAAGGTTGCTAGGTGGATCAGTTAATAAGCAAAGCAAAACAGACAGGAAACTAAAAACGCCACTCGGGATGCTCAAACTTGTGTCACGTTAGTTCAGACACACTCTAATAGGCCACGCCCTGACATGTTTCGTCGATAGCGACTTATTCATGGGATTGGTCGATGGATGAGTGTGTTTCCTTAAAATAGGAGTGTCAATCTACATAAAGTCCGTTCTATTGGTTACACGCCGCCGTTCGCTCCTATGACGGCGGGGGACTCCTCCCCTCATTCCTCTAACAGGGTGGAAGTGACGTCGAATGACAGAGGCCACCTCCAGCCAATCGCGAGCAGACGCCGCCACAACTGAGGGCAGGCATGGCGATGTGCAGTAAGGGCGGAAGTGACGTCAGTTCACGTTTCACACTTGAGTGAGTGAAGCAGGCTTTCACCAATAGCAGACGGTAAAGGCATGCTGCCAGCAAATGCCCGACTGGTAGGCGTGACGGCATTTGCAATTGTAAACAAAAACGACGTTTACCAATGTAAAAGTAATAATAAACCTCACCTGTTATCCAAAACACAGTAGTGCGCATATGGATTATACAGAGAGGCTGAGGGAAAGGTGTAGATGGTGTCACATTTAAAATGTTATTCCCAAATCCCGGGTGTCCCCGTAACCAAATTGCCCCCAACATACAATATACAATTACATTACAACCAGGTCACTGCTGCATATTCAAATATTTAAACCTTATATTAACAAAGGCATATATATAATATATCACTTCAGCAATATATAAGACAAGCATGGATGAATATTAGAAACAATTGAGAATAAAAGTTCTTAAAATAAATAGACTAAATTAAAATGAAAATAAACCATATGCATATACAAATATGCATATAAATTAAAATTGTGAATAAAAAGGAGACCCTATGCATCTTACTCTGGATTAACCACTTAAGACCCGGACCAATACGCTGGCAAATGACCCAAGGGGTTTTTGCGATTCGGCACTGCGTCGCTTTAACAGACAATTGCGCGGTCGTGCGACGTGGCTCCCAAACAAAATTTGCGTCCTTTTTTTCCCACAAATAGAGCTTTCTTTTGGTGGTATTTGATCACCTCTGCGGTTTTTATTTTTTGCGCTATAAACAAAAATAGAGCGACAATTTAAAAAAAAATGCAATATTTTTTACTTTTTGCTATAATAAATATCCCCCAAAAATATATAAAAAAACATTTTTTTTCCTCAGTTTAGGCCGATACGTATTCTTCTACATATTTTTGGTAAGAAAAATCGCAATAAGCGTTTATCGGTTGGTTTTCGCTAAATTTATAGCGTTTACAAAATAAGGGATAATTTTATTGCATTTTTATTAATTATTTTTTTTTACTACTAATAGCGGCGATCAGCGATTTTTTTCGTGACTGTGACAATATGGCGGACACTTCGGACAATTTTGACACATTTTTGGGACAATTGTCATTTTCACAGCAAAAAATGCATTTAAATTGCATTGTTTACTGTGGAAATGACAGTTGCAGTTTGGGAGTTAACCACAGGTGGCGCTGTAGGGAATGTGTGCCCTAATGTGTTGTTTACAACTGTAGGGGGGTGTGGCTGTAGGTGTGACGTCATCGATCGCGTCCCCCTATTACAGGGATGACGCGATCGATGCTCCGGCCACAGAGAAGCACGGGGAAGCCGTGTGTACACACGGCTCTCCCCGTTCTTCCGCTCCAGGGACGGATCGCCGCACTGCAGCGGCGATCGGGTCCGCGAATCCCGCGGTCCCGGTCCTGGAGCTTCGGACCGGGTCGCGGGTGCGCGCCCGCGGGCGCGCGCCCGCGACCCACGGCTGGGTACTAAAACCAACGTATATATACGTTGATGTGCCCAGCCGTGCCATTCTGCCGACGTAAATGTGCAGTAGGCGGTCCTTAAGTGGTTAAATAAACTGACTGGCCATGTATATAATCTCAATTCCTGTCAAACAAACTATTCCTACATGGCCCAAAAACCAGTGTGCTGGAGAACCCCATGTTTATGAATTGTTAATAAAACAATTGAGGTCTACCTCTATATTTAACCCCCGAGGTGCGAGGCATTTTAATAAAAAGATCCACTGGGTCTCGCGCTGTGAGAGGTCCCTGACTCTATTCGATCCTCTCCATGCCAGGTAGACACAATCTATCCCACAGACTTGGGCAAGGGAAGGATCCCGACTACTTTGAACAAGCACGTGAGTTGAGGAATAGGTTTGTCCAGAAGGGGTATGATGAAATAAATCTAGATCAGGTTATTCAACAGGTATCTGAGATTCCAAGGGAACAGGCGATTAAGAATAAAAAGGCACCTGAGAAAAATAAGGCTCAACATCAAATTAGTTTCCTGTCTGGATTTAATTTCCAGTATAAAGAGATTGAAAGCATTTTTCGCAGACATTGGCACATACTAATTAAAGATAGACATTTGTCTGAAATAATTCCGGAAGAACCACGATTCATATATCGGAGGGCACCCAATTTTGGGGATCGGATTGTACAAAAAATATTGGATCCACCGATTCACCACATTAAGATTGATCTGAAGGGTTTCTTCCCATGTGGGAAGTGTATATGCTGCCGCACTGTGAAAACCCATAATAGAGGTAAAAATGAAGTAGTTGGCACAGATGGCAAAGTGTTTGATTTGAAGGAATTTACCACCTGCAATTCTTCGTATGTAGTCTACCTACTGTGGTGCCCATGTGGGTTACTCTATGTAGGAAGAACAAAGAGACTTCTACGTGTCAGTATAGCTGAACACCTAGCCAACATAAAGAAAGGGTTTAGGGACCACAGTGTCTCAATGCATTTTAGAAAGAAACATAGTCGGGATCCTTCCCTTGCCCAATTCTGTGGGATAGATTGTGTCTACCTGGCATGGAGAGGATCGAATAGAGTCAGGGACCTCTCACATAGAGGAATGAGGGGAGGAGTCCCCCGCCGTCATAGGAGCGAACGGCGGCGTGTAACCAATAGAACGGACTGTATGTAGATTGACACTCCTATTTTAAGGAAACACACTCATCCATCGACCAATCCCATGAATAAGTCGCTATCGACGAAACATGTCGGGGCGTGGCCTATGAGAGTGTGTCTGAACTAACGTGACACAAGTTTGAGCATCCCGAGTGGCGTTTTTAGTTTTTCCTGTCTGTTTTGCTTTGCTTATTAACTGATCCACCTAGCAACCTTCCCATCGAACCAAGCTGCGGAGCGGTGAGATTACATTGACCTTTATTAGTTCAGTGGGGGTCCGCCGTGACCGAATTGCCAACCAAAGAGAACCTGTCACTCTGTGTGTTTTGGAAAATTGCTACTTGGACAAGTGATGTGATACCATGCCGATTTTACACAGGCGTTTGTGAGTGTAATTTTGTTCACCTTTTTAGTGTATTAAAAGTGGTTTTACGGTATTACACTATTGTGCTTCATTTTTATCTCACTACATGTGGAATGGTGTGGATCATCCTTGGATCGTGAATTTGAGAAATTGTGGTATTACAAGCTGGTTTGCCTGCACACGAGAGTGTGCGGCATCTTTATTTGGTGAGTGAGCACTCTGACGGGTGACGGATGCACTGAACACTGGAGGTGTGGTGGAAGATTGTTTTTATTGAAGATTTGTTTGAAGATTGTTTTGAAGATACAATATTTGAAACTTATGGACTTTTTTTCACCCTTTTCTTGTGCACGGGTTCTTCATTAATATTATTGCCTGCACCATTTATTCATTTATTTATGTTGGTAATTTTATTTCACATTTTTCACTTTTATTTATGTTCATTGTCATAAGTTAAAAGTTTATTTACAATGATTTGCACACATTTCACAGCGCTGTTTATAGGTACACATCACATTTTGACCTATATCTACTTCCAAGTATCATTTATATACATGTATACCAAAAAAAACCATAAAGCATAAAGATGCAATGAATCTAACATACAATGCTTTCCCATTGTCTTTCTGCGATGCAGAACACTGCCTCCAGTGGTCAGCGCCCTGGTACTGCAACAGTCCTCACAAACTTAAAAAGGTGCGGAAGTGGCTGCAAAGAGCTGAAATAGAAATGTCCTCTTTCTGTTCTTGATTTCAATGGTTCCAGGGTATCATTTGCACAAGGGCCCTCCCCATCCTAACTGACTGAACCCAAACCCCTCCCGAAAGTTTATCACACAAGTGTCTTTATGGTTCCGGAGGAGTAAGGGGGGGGGGACTTGGAGAATGTTCAAATCACACTGAATTGGGGGGCATACTTGTCCGTAACTTCCCAGAATTAGCACATCAAAACTCCAACGAGAGAGAAAACTCAAAAGGCCCTAAAGGGTTTATGTCGCACCCCGACTCCGGGACCACCTGAGAGGATCTGCTGCAAAGAGGTAGGGAGCGAACTGAAGCCTTCCCCATCATTATATTTTTTTATATGTAAAATACTTGGTAAAAAGAGAACGCCCCCCAGCCCCCCCCCCCCTGGTTATGAGCTGAAATGTGTTCCCTCCAGTTTATTAACATTTCTGTTAAAAAAAAAAAAGGTAGAAGCCATGCCTTCTCCCGGGAAGGTATGGCTTCAACATTTTTTTATTAACAGAAATGTTAATAAACTGGGGGAAACTAATTTTATCTAATAACCGGGGGGGGGGGGGGCAGCCGCTTTTTACCAAGAAATATACATATAAAAAAAAGATAATGATGGGGAAGGCTTCCCCATCTTTATCTTTTTTTTTATATGTATAGTGCTTGGTGAAAAGTGGCCGTCGCCCCCCTGGTTATTTGATAACATTTGTTTCCCCCAGTATTTGTTTTCCCCCAGTCCCCCCTGTGAGAAACCCCCCCTTCGCATTTTGTAATTCTTCCTTAACCACTTGCTTACTGGGCACTTAAACACCCCTCCTGCCCAGAGCAATTTTCAGCTTTCATCGCTCTCACAATTTGAATGACAATTACTCAGTCATGCAACACTGTACCCAAATGAATTTTTTGTCCTTTTTTCCATACAAACAGAGCTTTCTTTTGGTGGTATTTGATCACCTCTGGGTTTTTTATTTTTTGCGCTATTAATGAAAAAAGACCGAAAATTTGGAAAAATATATATTTTTTCTTAGTTTCTGTGATAAAAATTTGCAAATTATTAATTTTTCTTCATACATTTTGGCCACAATTTATACTGCTTCATGTCTTTGATAAAAAAAAATACAATTTTTTGGAAGTTATTTGGTTTGTGTGAAAGTTTCAGAGTCTACAAACTATAGTGCAAATCATAAAAAATTATCACATCTGATCACACCTGATGTACTGAGATCCTAACAAGCCAGGAAAGTACAAATGCCCCCCAAATAACCCCTTTTGGAAAGTAGACATTCCCAGGTATTTATTAAGAGGCATGGTGAGTTATTTGAAGTTGTAATTTTTTCCCACAATACTTTGCAAAATTAAGATTTTTTTTTTTTTAAATGTTCTCAAAATTGTCATTGTAATAGCTTATTTCTCTCACATGGCATGTGCATACCACAAATGACACCCCAAAATACATTCTGCTACTCCTCCTGAGTAGAACGATACCCCATGTGTGAGACTTTTTCACTGCCTGGCCACATACAAAGGCCCAACATGCAGGGAGCGCCATCAGGGGTTCTAGGAGCAAAAATTGCACATCTAACTAGTTGACTACCTATTACAATTTTGAAGGCCCTGGAACACCAGGACAATGGAATTACCCACAAAATGACCCAATTTTGGAAAGCTAACACCCCAACGTATAATCTACGAGGCATAATGAGTCTTTTCAATGGTTAATTTTTTTCCAGAAGTTTTTGGAACATGTGGAAAAAAAATGAAAACGCATTTTTTTTACACAAAGTTGTCCGTTTCTAAGATATTTCCAACACATAGCATTTAGATAGCAAAAATTACACCCCATAATACATTCTGCTTCTCCTCCTTAGTAGAACGATTCCCCATGTGTGAGACTTTTTCACTGCCTGGCCACATACAGAGGCCCAACATGCAGGGAGCGCCATCAGGGGTTTTAGGAGCATAAATTGCACATCTAACTAGTTGACAACCTATTACACTTTTGAAGGCCCTGGAACACCAGGACAATGGAATTACCCACAAAGTGACCCCATTTTGGAAAGCTAACACCCCAACGTATAATCTATGAGGCATAATGAGTCTTTTGAACGGTTCATTTTTTTCCAGAAGTTTTTGGAACATGTGGGAAAAAAATGAAAACGCATTTTTTTTACACAAAGTTGTCAGTTTCTAAGATATTTCCAACACATAGCATTTAGATAGCAAAAAAGACACCTCAAAATACATTCTGCTACTCCTCCTGAGTAGAACGATACCACATGTGTGAGACTTCTACACATACAGAGATACAACATGCAATGAAAACCGTCAGGTGTTCCAGAGACACATAGCATGCACATACCAAGAATTACACCCCAAAATACATTATGCTGAGCAAAGCGTAAACAAAAGATTACCTGTGGTTAGGGATGAGCCGAACACCCCTGAGTTTGGTTCGCACCAGAACCTGCGAACAGACCAAAAGTTTGTGTGAACTTTAGAACCCTGGTAAAGTCTATGGGACTCAAACGTTTGAAATCGAAAGTACTAATTTTAAAGGCTAATATGCAAGTTATTGTCCTAAAAAGTGTTTGGGGACCCGGGTCCTGCCCCAGGGGAGTGTTTGGGAACCTGGGTCCTGCCCCAGGGGACATGTATCAATGCAAAAAAGTTTTAAAAATCTGCTGTTTTTTCAGGAGCAATGATTTTAATAATGCTTAAAGTGAAACAATAAAATTGAAATATTCCTTTAAATTTCGTACCTGAGAGGGTGTATAGTATGCCTGTAAAGTAGCGCTTGTTTTCTGTGCTTAGAACTTTCCCTGCACAAAATGTAATTTCTGAAGGAAAAAAGTAATTTAAAATCACTCATGGCTATAATGGGAAAGGAAAGGGAGTAGCCATTTAGGCTCTCCTTTCCTCATGGGTCCACGGCAGGGGCATGCAGGTAAAGGGTTCAAAAGTTTAAAGTTAAGCCAGCAAGGTCAAGTAAGTATGTAAGAGGATAATTATTTCAGCTGGGTTAGGTAGGTTGATTAGGAACAGCTGGTAAGAGAGGGTTCTGGAATGCTAGCAGCCTGGGTCAGTGATTGGGCCTAATAGGTCAGGTGGCTAGCTAGAAAGTTCTGGAGCTGGTCCCGGCCTATTTAAGGGTCTGTACGGTATGAGTCAGGTGCCGGTGACCAGGAAATCCTAGCAGGAGCAGCTCCCCGGACGGTGCGTACAATGGAAGCCCTGATTCAGCAACTGATCAAGAGAGCAGAGGGTTCGGGCGGCGCCGAATGGATCCAGCATTGCTTATCCCTACCTGAGGAGCTGAACTTGAACGCCAGCGGCATGGAAACCGTCCCTGCACCAGGACCAAATGAGCCGGGCACATACAGCATGCAGCCATTCCGTTTAGAAGAGGCGGAGTTCCCGACGGTCACCTTCCCAGAGATGGCAGGTCTAGATGACGCAGAGGAGGAAGAAGGCGTCGGACGGAGGACCAGCAAAAGAAGGCGTTCGCAGGGGAAGAGCGTGAGCCCTGCGCCTAGCAGGACCAACGATGTCTGCAGTTTTTCTCCTCTCTTATCTTTCAGGAGCCAGAGTTCGGGATCAGCAGCCCCCCCTGGAGGTCGGGGGAAGAGCAGCAAGTCCACAGCACGCCATGCTGAGGATTTTTCACACCAATCCAGCATGCCTGGAAGCAGTCAGAGCTCCCGCGGTGGTGGCAGGGGAGGTCGGAAGAACACCAGTCCACCCACTCAGCAGAATACTCGGCAAACCGGCAGCATTCCTGTGCGGTGTGATGTGCCTGCAGCGTTCCCTGGAGCTCAGTCTACTCAGGGATTGGAGGGTGAGTGCCAGACGGCAACACAGTTATCTATTCTATCTACAGCTGTTGAGAAGTTAATAACTGTAATGAAAGACCAGGTTATCCCTCCTAATTTAAGATCTGTCAGCAATGAGGCAAGGGTCTGGTCAGCTGACCTTGCTCCTGTACCTCAAACCCCTTGTATTGATACCAATGCTAGGCATACTGACAGGATTTCCAAGGAATGCATGCCATGTATTCTATCTCCATTAGGTTTTCACTTACCTCTGAGTATTAAAGAGAGGATTTGGAGAAATTAGTATATTGATTTGTCCACTTATTTGCCTCCCTCCAAGGAGTTTGCTAGATATGAGAGGAGGGAGGAGAAGCAGGACGAGCGTAAGCCAGTTATAAAATCCTTTTATGGATGGTTACAAGCCTTTCTCGTTTACGCTAGTGTATTATGCGAGAAATCCCCAGAAAAAAGCCCTCTTTTGTTTCAGCACATAGATATCGTTTTAGAAGCTTACAGAAGCTTCAGTGGGATGTCTTGGCTGACATATGTTGAGGCTTTCAGGCAAAAATTAGCGATTCAGCCATCTTTACAATGGGGATCAAAGGATGTTGGTCTGTGGCTCAATTTATTTTTACCACAGAAACAGCCTGTCGTTCGGTCAAGCACACTTCCGGCACCACAGCCCCCTGCTGGTGGCTCTTATAAAAAAGGTTTGTGCTTTGCCTTTAACGATACACAATGTAAATGGGCAAATGCTTGCAAGTATAAACACGAATGCGCCTTTTGTGCTGGGAACCATCCAGTCTCTAAGTGTTTTCGGAAGCTACAGGCCCACACGAGAGAAAGGGTTTCCAAAAGCAGCTACCCCAGTGATATTACTAAACATGTTTCCCTGGTTGCAGGTGTACCCAAACCAGCAGATGGCTTACCTTCTCATTAAAGGTTTCTCCGAAGGTTTCCACGTGCCAAGTTTTGAAGGCAGTGGTTGCCATGTGGTTGAAAATTTAAAATCAGTCAGGGAAGCACCATTGTTGGTTAAATCTAAACTTTTGAAAGAAGTGAGGGCGGGTAGGATGGAAGGTCCCTTCGATCACCCACCCTTTAAGAACTTCAGAATCTCTCCTTTAGGCCTAGTCCCCAAAAAAGAGCCTTTTCAGTTCCGTTTAATTCATCACTTATCATTTCCGTTTGGTCACTCGTTAAATGATCAGATTGACACCGGCGAAGCATCGGTTTCATACTCATCTTTTGACGCAGCCATCAATAAACTACGCCTCCTGGGAAAGGAGGCTCTAATGGCCAAAGCAGACATTCAGTCAGCATTTCGGTTACTCCCTTTGAACCCCAAAAGTTTTAATTCATTGGGAATTTGTTTTGAGGAACAGTTTTAATTCGACAAAGCGCTGCCAATGGGCTGCTCAATCTCATGTTTTTATTTTGAGACATTTGCAACCTTTTTGGAGTGGGTAGTGACCAAGGTATCAGGTTCAGACAATTTAATACATTACTTGGATGATTTCTTGTTTTTGGGCCCTGTAGGTTCGGCTGAATGTTCTCACCTGTTGCACTCTTTCCAATTGGTGTGCAAACACTTTGGGATTCCGTTGGCAGCTGAGAAAACTGTTTCTCCTACAAATTGCATTGATTTCCTGGGTATAACTATAGATTCTGTTAAGATGGAATTCAGGTTGCCGGACGACAAAATTTATAAGTTATCCCAGACTCTGAGGTTATTTGTTAGAAGGCGGAAAGTGACACTGAAGGAGATGCAATCCCTACTGGGCCAACTGGCATTTGCATCAAGAGTGTTACCCATGGGCAGGGTTTTTTCTAGGAGCCCGTATGCAGCAACATCCGGTTTTAAAAATCCGGCATCGCATATTAGGTTAACTACGGATATTAGGAAGGACCTTTTTGTTTGGTTGCAATTTCTGGAGGTTTTTAACGGTAAGGCGGTATGGCAGCAGGAGTTTGTATTAGACAGCGATTTTAAGTTAGAGACAGATGCAGCAGGATCGGTCGGTTTTGGGGCAGTTTGGAGAAACCATTGGTGCGTGGATACCTGGCCAGCTAGGTGGATCACCCATGGTTTCTGCAAAAATATTGTACTTTTAGAACTCTTTCCTGTGATCGTGGCACTGGAGATATGGGGGCATTTATTTGCAAATAAAAGGTTGCTATTAAGTACAGATAATAAAGGTGTAGCTTTCGCAGTAAACACATTATCAGCGAAATCTCCCACAGTAGTAACTTATTTACGTCATTTGGTTTTTCTTTGTTTAAAATGGAACATCTGGTTAAAAGCACGGTACATCCCTGGCAAGAATAATAGAATTGCTGACGCTCTTTCTCGTCTACAGATGGACCAGTTTTTCGATTTTCTTCCAGGGGCAGATCCAGTAGGGGTGGTATGTCCTTCCCATCTGTGGGATCTGATTTAATTTTGCAGAATATCCAGAACTCAGTGGCAGGTTCTACGTGGAAGAGCTACACTTCCTCTTGGTTACTGTGGTCGACCTTTCTAATTTCATTAAATTTACCAGTATCAGACTACTCAGAGGAGCTGGTACTGTTGTTCCTCAACTCTTTAATGCAGAGACATTACTCCTGGTCCCATATTAGCAAAACACTCTCAGGAGTTTCTTTTTTCCTTCGCCTCTATAACCTGCCTCCATGCCATAGTTTTTTTACGGTTAGGCAAGTTTTAAAGGGATATAGGAAGAGCGCTTTCAGGAAGGATACCAGATCACCGGTTACCCCTGCTATTTTATCCCAAATCTGCGAAGCTACCTCGGTAATATGCTTCTCGGCGTATGAGGCCACATTGTTTAAATTAATGTTTATCATTGCTTTTTTCGGTGCATTTAGGATATCAGAGTTGCTTCCCTCTTCTGGTAAGGAATTTTATTGTCCGAAGTACTCTTACTGGACAATGTTCTAAAGTTGTTCATCAGATTTAGCAAAACAGATGCATTAGGTATAGGAGCTTGGGTTTCACTGAATGAGTATAGTGTGAAACAGATGGCAAATATGAGGGAGTACCTGTGTATCCGCCCAGCTGTCCCTGGCTTATTATTTATTCATGTGAATGGCTCTCTCGCATCCAGTTTTCAGTTTTCTGCATTATTAAAGAAATGTTTATCTCATGTCCACCTAAGCCATCTTAGGATAACATCTCATTCGTTTCGGATTGGAGCAGCCACAGAGGCTGCTAGGATCGGGTTGGAGGATAATGCAATTAAGAGAATTGGTAGATGGAAATCGAATGCATTTAAATTATATATTCGCCCGTATTAACATTTTAATTTATTGCAGGTCATCAGCATTCGGTATGGATCATAGGTCATTCATTTATTTTTTGGGCACAGAAAAGAGCAGCGGATAGGATCTATTCAGAAAATTTGGGCTTGGACCCCGCAACCTTCAGAGTGAACTGGTATGGTCGCAGAAGAATGGTTTGGGATTATCTAATCTTTGAGTTAGGCAGATTGTATGCAATTTTTCCTCCTCCAGACATTCTGTTGTTACACTTGGGAGGTAATGACATAGGTAAAATTAAAACTTATGAGTTGGTCAACAAAATGAAGGATTCTTTTCAGTTTTTAAGAATGGTTTCTCCGCATACTGTTTTAGTTTTCTCGGAGATAATTCCTCGCCTGCGCTGGCTGGAATCTTTAATTTTCAAACCTCTGGAGAAAGTCCGTAAACGGATCAATAAGGCTATGGAAAGATTTTTATCTCCTGAGCTGGGTATTTCCTTCAGGCACCGGGAACTGGAGGGTGGTATTCAGGGCCTGTATAGGGCGGATGGAGTCCATCTGTCAGATATAGGCCTTGACATTTTTAATACGGAACTCCAATCGTGCATAGAGGCGGCCGCGGTTTGGGGTGGTGGTGTGGACAGAAGGGCAGCTATCGCTCCCCCCTCTGTCGTTTGGGAGAATTGAGATTTTTGATGGTAAATCAGCTCGAGTCTCAGTGGCTGAGCTGGGGTTGGTTATGGTGAATTGATTGGTTAAGTGATATAGATTCATGATTTTCAAGTAAGAGTTATTATCGTTATTAATTATTAAAGGAAAACCAATGAATCAGGCCGTGGCCAAGTTATTTCCAAACAAACTATGGAATTTGTGTTAAAATAAATATTTGAAATGGATTCTGTTGTTGTTCTTCTTTATTTCTATGCACAATTGGGTTATGCATGATGCCTGTGGTCCCATGAATTGTCAGATACCAGCAATACAGAGAAAAGTCATTCATAAAAAAAGAATGCGTGGGGGTTGTGATACCCTTGTGATCCCTGCCAGCTACCGTCCTCCTGACGTCACTATTTGACAGACGAGCGGCTCACTCTACATCGCTCTCGTGATACCCTTGTGATCCCTGTCAGCCACCGTCCTCCTGACGTCACCATTCGATAGCCGAGCGGCTTGTCCTACAGCGCTCTCCAACGATCGAACACTCGGCTTCCCCCAGCCTTTCTGAGCGGAGATCTCTTATAATACACAAGCAGATGTTATACTCCAGGTCCTCCCGACTGCCAGCACTTTTGCCTTCAATCCTGTTTTTTTAAATGTAAGTGTTGGATATCTGCTATTGTTTCTATAATTAAATCAGATAACTTAGAGGCGCTTTTTCCTGTTATTCTTTTTTTCATGTTTGTTGGAGTTGACTTCACTCTTGGAGAGCAGCCCTGGTTACATGCTAATCATCCACCTGATGCCAATCCCTTAAAAACCCGGACTGTTTTTACCCATTTCTATAGACAGTGTTATACCCACTTTTATGGATTCCTAATACTTGGGACTATTATAGTAAATACTGACATTTTGTATTACTGCATTTATTAATTTTGTATCTATTTATCCCGTGCTGATTGTCTTCAATGAACACCCTGAGCGCCGTATTCCTGTGTCGATTATTCCTGATGGTGCCACATGCTGGCGTCTGCTTCCGATGCAGGTTGTGGAACAGGGGAAGAGAAGTGTAGAAATTATCTACATATAGATGGTATCCCTTTTCCAGTAGGGGGTTGATTAGTTCCCAAACAATTTTGCCACTTGATCCCAAGTAGTCTGGGCAATTAGGGGGATTTAGCTGGGTGGAAGGGAAGGCCGGCATGGGTCCTTGGCCTTTCTTGCCGAGGCACTGCGGTGCTGGTGGATGGCACTGCAGTGCTGGTGGATGGCACTGCCTCCTGACCAGAACGCCTTTGTTTAGCAGGCCGGCTGAAAGAGAGAGCTCCATGTTGCTCTCGTCGGGCGTGGAAATAATTTGGTATGCCTCCTCGGCGGAATATGATCTTTTTGACATGTTGCTGGTGGTGATGCGACTACACAGGTGTGTGCTAAGCCTTCACTGATGGGCACTGATGAGGTGGAACAGATGGGCACTGATGAGGTGGAGCAGATGGGCACTGATGAGGTGAAGCAGATGGGCACGGATTGGCGGAGCAGATGGGCACTAATTGGCACAGGTGGGCACTGAGGTGGCACTGATGAGGCGGCACAGGTGGGCACTGATTGGCGGCACAACACAGGTGGGCACTGATTGGCGGCACAACACAGGTGGGCACTGATTGGCACTGGTGAGCACTAATGAGGTGGCACAGGTGGGCACTGCACAGATCACTGATGGCACAGGTGGGCACTGTATGGGCACAGGTGGCACTGTATGGACGCTGTATTGGAACAGGTGGGCACTGTATGGGCGCTGTATTTTTCACTATTCACGGCTGAATTTTAGACTCACAGAACGTCTCCCTCCTCACGCGTTGTCTCTGTGTAAGGAGGGAGAACCGGTGATGAGAGATGATCTCATTTGTTTATATTTGAGATCATCTCAAATCACAAACATTTTTTTAATGTACCATCTAGCCGCTTATTGAAAGTTTTTATAATGTCCATTCCAGATGAAATGGCGGTCGTCGCTGAAAATGGTTTTTAATGGCACTCTGATGTAAGGGATGCTCAGGTGTACGGCGAGGACTCTGATGTAAGTGTCTGTGGTCTCTGGTGTAAAAGGGAGCTCTGATGTAATGGGTGCTCTGAGAACCCTGATTTACCTTAGCATACGTACTTAGAGGCAGGAGAGAGAAGGGGAGGGAAGAGACTTAGTCCAGTCTGAATAATGTGTCCAAACCCAAACTGTCTGGGTGAATCCCGAACATTTGGCAACCCTACCCTGGATGGAAACCTGCCAAGGGGAAGATGGCTGCTAAAAATGCTGCATATGCTTTCACATGTGACTACTGCAGACTGTCCACGAAATGTAAGTGACTATGTATTGACAAGTCACTCCAGAATGTATGCCGTATGTGTAATGTATGTGATCTGACCAGCTTTGCCATAGGGGGCATGGTGTTCTAGCGCAGGACAGGGACTTGTGCTCTTGGCCCCAATTCTAGCAAATCGCAAAGCCCCTCTTTTGAGGGTAGAGACTAGGGGGAAATCATAAGAGTAATGGGGTCAATCCATGATTTTTTATTTCTTTGAACTTGCTAAAAACATATTTGAACCATTTCCCTGGAATAACCCCCACCCTCTTTGCTCATCATAGTCCTCTCCTCTTCCTGAAAGGTTTAGTTAAGTTAGCTGAGATTCAAGCCCTATATGGGCAGGCTGATTGTACAACCAGCAGATTTTAGGATGTGATTATTGCTAGCGGCTATAGCCTCCGGCAATACTCACTTGTATATTGGAGATTGTGGGATTTTTTTGGATGCATATTAAATCAATGGGAAAAATAAATAAAAAGTCTACATTTTATTAATACATAAAAACAACGCAGTTGCATTAGAAAAGACTCATACAGTCCAGTCCATAAAGGTACAGCACGATGGTGTAGTTCCCAACATGTTTCGCCGTAAAATGAGGATTCCTCAAGGGACACTGTCCAAATGAATATCAGAGCCTTCCCAAAATATTGTTTGCAAAAAAACACGAGAATGAGAAAGCCCTATTTGGGGAAAATCAGCACATGATCTGAGGTCTTGTAGGGAGTTTGTGTCTCTCCTTGTGGTTTCCAGCTTGACATTTGGCTTGGCTGGAAACCACAAGGGAGACACACACTACCTACAGGACCTCAAACACCCAATGTTCGAGTCCAACTTACATTCGACGCGAACATTGAGCTCATCCCTACTTGCTAGAAATATAGTTTACAGTGAGAAGACAAGTCTTTAACCACTTTATGCGGAGGTTCACCAAAAATGGAACCTCCACTTTTGGGAACCCTTGCCCCCTCCGGTGTCACATTTGACACCTTTCAGGGGGGAGGGGGTGCAGATACCTGTACAGGTATTTGCACCACTTCCGGGTATAGACTCCCGTGGGAGTCCGGCCCCTCCGCGTCAGCCCCCCGTTGTGTTCTGGAAAACACTCGGCTCCCAGAACACAGCGGGAACTGCACAGCGCGCCTCACGCAGTAGGGAACCGGGCAGTGAAGCCGCAGCGCTTCACTTCCTGATTGCCTTACCGAAGATGTTGGCGGGGGAAGCCGAGACCCAAGCTACCACTCGGCTTCGGCTTGCTAACGTCGCAGGCGACTTGGACAGGTAAGTGTTATTTTTTTTTTTTAAGTCAGCAGCTGCTGTATTTGTAGCTGCTGGCTTTTTAAAAAAAAAAAACAGGTGAACACCTACTTTAAGGACAGGGCCTATTTTTTTTACACTTGGTATTTACAAGTTAAAATATTTTTTTTGCTAGAAACTTACTTTTAAACCTTCCAAACATTGTGGGCCAGATTCTCAAAGGAATTACGCCGGTGTATCTACAGATACACCGGCGTAGTTCGAATTTCCCACCGGCGTATCATTGTTTTCTATCCAGAAAACATGATACGCCTGTTTTACGCTAGGATCCGACTGGCGTAAGTCATTTACACCGTCGGATCCTAAATGCAATAATACGGTGGCCGCTAGGTGGCGTTTACGTAGATTTCAGCGCCAAATTTTGCAAATGAGCCGATACACCGATTACCGGATTTGTTTGCGCGGCGTCGACGTAGTTTGCATACGCGTAAGGTTACCCCTGCTATATGAGGGGTAACCTTGCGTAGGTCCGGCGTAAGCCATGTTAAGTATGGACGTCCGGACAGCGTCGTGTTTTTCCGTCCTTTACGTAACTCATCGCGAATAGGTCTATTCGTTAAAGTGGAGTTCCGGCCACAATTTCACTTTTTAAATATATATACCCCTGTAATACACAAGCTTAATGTATTGTAGTAAAGGTAGTCTGTAAACTAAGGTCCGTTTTGTTAGGTTGTTACAGCATTTAGATACTTTATAAAACAGGAATTGACTGGGGCCATCTTAAGTGTGGGAATCCATGAAGCCAGACTGTATGACTTCCTGGATTTCAACCTTGCAGATCTCGCACATGCTCAGTGCTGCACAAGCAATGTAATATGTTACAGATCAGGTTTCCATAGCAATGGGAGTGTCAGAGGAAGTTGCCGCTCCTTATCTATGCAAAACTCTCCTCCCCTCCTCCTTCCAGGAACCAGTAAATATACGAAATAATTTGTTATGTAGATATATCTGCACCGCACACCACACCGATCACAGCACACTGATCACAGTGCACTGATCACAGCGCACCGATCACAGCGCACCACAACGCCCCGATCACAGCACACCGCACAACGCACCGATCACAGCACACCAATCACAGCACACCGCACAACGCACCGATCACAGCGCACCGATCACAGCGCACCGATCACAGCGCACCGATCACAGCACAGCACAACGCACCGATCACAGCACAGCACACCGCACAGCGCATCGATCACAGCGCATTGATCACAGCGCATCGATCACAGCACACCGCACAACACACCGATCACAGCAAACCGCACAGCGCAACGATCACAGCACACCGATCACAGCACAGTTCACCGATCACAGCGCACCGATCACAGCACAGCACAACGCACCGATCACAGCACACCGATCACAGCACACCGCACAATGCACTGATCACAGCACACCGATCACAGCGCACCGATCACAGCACAACGCACCGATCACAGCACAGCACATCGCACAGCGCATCCATCACAGCGCATCGATCACAGCACACCGCACAACACACTGATCACAGCGCACCGATCACAGCGCACCGATCACAGCACACCGCACAGCGCAACAATCACAGCACACCGAGCACAGCAGCACAGTGCACCGATCACATCGCACCGATCACAGCACAGCACAACGCACCGATCACAGCACACCGATCACAGCACAGCACACCGCACAATGCACCGATCACAGCGCATCGATTACAGCACAACGCACCGATCACAGCGCACCGCACAACGCACCGATCACAGCACAGCACAACGCACCGATCACAGCACACCTCTCACAGCACACCGCACCGATCACAGTGCACCGATCACAGCGCATCGATCACAGCACATCGATCACAGTGCACCAATCACAGCACACCGATGACAGCGCACCGCACAGTGCAACGATCACAGCGCACCAATCACAGCACACCGATCACAGCACAGTGCACCGATCACAGCACAGTACAACGCACCGATCACAGCACACCCATCACAGCACACCCATCACAGCACAGCACACCGCACAATGCACCGATCACAGCGCATCGATCACAGCACACCGCACAATGCACCGATCACAGCGCACTGATCACAGCGCACCGATCACAGCACAGCACAGCACACCGATCACAGCACAGCACACCACACCGATCACAGCGCACCGATCACAGCGCACCGCACAGCGCACCGATCACAGCGCACCGCACAGCGCACCGATCACAGCACACCGCACAGCGCATCGATCACAGCGCATCGATCACAGCGCATCGATCACAGCGCACCACACAGCACACTGATCACAGCGCACCGATCACAGCGCACCGATCACAGCGCACCGATCACAGCACACCGCAACGATCACAGCACACCGATCACAGCACAGTGCACCGATCACAGTGCACCGATCACAGCACAGCACAACGCACCGATCACAGCGCACCGATCACAGCACACCGCAACGATCACAGCACACCGATCACAGCACAGTGCACCGATCACAGTGCACCGATCACAGCACACCGCACAACGCACCGATCACAGCGCACCGATCACAGCGCACCGCACAGCGCACCGATCACAGCGCACCGATCACAGCACAGCACAACGCACCGATCACAGCACACCGATTACAGCACAGCGCACCGATCACAGCGCACCGCACAGCGCACCGATCACAGCGCACCGATCACAGCACACCGATCACAGCACAGTGCACCGATCACAGCACAGCACAACGCACCGATCACAGCACACCCATCACAGCACACCCATCACAGCACAGCACACCACACAATGCACCGATCACAGCGCATCAATCACAGCACACCGCACAATGCACCGATCACAGTGCACCGATCACAGTGCACCGATCACAGCGCACCGATCACAGCGCACAGATCACAGCACAGCACAACGCACCGATCACAGCACAGCACACCGCACAACGCACCGATCACAGCGCAGCGATCACAGCACAGCACACTGCACAGCGCAGCGATCACAGCACACCGATCACAGCGCACCGATCACAGCACACCGCACCGATCACAGCACAACATTTAGTAAATATTCCCACATCGCATAGACCCCCCGCCAATTGCATCACAATACCCACAAAATTGCATCGCCCCAGCCAGCACATCGCATTGCCCCCGCCAAATCACATCTCCTCCAACGCAGCACCCCCCCCCCCCCCCCCCGCCAAATTGCATCACATCGCCCCAGCACATCACATCACACTGTGAAAATAAACTCATCTGCACAGCACAGTGAGTTTTTCAAATAAAAAAAAAAGACATGCCAATTCAATTTAAGGGGGCAGTATGAAAACAAATGCTATAAAGTTGAAAAAGAGGGTGGAGCTCCACTTTGATTACGTTGCCGTCGTAATCGCTGTATTTGCGGCGAACGATGGAGCATGCGCAGTGGCCTACGTTTAAGGCCAGCGCATGTGCAGTGTGTTCGGCACGGGGGTGTGCTTAATTCAAATACATGCACGCCCCCCTCCTTTACTATTTGAATTATGTGGACTTACGCCGTCGCATTTACGCTATGCCAACGCAAATTACGGAGCAAGTGCTTTGAGAATACAGCACTTGCCCATAAAAACTGCGTAGGCGTATCGTAAATGGGATACGACGATACGCTACGCCGCAAATACGCGTTTTTTTCAGAATCTGGCCCTATATATATATTTCAGACCTTTGCATGTCCTATGCTCATGACAGCACCTTAATATATCCTAGCGCTGCACTTTCTATTTTCCATATATTTCAGACACCCAAGAGAATAAAATGGCGGTCATTGCAATACTTTATGACCCACCATATTTGTGCAGCGGTCTTACAAACGCAATTTTTAGGGAAAATAAATACACAAGTAAAGTTAGCCCAATTTTTGGTATGGAGTAGCCCAATGGTATGGAGTAGAGTGGGGTCCATGAATGAATGAATAAAAAACTTATATAGCGCGGCACATGCGAACTGAATCGCCTCTGGGCGCTTGTTGTTTCTGTCTCTCTGGTCATCAAAAGAGCAGAGTTTTAATCTGTCTTCTGAAGGTCAGGTGGTTTTCCTCCAACCGAATGCTGGTTGGTAAAGCGTTCCATAGTCTGGGACCTTGGAACGCAAACCTTCTTTCTCCTTTGGACTTGTATCTGGCTTTGGGTATCTTGACCAGATTTTGGTCGGTGGATCGCAGCACGCGGTTGGGATTGTGGGCTTCTATCTTTTCAGATAGATATTGCGGAGCTTTCCCATGGGTGCACTTATGAGTCAGACAGAGTGTTTTAAAAGCAATTCTGTCTTTTACTGGCAGCCAGTGAAGGGATCTCAACGACGGTGAGATTGATTCCCAAGGTTTTTTCCCCAGTCACAAGTCTGGCGGCTGTATTCTGAACGACTTGCAGACGAGCGATTTGGTACTTAGGGAGTCCAAAGTAAAGGGCATTTGCATAGTCCAGTCTGGAGTTCACAATTGTTCCCACCACAACTGCTCCATCATTCCTTCACTCAGGTCCAGGCCAGTGGTGTATTCAGGTTTTGTGCTGCCCTAGGCCTGACTAAACTCATGCAAACCCCTAATTTAACCACTTGTCATCTGCCCACAGTTAAATGACGGCAGGCAGACGACTCCATTGTTCTGACATCACGTCATATGACGTGATGTCCCTTTAAAGCCACGGGCTGGCGCGCGCGCGTCGCCGGCGGCGCACGCGCGCACCCGCCGCTCTGCGGGGATCCCGTGCGAGTGCCCAGCGGCAACGATCGCCGCCGGGCACACGCGATTGCTCAGTAACTGAGCTGGGACGTGCAGCTCTGTGTGTAAACACAGAGCTGCACGTCCCTGTCAGGGAGAGAGGAGAGCGGTTGTGTCCCTTGTACATAGGGACACAATCGGTCACCTCCCCCAGTCACCCCCCCTTCCCCTACAGTTAGAACACTCATAGGACACACATTTAACCCCTTCCCCGCCCCCTAGTGGTTAACCCCTTCACTGCCAGTCACATTTATACAGTAATCAATGCATATTTATAGCATTTTTCACTGTATAAATGTAAATGGTCCCAAAAATGTCAGAAAAGTGTCCGAAATGTCCGCCATAACGTCGCAGTCCCAATAAAAAAATCGCAGATCGCTGCCATTAATAGTAAAAAAAAAAAAAAAAAATGCCATAAACTATCCCCTATTTTGGAAACGCTATAAATTTTGCGCAAACCAATCGATAAACGCTTATTGCATTTTTTTTTTTACCAAAAATATGTAGAAGAATACGTATCGGCCTAAACTGAGGGAAAAAATATTTTTTTTATATATTTTTTGGGTTATTTATTATAGCAAAAAGGAAAAAATATTGCATTTTTTTAAAAATGTACGCTCTATTTTTGTTTATAGCGCAAAAAATAAAAACCGCAGAGGTGATCAAATACCACCAAAAGAAAGCTCTATTTGTGGGAAAAAAAGGACGCCAATTTTGTTTGGGAGCCACGTCGCACGACCGCGCAATTGTCAGTTAAAGCGACGCAGTGCCGGAAGCTTATATTTTGTCTGGGCAGGAAGGGGGTGTAGGTGCACAGTAGGCAAGTGGTTAAATATGATACACCCCTTCCTGTCAAGGTGACACCCCTTCCTGTTTAAGACCTGCCCTGAAATTTTCCAGTGGGGACACTAGTTCTGAGGGCCTTGGGGGGAGGGGATTCCCTTAATCTGCAGAGAATTCCTCTCACTTCTTGTTTAGCTATGGGGCAGGACATAAAGAGAAATAAACAGATGGAAAACAAATAAAAATAACAGGGGCTATAACCATCCCTTACTCTATCCATAGTGGAAAAACAAGTGTAGCTTAAGATTTCACTGATGGGCACTGATAAGGCGGCACTGATGAGATGGCACATGGATATAACCATGCCAGTGGTGCAGCAGAAAACATGTAGCACAGTGATGGAGGGATGTGGTCCAGGCAGTGAGCAAAGGAAGGATTGGGGGTAGGAACAAATAAATCCATTTGTTTATTTTTTCTCATCAGCAATCAACAGAAATACAATTAAGATTCCCTAATATGTACAACTGACACAAGCAAAGGATTGCAGGAGAGTCCTACTACCTACCTGACAGGTATAGGTGACCATGTGAGTGTCCCTTGTATCCACATCATCCCTATTATACCGGCAGCAATGCGGCCCCTTTATGGGGACGACCCAGTCCACCTCATAAGACTGGTGCTGCACTAAAAGTGTAGTGAAAGCTGGCGGGAACTCTTTTCATGCTGCCCTAGGCCTGGGACGTTGCTTTGCCTGCCCATGCCATTCTGCTGACGTATATGTATGTGTGGCAGTCGGCAAGTGATTAATAGTGCCCACCCCCCAATACTTAAGCCTGATTTCGATTCAGCGCTATTCACCTCTGCAGCAGCCTTTCTTCCCTATCCCCAATTTCACAGGCTTGGCTTAGAGCATTGGGAGCCACTGGCTCCAGCTGCTGTCAGTCAAAAGCTGTGAGCATAGCCGGGGGAGGGCCTAGTCCCACTGTCATTATGTCACTGTCAATTAAGCTTTTTCTTTGGGTGTTGATTTCTCTGAGAAATTCTTTTCAATGTGTCATTTAACCACTTAAGCCCCAAACCATTTGGCTGGCCAAAGAGTAGGCAACTTTTTGCCATTCTGCACTGTGTCGCTTTAACTGACAATTGCGCAGTTGTGCGACGTGGCTCCCAAACAAAATTGACGTCCTTTTTTCCACAAATAGAGTTTTCTTTTGGTGGTATTTGATCACATCTGCAGTTTTTATTTTTTGCGCAATAAAAAAATATAGAGCGCCAATTTTGAACAAAATGCAATATTTTTTACTTTTTGTTATAATATTCCCCAAAAATATTTTAACATTTTTTTCCCTCAGTTTAGGCCTATAAGTATTCTTCTACATATTTTTGGTAATTTTTTTTCGCAATAAGCGTTTATTGACTGGTTTGCGCAAAAGTTATAGGGCCGGATTCAGAAAGTATTTACGTTGGCGTATCTAGAGATACACCACGTAAATACTAAGAATAGCCGGCGTATCTTTTTTTGGTATTCAGAAAAGAAGATATGCCGGAATTCTGCTAATATACGAGCGGCGCAAGTCTGTTACACCGTTGTATATTAGTTGCAGTTTTACGCTGGCCGCTAGGTGGCACTTCCGTCGTTTTACACGTCGAATATGCAAATTAGGGAGTTAAGGCGATTCCCGAACGTACTTGCAGCCAGGCGTCGTAGTTTACATCGTTTGCGTAAGGCTTTTTCCTGCGTAAAGTTACCCCTGCTATAGGAGGCGTAGCCAATGTTAAGTATGGACGTCGGGACAGCGTTGAATTGTACGTCGGTTACATAGTTTGCGTAAATCGTTCTGGAATGGGGGCTCAGCGTAAGTTACGTTAATGTCGTTTACATTGACAAATAGTGACGTGATTTGACGCATGCGCACTGGGATTCGTCGACGGACGGCGCATGGGCCGTTCAGAAAGAACGTCATGAGCGTCATGAGCGTGGGGTCATGATACATTTACATAAATCACGCCCCCATTCTCAACATTTGAATTGCGCGGCCTTACGCCGGGCACTTTACGCTACGCCGTCGCAACTTATGGAGCAAGTGCTTTCTGAATAAGGCCCTTGCCCATAATATTTGCGGAGGTGTAGCGTAAAGAGGAAACGCTACGCCGCCGGAAAGATACACATTTGTATCTGAATCCGGCCCATAGTGTCTACAAAATAGGGGGTAGTTTTATGACATTTTTATTAATATTTTTTTTACTTGTAATGGCATTGATCTTTTCATCGTGACTGTGAAATTATGGCTGACACATCAGACACTTTTGACACTATTTTGGGACCATTGTCATTTTTACAGCAATCAGTGTTATAAAAATGCACTGATTACTGTAAAAATGTCAGTGAAGGGGTTAACCTGTAGGGGCGCCGCTGTTCCCGATGACAGGGAACAGACGATCAGTGACATGTCACTAGGAAGAACGGGGAGATGTTGGGCCAGATTCAGATAGTATTTACGGCAGCGTATCAATAGGTACGCCGTGTAAATACTAAGAATAGCCGGCAGTTCTTTTTTTGCTATTCAGAAAAGAAGATACGCTGGAATTCTGCTAATATACGAGCGGCGTAAGTCTGTTACACCGTCATATATTAGTTGCAGTTTTACGCTGGCCGCTAGGTGGCGCTTTCGCTGTTTTACGTGCCTAATATTTAAATGAGGGATTTACGGCGATTCCCGAACATACTTGCGGCCGGCCGTCGTAGTTTACGTCATTTGCGTAAGCGTTATTGCGGCATAAGGTTACCCCTGCTATAGGAGGCGTAGCCAATGTTAAGTATGGACGTCGGGACAGCGTCGAATTGTACGTCGGTTACGTCGCTTGCGTAAATCGTTCGGGAATGGGGCTCAACGTTAGTTACGTTCACGTCGTTTACATTGACAAATAGCGACGTGATTTTGCGCATTCGCACTGGGAACATCCACTGACGGCGCATGCGCCGTCCAAAAAAAAATCAATTACGTGGGGTCATGATTAATTTACATGAATCACGGCCCCACATCACAACTTTGAATTGCATCCTTACGCCGGGCACTTTACGCTACGCCGCCGCATATTATGGAGCAAGTGCTTTCTGAATAAGGCACTTGCCCATAATATTTGCGGCGGCGTAGCATAAACAGCATACGCTACCCCGGCCGGACAGATACATCAAATGTATCTGAATCGGGCCTGTTGTGTTTACAATGAAATCTCCCCGTTCTTCAGCTATGTGACCCGATCGCGGGACACCGTCATGGAGCGTGCGACCACACCATTCTGTCGATGTAAACTTAATAGTCACCAAGTGTAGAAGTTTTTTTACACAATCGACAGTCAGTGAAGCTCCGGATTTAGCACGCACAATTGCCCCATAGCAGGCAAGGGGAGGAGCCAGGAGCGCCGACGGGGGACCTGAGAAGAGGAGGATCAGCGCTGCTCTATGAAAACCATTACGCAAAGCAGATAAGTATAACACGTTTATTATTTTAATGAAAAAATTGTAAAGCTTTACAGTCACTTTAAGAAGCAAGAGATTTAAAAAAAATTGAATTTTACAATTATGACCCCCTTCACACTGAATAGTTTTTACAGCGTTTTAGCATTAAAAATAGCGCTATTAAAACGCTCATAAAATGTTCTCCATGCATCTCAATGGACCCTTTTCACACTCCTGCAAGCAGCATCTTTGGAGCAGCTCCTAGGCGCTTAAAAAAATGCTCCAAAAACGCCGCTCCCTATTGAAATGAATTAAAAGCGCTGTAAAAAAGCCTTGCCCTTTCACACCTAGGCACTGCTAAAACACCCTAAAACATTAGGGTCTTAGCTGTGCTTTATCAGCGTTTTTTGGGCGCTGGCAGTGTGAAAGGGCTCTGAAAGTACTTAGGCTTTCACATTGGGATTGCAGATGAGGCTTTACTCGAAAAACGCCCCAGTGTGAAAGGGCCCTAAATTGGAGCCCAGAGAAAGGCTTAATACTAAAGTATAGATTGTGAGGGCAGAAAAACACTTTTTCTGAATAAAGCAGATCCTCTAGCCCTGGATAACAGGAAAGATTCCCTCTATATTTTGTGAGGAGAATGTGTAGGAATAGAACATTTAATAAAAATGTATATAAAATTCCCTGAGAACTTGATATCTTCTCCTAGTTAAGGGGAATGATTCATTACAGGATTTAATTGTATATCCTGTTCTTGGGGTCCTTGTCAGTACATACATATATATACATGGTTAGAAAACATGTTAATACATAAACACCTATTACATATCCCTACACACACCAGAAGTGGAAGAAGTAGCCATAGAGCTCCTTCAAGCCTTACAAATGTCATCTGTGCATCCAAGTGGTCATGAAAGGATTAAAGGGGTTGTAAAGGAAAAAGTTTTCCTAAATAGTTTCCTTTACCTTAGTGCAGTCCTCCTTCACTTACCTCATCCTTCCATTTTGCTTTTAAATGTCCTTATTTCTTCTGAGAAACCCTCACTTCCTGTTCTTCTGTCTGTAACTACACACCGTAATGCAAGGCTTTCTTCCTGGTGTGGAGAAAGCCTCTTGAGGCGGGAGGGGGCGAGCAGGAGTGTCAGGAGGCCCACTAACACTCAGCTCCTTTCTCTATCTGCAAAGTAGAGAGTGTCCTGACACTCCTGCTCGCCCCCTCCCCACCTCAAGAGGCTTTCTCCACACCAGGGAGAAAGCCTTGAATTACGGTGGTGAGTTACAGACAGAAGAACAGGAAGTGAGGATTTCTCAGAAGAAATAAGGACATATAAAAGCAAAATGGAAGGATTAGGTAAGTGAAGGAGGACTGCACTAAGGTTAAGGAAGCTATTTAGGAAAAAAATATTCCTTTACAACCCCTTTAAATAAAAGAGGAAAGAATTCAAATGTAAATATATACATTTTTTATTGTGTGTTTTATGAAAGTATAATTATGGATCTATACATATTTTTTTCCTTTTAGAACTATATATACTCTGAATAAACCAAGAGTCCTTTGGTAAAATCAATTGGCCAGAAGTGAAGATCTAGTAATCCTCTTGCCTATTCGCTGACACACTTTTAACCAAGAGATTCCAAGCCTGCCCACCACGGCAAGGTAGACTCTTTTAGGGCAGGACCTACCATAACTACGCTAAGCTACCCTACCGGATGCTAGTCATAATTTTCTTAATGTTGGGTGTATGTTTGTAGTAGGCTGTGACGAGACCCTTGCTCGCTCGGTTCTGCTTTCCCGACACTCCTCTGCTTCTATTGGATCAGATTGCTGATTGCAACGTCTGATGGTCCAGTCATCCAAGTTTCCGGGATACGAACTACAGCTATGTGCCGTTCGAGATCCATTTAGAACACACACCAGGCAGGCTGTATGTATGTTCAAACAGGACTCTTTTATTTGCAAGTACACAGCACACTTTTATAGAGAATTTGGAACATCCCGCCCCCAACAACCGCTTTCCTATTGGTCAATTGTAAAGTATATGCAGTCCTCACTCATGTCCTCCTTAACCATGCAAATGAGGACTTGGAATAGTCAACAGGGAGTGGTCCCATAGCTCGAATAGAAAGACTATGTGTATTGAGACAGAAGCCCCTAGGGGGTAATCAATGTACACAATAGCCCGGTCTATTTAACAGGACATAATTGACATGCTAATTCAATACTCCTGACAGGAGACCTCTGACCTTTAGAACAATAGATTCAATTAACCTTCAATCCACATTTTTAGACAGACGGCCTGTCTCTGACAGAAGATATTTACACCTGATAATTAAAAAGGCTTTAAAAAAGGGTTATCACATAATGGACAATGAAATGTCTCAGTATATCCTGTAATACATGAATAAGGGCCCTTTCACATGGGCGGACAAACGGTCCATTTATTACAAGTCTGTTTAAGGACTTGTAATGCATCCCTATGGGATCGCGTACGTTAGCGGATGATGCATCCGCCAACGTCCGCAAAGATCCGCGTCCGCAAAGATCCGTTTTTCGGACCGAAGAAAAATCTATTTTTCTTCCGTCTGGTGGATCGGATGAATATGGACAGACGGTCCGTATTCATCCGATTCCCCATAGGGGAGAGCGGAGGAAAGACAGGGCGGTCTCTGCACAGTGAGCGGGGACCGCCCTGTCCGCTGACAGCTCAGCAGGGATTTACAGATGATCCCCGCTGAGCCGACAGACACACATGGGGCGGATCAAAAACGGTCCACTCCGCGTGAAAGGGCCCTTAGGATTTCAAGTAGAAACACTCCAGCACTCCAAGGTCCATGACATAGCCCTCATCCTATGATCTGTGTGTGCGATCTACTCTCTCCTAATTTGGTTGTCTGTCTGTGTGCATCTTTTTAAAGCATGGAGCGGTCAGTTTATATACATTTGGACATCCTCTGTTAGTGTAGGTCAGTGCATGGCAGTCAATAAACGTTCATCAGTAATCAACAGAAAAAAATAAAAATTAAAGGAGTTGTAAAGGTAAAAAATGTTTTCCCTAAATAGCTTTCCTTACTTCCTTCACTTACCTCATCCTTCCATTTTGCTTTTAAATGTCCTTATTTCTCCTGAGAAATGCTCACTTCCTGTTCTTCTGTCTGTAACTACACACCATAATGCAAGGCTCTCTCCCTGGTGTAAAGAAAGCCTCCTGAGGGGGGAGGGGACGAGCAGGAGTGTCAGGACGCCCACACACACACAGCTCCTTTCTCTATCTGCAAAGTAGAGAATGTCCAGACTTGCCTGCTCACCCCCTCAAGAGGCTTTCTCCACACCAGGGAGAAAGCCTTGCATCACGGTGTGTAGTTACAGACAGAACAGAAAGTGAGGATTTCTCAGAAGAAATAAGAACATATAAAAGCAAAATCGAAGGATGAGGTAAGTGAAGGAGGTGCACTAAGGTAAAGGAAGCTATTTAGGGATTTTTTTTTACCTTTACAACCCTTTTAAGATTCCTTAATATGTACAACTGACACAAGCAAAGGATTTCAGGAGAGTCCTACTACCTACCTGCCAGATATAGGTGACCATGTCAGTGTCCCTTGTGTCAGCACCATCATACCGGCAGTAGTGCGGCCGCTTTATGGGGGCACCAGACCGATTTGTCTTGCGGCCCAGTCCACCTAATAAGCCAATGGGCACTCTTTTCATGCTGCCCCCCTGCAAAGTGCTGCCCTAAGCCTGGGCCTTGTTGGCCTAGGCCAAGATACAGCGTTGACAGCTAGGCTCCCAAAAAGTCTCACACATGTGGTATCCCTGAACTCAGGAGAAGCAACAGAATGTATTTTGGGGTGTAATTCCACATATGCCCATGGCATGTTTGAGCAATATATCATTAAGTGATAACTTTGTTTAAAAAAATATATATATATTTTTCCCGCAACTTGTGTCAAAATATAAAATATTCCATGGACTCGACATGCCTCTCAGCAAATAGTTTGGGGGGTGGCTACTTTCCAAAATGGGGTAATTTGGGGGGGTTTTGAATTGTCCTGGCATTTTATGCACAACATTTAGAAGCTTATGTCATACATCACCCACTCTTCTAACCACCACAAAGCCCTTTCTGACACTCTTTGTTTACATGAAAACATTTTTTTTTGCAAGAATCCTCAAACATTATATATTTTTTTAAAGCAAAGGCCCTACAGATTAAAATGGTGGGTGTTGCATTTTTCTTTGCGCATCTATTTTTCAAACGCATTTATTTGGGAAAAAATACACTTTTTTTTTATTTAATGCACTAAAAACACACTATATTGCCCAAATGATTGATGAAATAAAAAAGATGACCTTAGGCCGAGTACATGGATACCAAACACGACATACTTTAAAATTGCGCACAAACGCACAGTAACGACAAGCTACATACAGTTTTAAAAACCTTTACATGTTACCCCATTAGATTTACAGAGGAGGTCTGCTGCTAAAATTACTGCCCTCGATCTGCCTTTCGCGGCGATACCTCACATGCATGGTGAAATTGCTGTTTACATGTGACTCCAGACCGACGCTTGTGTTCCCCCTTACGCAAGAGCAGGGGGGGACAGGGATGTTTTTTTTCCCCGTTTTCTTTTCATTATTTATTTAGCTTTTATATTTTATTTGTAAACTGTTCCTTTCTTAGACCCTAGAAATTTCCCCTGCCCTCAAAGCATCTGACCACACCAAGATCGGTGTGATAAAATGCTTTTCCAATTTACCAATGGCGCTGTTTATATCCGGGGGGGGAATTCCCTCCCACTGCTTGTAAAAGCAGTTTAGAGGCTAATTAGCCGCTAGGATTGCTTTTACATGAAAGCCAACCACTGGCTGAAAAGAATGATACCAAGGTGATACCTAAACCCACAGGCATCATTCTGGTATAACCATTCAAAGTCCAGCAACATACCAGTACGTTGATGGTTCTTGTTGGACATGTATTGTAATTTTTTTTTTCATGCAGCCTGTTGGCTGAACGAAAAAAAGAGATTGATTGGTCAGTATGCCCACCATTAGAATACCTCCCTTCATCCACCCACTTCTAATGATGGGCATACATGCACCATTTATATATGCGGAAGCATGGGGGCATCCTCCCGCAAAAAAGTAATGCCGCGCACACACAGTCTGACTTTTCCCCGGGCAAGCCCCCGTCGGAATTTCGACTGTATGTACAAGGCATAAAAAATTATGGCGCATACACACGGCCAGACTTTTCCATGGGCAAGCCTCCATCGGAATTTCGACCGTATGTATGCTGCATTAGGAGCAAAATCGCTCCTCCGCTCCTAATGCCCCAATGCTTCGGCATATATGCTCTTTTTTTAACTGTGGTGGTGAAATCACCTCCTACAGCGTTAGAGTCGCGGCTTTATGTATCGTGGGAGCAAACGTTGTTGCTGTCAAGCTAAATAAATCCACACTGCAACTGAATAGCGTACCTGCTAAGCAAATAATGGTTAACATTAAAACAAAGTAACATTACAGTATAACAGTGAGGCGGCGTACACACGGCAGAGAACCTCGATGGGCCAAACACATCGTTCCGCCCGTCGAGGTTCTCGGCCGGCCGGCCATCAGTTGGGAAAGGCGACCAGCCATTCATCCCGATGGGCCGTCGAGCAAATAGAGAACCTGCTCTCTATTTGCTCGACGGGTTTCCCGACGGGCGGGGCTCGCCGAAAGCGTACACACGGTCGAGGTTCTCGGCAGAATGCGGCTCCCAGCGAGGTTTTCGCTGGTTTCTGCTGAGAACCTCGGCCGTGTGTACGCCGCCTCAGATCATACCATACCTGCAAAGCAAATACCCCAAAAAAATAAAACATTTTTTAACGCAACCTAAAATATATATATGCCAAAGCATGGCGGCATCCTCCCGCAAAAAAGTTATGCCGCATAGACACGGTCGGACTTTTCCATGGGCAAGCCTCCACCGGAACTTCGACCGTATGTACGCGCCATAAAAAGTTATGCCGCGTACACATGGTCGCACTTTTCCATGAGCAAGCCTCCGTCGAAATGTCGAACGTATGTACGCTGCATTAGGAGCAAAATCGCTCCTCCGCCCCTAATGCCCCCATGCTTCGGCATATATGCTCTTTTTTTAACTGTGGTGGTGAAATCACCTCCTACAGCGTTGGAGTTGCAGCTTTATGTATCGTGGGAGCAAACGATGTTGCTGTCAAGCTAAAGAAATCCGCGCTGCAACTGAATAGCGTACCTGCTAAGCAAATAATGGTTAACATTAAAACTAGGGTTGTCCCGATACCACTTTTTTAGGACCGAGTACAAGTACCGATACTTTATTTCATGTACTCGCCAATACCGAATACTGATACTTTTTTTTAAATGTGTCCCCAAATGCAGTCATGTCCCCCCACAAATGCAGCCATGTCCCCCCACAAATGCAGCCATGTCCCCCACAGATGCAGCCATGTCCCCCATATATGCAGCCATGTCCCCCATATATGCAGCCATGTCCCCCATATATGCAGCCATGTCCCCCATATATGCAGCCATGTCCCCAACAGATGTAGCCATGTCCCCCATATATGCAGCCATGTCCCCCACATATGCAGCCATGTCCCCACATATGCAGCCATGTCCCCCACATATGCAGCCATGTCCCCCACAGATGCAGCCATGTCCCCCACAGATGCAGCCATGTCCGCCATATATGCAGCCATGTCCCCCACATATGCAGCCATGTCCCCCACAGATGCAGCCATGTCCGCCATATATGCAGCCATGTCCCCCATATATGCAGCCATGTCCCCCATATATGCAGCCATGTCCCCCATAGATGCAGCCATGTCCCCCACAGATGCAGCCATGTCCCCCACAGATGCAGCCATGTCCCCCACAGATGCAGCCATGTCCCCCACAGATGCAGCCATGTCCCCCATATATGTAGCCATGTCCCCCATAGATGCAGCCATGTCCCCCACAGATGCAGCCATGTCCCCCAAATATGTAGCCATGTCCCCCATATATGCAGCCATGTCCCCCACAGATATGCAGCCATGTCCCCCCACAAAGGCAGCCATGTCTCCCCATACCGTAGATGATGCCACCGCCTAGTTAATCTGTGCAGGGAACATTACAGAATTCATTTGAATAGCTGTGTGTTCCCCGCCGCGCCGCGTATAGACACTCTCCCTTGCTCGGGCACTTTGACAGACAGATCACCCTTCCAATCCTGGGGACGGGTGATCTGTCTATAAAACTGCCAGAGCAGGGGTGAGTGTCTATACGCGGCATGGCGGGGGAACACACAGCTATTCAAATGAAAGCTGTAATGTTCCCCGCGCAGATTAACTAGGTGGCGGCGTTGTGGTATGCGTTATGCGGCGGCGGGGTAGTATCGGATTTGGCATCGGGGCATTTGCGGGAGTACAAGTACTCCCGCAAATGCTCAGTATCGGTACTGATACTGGTATCGGTATCGGGACAACCCTAATAAAAACAAAGTAACATTACAGTATAACAGTAAGATCATACCATACCTGCAAAGCAAATACTAAAAAAAACATTTTTTAACACAATCTGTGCCTAAAATATATATATGCCAAAGCATGGGGCATCCTCCCGCAAAAAAGTTATGCCGCGTACACACGGTCGGACTTTTCCACAGGCAAGCCTCCGTCGGAATTTCGACCATATGTAAGTGGCATAAAAAGTTATGCCGCGTACACATGGTCGGACTTTTCCATGGGCAAGCCTCCGTTAGAATGTCGACCGTTTGTACACGGCATTAGGAGTAAAATTGCTCCTCTGCCCCTAATGACCCCATGCTTAGTCATATATGCTCTTTTTTTTACTGTAATGGTGAAATCACCTTCTACAGCGCTGGAGTCACCGATTTACGTATCGTGGGAAAAAGTAGTATTTTATTAAATAACACGAAAATCCCAGAAATTTGGACGAAAATGCAGTCGGACGATAATGAATGCACATGTCTATACAGCAGTGCTAAACAGCCGAACTTCAATTCATCTCAGGCCAACTTAAAGTGCAACCTCCCCCAATACGGTAGCATCTTCTGACTCCCCCTAACAGAAGGGTCCTGTGCACCCCCAAAGAAGTGTCCAGTGCCCTCTGCCCCCCATAGCAGTTTCCTCTGCCATCCCGCTCTATTGTTACATAGTTAGTCTGGTTTAAAAAAAGACACCAGTCCATCCAATTCAACCATAAAAAAAATGAAAATAATATCATACAGTCCCATATACCCAATTCTGTACCCACATTTGATCCAGAGGAAGGCGAAACCCCCCAGCAGAGCATGATCCAATTCGCTACAGCAGGGGAAAAAAAATCCTTCCTGATCCCCCGAGAGGCAATCGGATTTTCCCTGGATCAACTTTACCCCAAATTAGAATTCCTAGCACACCTCACCAAATCTGCATTTGTTAACCCCTGTCACCCCCCAAATTCCTCCACCCAACATAAATCCCCTCCCTCCAATCTCACTGTGGTGCCCCACCACCCCACATAATACCACAGTGCCCAGGGCAGCTTCACCTCCTGCCCACCCCTTGTCCTGGCCCGGACTGTTGTACAACCACCCCATCAGGTTTTCCCCCACTTGATCAGCGCCGCAGGTTATAGCTGGAAGCACCAATTGTTGTGTTGTAAATGCGGCGAATACTCCCTTCGCTTTCCAATTCCTGTATCACATCCTGGAGATATAGTTCAATTTGCTCATCTGTTGGACTGGTATATGACTTTCTTTCCTTGTGAAATCTATTGTTTTGATTAACGATGACGCTTGTCAGTTGCGCTATATTATTCGATCTTGATTTTTGTTTCCACCTACAAAAAGAAGAAAAGGTTTAGTTTTTAGTGGGCAATAGAAAAAATGGGACAGAAATACAGTCAGAGGTAAACAGCAGGATAAGCCTGGAAACACTGTATCAGGGGCCCACATGGTATCACAGGTTGTCACCAAAACAGGCATGAAAGTACTGGATTAGAGATCTGTGGTATGACAGGTTGTCACTGGCACAGACCTAGAAGTACTGGATCGGGGCCTAAGTGGGACCATAGGCTATCGCCAGCACAGGCCTAGAAGTACTGGATCAGTGGCCCATGTCATACCACAGGTAGTCACAGACACATGCCTGGAAGTACAGGATCAGTGGCCCATGTCATAGCACAGGTAGTCACTGACACATGCCTTAAAGTACAGGATCAGGGGCCTACGTGTTATTACAGCACCACCCTGCTCCAGGCTTTGCTGTTTATATGTAAGATTATGGCCAAAAAAACAACACAATATCTTCAATTGAATAAATGGTGGATACTTACTGATTCTTTGCTACGCAGATGTAGATGATGACCAACATGAAAATAAATCCACTGAGTATCGCCGTCATGATAGCCAGGAGCCAAATGGGGACTTCTACAAAAAGAATGAAAGAAAGCGTTATTGTCAATGATAAGAGCACATGTAAGAACTTCTAAATTTATCGGGAAAACATAGCTGGGTAAAATTAATCATGTGGAACTCCAAGTGGGGAAATTGAGAACAAACTTTATGTCTCCTCACTTGGGAAGATTTCCTCCCTTTGTGTCCTGGAGAGCTCACAGGAAGTAAGAAGAAATCTTCCCAAATCCTCCCCACACCATATCAACTCAAAAAAATAAAAGTTTTGGCTGGAGCCCTGCTTTAAATCATAATTAATATTACACTAGCTACATTAAGCCCATTATTATTTCAGAACATTTCCCTTACCTTGCACTTTGATGTGATACCAAGCCCGGTCTGAAGAATCTTGGTCTTCGGGTTCATCCAGCATCCTCTGACCACCTGGCAAAATGTCCAAATATTGACGCTCTTTTCCCAGGGCTGGAACATACTGATAGCCTCTACCCAGCAAATCAGTATACTCATAATCTGGTCCTAGAATAACAGTAAAGAAATAAAGATATAAATTTCTCAGGTACATTATCTATGAGGATACAAAATCATGAATGTTATTTATACATTAAAAATTTTGAGTTTAAAGTAGAGTTTAAAAGTCCTTTGGGTTTTCTAGATAACTGTCAGCATAAGAACGGCTATTATTTCCCCACAGCGGGCAATCAGATTCCAGCCTGCCTTGCACCGTTCTGCCCGTTGTGGCTGTGATAAAATAAGTGTGAGAAAGCATTGTTGGCTTGAAGCAGATATTCCCTGGTTCATGTGCTGCATGCTAGTTCTGGGGCAGTGGGCCAGAACCTATTCACAGAAGCAATGACTTGACATAGGTGTGTGGCTCCTGAGTCAGGGGGATGGTTACTACCTTCTTACACAGGCGTTTTGCTTCATAACAAAAATGTGTATTTGCTTAGAACTGATAATGGCCCTTCTTTTTTAGAACCCCAAATTCCATAATTGCTTTGACTATTGGACATTCATAAGATATACATGCAGGCACACCACCAGAGGGGTGTATGGAAGTCCCCTAGAACTACCAAAAAAATAAAAGACTGGGCAAGCATCTATAAAAGTATGGACTCGGCAGCTGGTCGGTACACAGCCCAGCATAAGAACGGAGGGTACTCTGTGTTCCACCTCCTGCTGCCTTTTGGCCTGGCCACCGGGGATTTATGAGAAAGGACAGAATGTGCATGGAATTCAATTCCCCAGAAGTCACTCAAGTTTTCAAACCCCTCAAATAGTGTTCCTGCCCACTGTGTAAGTCTTCCCTAATAGCAGCATGGATGGAGGAATTTCTATTATATTCAGGCAGCCATGGATGCTGGTGCTGCCAAACAATGATTACATCTGATAGGATGCAATCTCTGTTTGCCCGATAATTTACCCCCTGAATTTTAAACAGACTTTTGTAGGGATGGGTAATGCTTGCAGACCCACCCGTGTTTTGAATTGTGGCCATTTCAGCAGGAATCAGACAAAATTTAAGTAATTGGTTAGAGCACTGACTTTTTATAATCACGTTATATTCTCTTACCTGTATCCTGGGTGTCTGGGGGCTGAGACGTCACATCTGCCTTTGTTTCTTCACCTGTGAGCTTGGGCTCCGCAGGTACATCCATCTCATCTACCTTAGTTTCTTCACCTGTGAGCTTGGACTCTGCAGGTGCATACATCTCATCTACCTTCGAATGTTCACCTGTGAGCTTGGACTCCGCAGGTACACTTGTATCATTTGATTTGGTATCTTCAGCTGACAGATTGGGCTCTGTAGCTAAATCCTCTTCAACTGCCATCCGTCGCAATCCACCTGTAAACTCAGACTCTTCAAGTTCATATACCACGTCCGCTTTGTGTTCCTCGGATGCAAGCTCGGACTCTTCAGGTGCAAATAGCACGTCCGCTTTGTGTTCCTTGTGTGCAAACTTGAACTCCACAGGTACACTTGTATCATCTGCTTTGGTATCTTCAGCTGACAGATTGGACTCTGTAGCTAAATACTCTTCAACTGCCATCTGTCGCAATCCACCTCGGACTCGGACTCTTCAGGTGCAAATAGCACGGCCGCTTTGTGTTCCTCAGCTGTGAGATTAGATCCTTTAGGTGCATATAGCATGTCTGCTTTGTGTTCCTCAGGTGCAAGCTCGGACTCTTCAGGTGCATATAGCACGTTCGCTTTGTGTTCCTCAGCTGTGAAATCGGATTCTAAAGGTGCATATAGCATGTCCGCTTTGTGTTCCTCAGCTGTGAGATTGGATTCTAAAGGTGAATATAGAACGTCTGCTTTGTGCTCCTCGGGTGCAACCTCGGACTCTTTAGGTGCAAATAGCACGTCTGCTTTGTGTTCCTCAGCTGTGAGATTGGATTCTAAAGGTGCATATAGCACGTCTGCTTTGTGTTCCTCAGCTGTGAGATTGGATCCTATAGGTGCATATAGCATGTCCGCTTTGTGTTCCTCAGCTGTGAGATCGGATTCTAAAGGTGCATATAGCACGTCCGCTTTGTGTTCCTCAGCTGTGAGATCGGATTCTAAAGGTGCATATAGCACGTCCGCTTTGTGTTCCTCAGCTGTGAGATTGGATTCTAAAGGTGAATATAGAACGTCTGCTTTGTGTTCCTCGGGTGCAAGCTCGGACTCTTCAGGTGCATATAGCACGTCCGCTTTGTGTTCCTCAGCTGTGAGATCGGATTCTAAAGGTACATATAGCACGTCCGCTTTGTGTTCCTCAGCTGTAAGATTGGATTCTAAAGGTGAATATAGAAAGTCTGCTTTGTGCTCCTCGGGTGCAAGCTCGGACTCTTTAGGTGCATATAGCATGTCTGCTTTGTGTTCCTCAGGTGCAAGCTCGGACTCTTCAGGTGCATATAGCACGTTCGCTTTGTGTTCCTCAGCTGTGAAATCGGATTCATCAGGTGCATATAGCACGTCCGCTTTGTGTTCCTCAGCTGTGAGATTGGATTCTAAAGGTGAATATAGAACGTCTGCTTTGTGCTCCTCGGGTGCAAGCTCGGACTCTTTAGGTGCAAATAGCACGTCTGCTTTGTGTTCCTCAGCTGTGAGATTGGATGCTATAGGTGCATATAGCACATCTGCTTTGTGTTCCTCAGCTGTGAGATCGGATTCTAAAGGTGCATATAGCACGTCCGCTTTGTGTTCCTCAGCTGTAAGATTGGATTCTAAAGGTGCATATAGCACGTCTGCTTTGTGCTCCTCGGGTGCAAGCTCGGACTCTTCAGGTGCAAATAGCACGTCTGCTTTGTGTTCCTCGTGCGTAAGCTCGGACTCTTCAGGTGCAAATAGCACGTCTGCTTTGTGCTCCTCGGGTGCAAGCTCGGACTCTTCAGGTGCAAATAGCACGTCTGCTCTGTGTTCCTCGGGTGCAAGCTCAGACTCTTCAGGTGCATATAGCACGTCTGCTTTGTGTTCCTCAGGTTCAAGCTCGGACTCTTCAGGTGCATATAGCATGTCTGCTTTGTGTTCCTTAGCTGTGAGATTGGATTCTAAAGGCGAATATAGAACGTCTGCTTTGTGTTCCTCGGGTGCAAGCTCGGACTCTTCAGGTGCATATAGCACGTCCGCTTTGTGTTCCTCAGCTGTGAGATCGGATTCTAAAGGTACATATAGCACGTCCGCTTTGTGTTCCTCAGCTGTAAGATTGGATTCTAAAGGTGAATATAGAAAGTCTGCTTTGTGCTCCTCGGGTGCAAGCTCGGACTCTTTAGGTGCATATAGCATGTCTGCTTTGTGTTCCTCAGGTGCAAGCTCGGACTATTCAGGTGCATATAGCACATTCGCTTTGTGTTCCTCAGCTGTGAAATCGGATTCTAAAGGTGCATATAGCACGTCCGCTTTGTGTTCCTCAGCTGTGAGATTGGATTCTAAAGGTGAATATAGAACGTCTGCTTTGTGCTCCTCGGGTGCAAGCTCGGACTCTTTAGGTGCAAATAGCACGTCTGCTTTGTCTTCCTCAGCTGTGAGATTGGATTCTATAGGTGCATATAGCACGTCTGCTTTGTGTTCCTCAGCTGTGAGATCGGATTCTAAAGGTGCATATAGCACGTCCGCTTTGTGTTCCTCAGCTGTAAGATTGGATTCTAAAGGTGCATATAGCAGTTCTGCTTTGTGCTCCTCGGGTGCAAGCTCGGACTCTTCAGGTGCAAATAGCACGTCCGCTTTGTGTTCCTCGTGTGCAAGCTCGGACTCTTCGGGTGCAAATAGCACGTCTGCTTTGTGCTCCTCGGGTGCAAGCTCGGACTCTTCAGGTGCAAATAGCACGTCTGCTCTGTGTTCCTCGGGTCCAAGCTCGGACTCGTCAGGTGCATATAGCACGTCTGCTTTGTGTTCCTCAGGTTCAAGCTCGGACTCTTCAGGTGCATATAGCACGTCTGCTTTGTGTTCCTTAGCTGTGAGATTGGATCCTTCAGGTGCAAATAGCATGTCCGCTTTGTGCTCCTCAGCTGTGAGATTGGATCCTAAGGGTGCATATAGCACGTCTGCTTTGTGCTCCTCGGGTGCAAGCTCGGACTCTTTAGGTGCAAATAGCACGTCCGCTTTGTGTTCCTCAGCTGTGAGATTGGATTCTAAAGGTGCATATAGCACGTCTGTTTTGTGCTCCTTGGGTGCAAGCTTGGACTCTTCAGGTGCAAATAGCACGTCCGCTTTGTGTTACTCGTGCGTAAGCTCGGACTCTTCAGGTGCAAATAGCACATCTGCTTTGTGCTCCTCGGGTGCAAGCTCGGATTCTTCAGGTGCAAATAGCACGTCCGCTTTGTGTTCCTCGTGTGCAAGCTCGGACTCTTCGGGTGCAAATAGCACGTCTGCTTTGTGTTCCTCGGGTGCAAGCTCGGACTCTTCAGGTGCATATAGCACGTCTGCTTTGTGTTCCTCAGGTTCAAGCTCGGACTCTTCAGGTGCATATAGCACGTCTGCTTTGTGTTCCTTAGCTGTGAGATTGGATCCTTCAGGTGCAAATAGCATGTCCGCTTTGTGCTCCTCAGCTGTGAGATTGGATCCTAAAGGTGAATATAGAACGTCTGCTTTGTGTTCCTCGTGTGCAAGCTCGGACTCTTCGGGTGCAAATAGCACGTCTGCTTTGTGTTCCTCGGGTGCAAGCTCGGACTCTTCAGGTGCATATAGCACGTCTGCTTTGTGTTCCTCAGGTTCAAGCTCGGACTCTTCAGGTACATATAGCACGTCTGCTTTGTGTTCCTTAGCTGTGAGATTGGATCCTTCAGGTGCAAATAGCATGTCCGCTTTGTGCTCCTCAGCTGTGAGATTGGATCCTAAAGGTGAATATAGAACGTCTGCTTTGTGCTCCTCGGGTGCAAGCTCGGACTCTTCAGGTGCAAATAGCACGTCTGCTTTGTGTTCCTCGTGCGTAAGCTCGGACTCTTCAGGTGCAAATAGCACGTCTGCTTTGTGCTCCTCAGCTGTAAGATTGGATTCTAAAGGTGCATATAGCACGTCTGCTTTGTGCTCCTCGGGTGCAAGTTTGGACTCTTCAGGTGCAAATAGCACGTCCGCTTTGTGTTCCTCGTGCGTAAGCTCGGACTCTTCAGGTGCAAATAGCACATCTGCTTTGTGCTCCTCGGGTGCAAGCTCGGACTCTTCAGGTGCAAATAGCACGTCCGCTTTGTGTTCCTTGTGTGCAAGCTCGGACTCTTCGGGTGCAAATAGCACGTCTGCTTTGTGCTCCTCGGGTGCAAGCTCGGACTCTTCAGGTGCAAATAGCACGTCTGCTCTGTGTTCCTCGGGTGCAAGCTCGGACTCTTCAGGTGCATATAGCACGTCTGCTTTGTGTTCCTCAGGTTCAAGCTCGGACTCTTCAGGTGCATATAGCACGTCTGCTTTGTGTTCCTTAGCTGTGAGATTGGATCCTTCAGGTGCAAATAGCATGTCCGCTTTGTGCTCCTCAGCTGTGAGATTGGATCCTAAGGGTGCATATAGCACATCTGCTTTGTGCTCCTCGGGTGCAAGCTCGGACTCTTTAGGTGCAAATAGCACGTCCGCTTTGTGTTCCTCAGCTGCGAGATTGGATTCTTTTTTTTTTCTTTATATTTACATTAAATGTTTTATTTAGTTATCAGAACATAAAATAACAAATAAAGATATTAAGTAAAGTATTACAGGATTCACACCATTACACAGTTACATAGTATAGTTAATGCATTTTTGATAAATACATTAAGTCAGTATAATAAATCGTGAATAATCCTTCAAATCATATTTTTTAATCCAGTTTCCTGCTAGTAAACCTCCAAGAATAAACCTATTCACCCCTAGGGGAGCAAACTGTAAACAGCTGTATTCTTTTTTTTAATATTCATTCTTTATTTCTTTTTATATCATACAAATTTTCAATTGTTCATTTAAAAAAAAAAGCAAGAGGAGACTGTCCATTATAACTATAAACACATAATTGAAACATTGATATACATTGTCATATCACAACTCTTAACTTATCATATCTGGAGGTGAGTAATCTCTTTGTTAAGGGGGGAACACCCAGTCTTCTCGTTCTTGTTGATATTATCGGTTTTACTACTTGGCCCCTCTCCATTTAGCCCTTTCCAACCAACATTTCCCTCTCCTCAGGTGATGTACCCTTTTTTCTCCAGCCATGGCTTCCACATGTCCTCGAAGTCTCTAAGTTTTCCCCTTTTTATATAGACTGCTCTTTCTTTACAGAGGGACTCATTGACTGCCTCAGTCCATTCACTTACTGCCGGTGGTGAAGTTGCCTGCCACCTCATGGCTATTAATTTTCTAGCTTGGAATAAGCATCTTAATATTACAACTGTGGTATTTCTTTTCTCCTTCCGTTCCTGCCTATAACCCAATACACACAGTGTGGCCTCCATTTCCAATGAGATTGTAAATATATCTCTCAAGGTGTCAAGCACACCCTTCCAGTACCGAGCCAGCTTTGGGCAGCGCCACACCATGTGTATTAGGTCTCCCTGCCCCTGACATCTAGGACATTTATCATTGGGTCTTTTGCCGAATTTAAAAAGTCTCTTTGGCGTATAGTAAGCTCTATTTATCAGCATCAGGTGGGAGATTTTCTGGGGGGGTGAAAGTGACAACTTTGATCCCATCTCTAGTATTCTCTTCCACTGTTCTTGAGATATTTCCCCTATATCTTCCTCCCACCTTTCTCTTACTTTGAGTAAATGTGCCCCTGTGTTGATCTTTTTGATTATCTGCGTGTATATTTCAGATATGAGGCCCTTAGTTGGTCCCCCTTTAGCTAGCTTTTGAAACAGGAGCATTTTGGTCCACACTAGTTTTTGTGTCCTAAACTGGGCTTCAAGAGCGTGGCCTACTTGTAAATAGGTAAAGAATGAGTGTTGCGGGACGTTAAATTCCACTCTCAGATCCTGAAATTTCCTATAGGTATCGCCCTCATACAGGTGTATCAGCCTTTTTATACCGCATCTTTCCCATTCGCCCGCCTTTCCTAGCCGTAATATTTCTTGTAACTTAGAATTGTTCCACAGGGGAGTATACTCAGTAAATCCAGTGTAGCCCATTAGCCTCTTAACTTTTTCCCATATTTTAATTATCATTTTAATTGTTGGAGTCCTATATCTAAAGGAGTTTGCTTCTAGTAGTTCAATAATCGAGTCATGTGGGGCCCCACTCAGCATTACTCTCCCACTAGAGGTCTCCCCTCCCCGGGTGTTACATCCCATTAGTTGTTGCAATTGTGCTGATAGATAATAAGCCTCAGGATGGGGGACAGCCAGTCCCCCTTCCAATACTGGAAGCTGCAGTGTACGTAATCGAATCCTGGGTTGTCCCCCTTTCCATATTAGTTCTCTAAAAAGCGTTTCAATTTTATTGAACCATTTTCTACCAATCCAGACCGGGCTATTATGCATTATATACATCATCTTAATTAAGCTACATCTGCCAGCCACTGATAACGGGAGCCGTTTCCAGATACCAATTTTTTGTTTAAATGTATTCAGTAGTGGGGTTAGGTTTTTATCTATGTATTGTTTGGGGTCTTTCATTACTCGTATCCCTAGATATTTCAATGTATCCACTACCTTCACTTGTGGTATTCCCACTATCCCAGCTTCTCCAATTGGATCTACCGGTAGTAGCTCTGATTTTCCCCAATTTATTTCCAATCCCGTAAAGCTACCAAATTCCTCCACTATGCTCATTGCTCGTACCAGGGAATGTTCCGTGTCACCCAGATAGAGAAGGATATCATCGGCATAGAGCGCGATTCTTTCGTCCCCCGTCTTTCTTTGGAATCCAACTAACTCAGTACTTGACCTTATGGCAATCGCCAGTGGTTCCATCACTAGGGCAATGAGCAGGGGTGATAAAGGACACCCCTGTCTCGTTCCCCTCTCTAGGAGAATCTTTTTTGAAAATTCGTTATTAATTTTAATTTTGGCACTAGGGTTATTATAAAGCATTTTTATCCAGCCAGTAAATTTCGGTCCAAATCCGAACTTTCCCAGCACCCTCCAGATATATCCCCATTCTACACTGTCGAATGCTTTTGTCACATCTAGTGACACTACAGCTCTCGTTCCCTCTGACTCTGTCGGGGTTTGCAAATTTAAAAAGGTCCTTCTTATACTGTATTTGTACTGGTGGATCTATTAGCTATGAATCCCGTTTGATCTGGATGGATCAGTTTTGAAATCATCCTATTAAGTCTCATAGCCAAGACTTTAGCCACTATTTTGGCGTCTGAACACAAGAGGGAAATTGGTCTGTATGACGCTGGGTCTAAGGGGTCCTTGCCTTCTTTTAATATAAGTATTATGGTTGCCTCCATCATTGATACCGGGAGTCTCCCCTCAATGTCTGCTCCATTCAATGCTTTTAACAGCTCAGGTAGTAATATTTCTCCATAGTACTTATAGATTTCTGTCGGGAGTCCATCTGGGCCAGGTGACTTTTGATTTGCCATATCAGACACTGCTTGCTGTATTTCTATCAGTGATATCGGGTGTTCCAACTCGTCTCTTTCTACTTGGGTGATCGCTGGAATCTCTAACCTCCCCAGGAACTCCTCCATCTCTGCCTCCATCCCCACCTTCTGTGTGGTGTACAGCTTTTCATAATATCCCTGAAATGTCCGCACTATCTCTGCTGTATCTGCTGTTATTACTCCTCCTGCAGTTCTGATGGCCTGAATATCAGAGGGTGGGGAGTTTGATTTCACCAATTGCGCGAGCATCCTTCCAACACACTCACCCTCTACAAAGGATGATTGTCGCACAAAGATTCGTCTCGTCTCCACCTCTCTCATAATTACCGTCCTATACGCTGATTGTTTTTCTAGCCATATTGCTTTTTTCTCTAGCGTTGGGTCAGTAACATTTTCTGCCACCAGTACTTCTCTACGGGTATTTTGTTCACCTTCTCTCGCCTGTTTATTAATTTTGGCCACCTGTTGGATCAGGATACCCCTCAGGTACGCCTTCAGGGTATCCCATATTATTCCCGTCCCTGTGGAGCCTTCATTTAGATCCGCAAATTCCCTCAGTTTGGGCAAAATCCCATCTGTTTCTTTTATTATCTCTAACCAGTAGGGGTTAATTCGCCATTCTTTCCTACTTTTTTGTCCTTCTAGATTTATTATTACGATCATTGGGGAGTGGTCCGAGACTCCTCGTGGCAAATACTCTATCTTTCCTATGCTCCTTAGTGCTCTCTCATTCCCCAGGGCCATATCTATCCTGGAGAGTGTGGAGTGCGTGCTTGAATAACAGGAGTATTGCTGGATGCCCGGGTTCCTCACTCTCCACATATCTACTAGTCCAACTTCTTCCATATATTGACTCAAACGGCTTTTTCCTATGGAGTCTGAATATGACGGTACCGGAAACCTATCGGCCCCTGGATCTAAGACCTCATTGAAATCTCCTACTGCTACTACCGGTATATCTTTCTTCCCTTGCATAAATTAATTTAATCTTAACATTATATCCATTTTAAAAGGCGGAGAGATATAAACATTCGCTATTACATACGTTCTACTATGAATTGTACAACACAAAAAAACATATCGACCATTCTCATCTATGCTGATCTGCCTGCAGGAAAATGCCACCCCAGCCCTAACCATTATACCCACCCCTCTCGAATAGGAAGAGTGAAATGAGTGAAACTGAGTTGGAAATTTTCTGCTATAGAGCTGTTGGATTGTATCCCTTGTTAAGTGTGTTTCCTGCAGGCAGATCAGGTCCGCCCCATATTTTTCCATAGTGGAGAGTACTGCTGCTCTTTTGGCTGCTGTTCCCAGTCCCCTAACATTCCATGAGCCTATCTGTATTATCCTATTCTGCATTCAGCAACAAGGAGTATATTGATAAGAGTCTTGACTACTTCACCCATGGAAGTTGCCAGAAAAAAAAAAAAAAAAAAAGAAAAAACACATCTGGAATAGTGAAAAAAAAAAAAAAAAAGTAAATAATAATAAATAAATATATATAAAAAAATAGCAAGCTCAAATACATAGCTCGTTGCTATCCCTATTTCATTATCGTGCCCAGTGATCCTATACCTACTACTCATTAGGCGTGTTGCTCAATCATTGTGACACGAATGTACATATATGTGTATATATCATAAAAATTATTTCTGTGCAAATTTCAATCTCTATTTTTGTGTAACAATCTTCTTCCAATTGTGCATTACCTTGCCATCTTACAGTGTATTTCACTATTTGTTCAGTGACAATGATTTTCGTGTTCTCCGTATCGTAAAAAAAAAATATTTCTATACAAATTTCAAGCTTTATTTTTGTGTAGCTTTCTCCTTCACATTGTGCTTTACCATACAACCTTCCATTATTATTTGTTATTTGCGCAGCACCATTAACTTCCGTACTCTCCTTCAGATACTTTTTTCCATATCTTAATGAACAATTCTCCCTTGACTGACCTTTGATTTCCCATTCCCTTCCCCTCCCTCCCCCCCTCTCCCCTCCTCCCTCTCCGCCCCCCTCCCTTCTCCCCTCTCCACCCATCCCTCCCCACCCGCCCCCCCACCACCTTCCTGGTGTACCTCTAAGGGGCCTATGGTAACCGTTGCTCACACCACGCTTCATTCACTCCCTCATTCCTATTAAACAACTGTGCGTATCCTACCCCCTCCCCCCCCTTAGACATATCAAACAGGGAAAAAAAAAATAAAAAAAAATAAAAATAGATAAACAAAACCCAAGGTATCTTTCCTCCCCCTCTCTCACTCCTTGCCCCGTTCATGTCGCTTCCTCCTTATCTCCACCCCCACCTACCACTTATCTTTATTTTCTTCCAGCCACCTCTCTACACTTGCTGGGGTGTCAAAGATCTGAGATCCTCCCAATGCCACTATCCTTAACCGTGCCGGATACAACAGGGCATATGTCAGCCTGTGTTTCTGCAGTGTACGCTTAACAGCCATAAACTCTGCTCTGCGTCTTTGCAGTTCCGGCGAGAAATCAGAGTAGACTGATATTTTAGCATCCTTTAGCTTCTCTAGCTATCCTCAGTAGTGTCACTTTGTCCCTGTAATTGAGGAATTTTAATAAAAGAGGCCTAGGGTGCCCCCCTATTGGGGGAGCTCTAAATGGTACTCTATGTGCTCTTTCTATTGCAAATGATGCTGGAAATGTTTCTCTTCCAAAAGTTTCAATGAGCCACTTTTCCAAGAATTCCACTGGATTAGCACCCTCGCTCTTTTCCGGCATTACAACCAGTCTAACATTGTCATGAGATTGGATTCTAAAGGTGCATATAGCACGTCTGTTTTGTGCTCCTTGGGTGCAAGCTTGGACTCTTCAGGTGCAAATAGCACGTCCGCTTTGTGTTCCTCGTGCGTAAGCTCGGACTCTTCAGGTGCAAATAGCACGTCTGCTTTGTGCTCCTCGGGTGCAAGCTCGGACTCTTCAGGTGCAAATAGCACGTCCGCTTTGTGTTCCTCGTGCGTAAGCTCGGACTCTTCAGGTGCAAATAGCACGTCTGCTTTGTGCTCCTTGGGTGCAAGCTTGGACTCTTCAGGTGCAAATAGCACGTCCGCTTTGTGTTCCTCGTGCGTAAGCTCGGACTCTTCGGGTGCAAATAGCACGTCTGCTTTGTGTTCCTCGGGTGCAAGCTCGGACTCTTCAGGTGCATATAGCACGTCTGCTTTGTGTTCCTCGGGTTCAAGCTCGGACTCTTTAGGTGCAAATAGCACGTCCGCTTTGTGTTCCTCAGCTGTGAGATTGGATTCTTCAGGTGCATATAGCACGTCTGCTTTGTGCTCCTCAGCTGTGAGATTGGATTCTAAGGGTGCATATAGCACGTCTGCTTTGTGCTCCTCGGGTGCAAGCTCGGACTCTTTAGGTGTAAATAGCACGTCTGCTTTGTGTTCCTCAGCTGTGAGATTGGATTCTAAAGGGTGCATATAGCACGTCTGCTTTGTGTTCCTCGGGTGCAAGCTCGGACTCTTCAGGTGCATATAGCACGTCTGCTTTGTGTTCCTCAGCTGTGAGATTGGATTCTAAAGGTGCATATAGCACGTCTGCTTTGTGCTCCTTGGGTGCAAGCTTGGACTCTTCAGGTGCAAATAGCACGTCTGCTTTGTGTTCCTCGTGTGCAAGCTCGGACTCTTCAGGTGCAAATAGCACGTCTGCTTTGTGCTCCTCGGGTGCAAGCTCGGACTCTTCAGGTGCATATAGCACGTCCGCTTTGTGTTCCTCAGATGTGAGATTGGATCCTATAGGTGCATATAGCACGTCTGCTTTGTGTTCCTCAGCTGTGAGATTGGATTCTAAAGGTGCATATAGCATGTCCGCTTTGTGTTCCTCAGCTGTGAGATCGGATTCTAAAGGTGCAAATAGAACGTCTGCTTTGTGCTCCTCGTGTGCAAGCTCGGACTCTTTAGGTGCAAATAGCACGTCCGCTTTGTGTTCCTCAGCTGTGAGATCGGATTCTAAAGGTGCATATAGAACGTCTGCTTTGTGCTCCTCGGGTGCAAGCTCGGACTCTTTAGGTGCAAATAGCACGTCTGCTTTGTGCTCCTCGGGTGCAAGCTCGGACTCTTCAGGTGCATATAGCACGTCCGCTTTGTGTTCCTCAGCTGTGAGATCGGATTCTAAAGGTACATATAGCACGTCCGCTTTGTGTTCCTCAGCTGTAAGATTGGATTCAAAAGGTGAATATAGAACGTCTGCTTTGTGCTCCTCGGGTGCAAGCTCGGACTCTTTAGGTGCATATAGCACGTCTGCTTTGTGTTCCTCAGGTGCAAGCTTGGACTCTTCAGGTGCATATAGCACGTCCGCTTTGTGTTCCTCAGCTGTGAGATCGGATTCTAAAGGTACATATAGCACGTCCGCTTTGTGTTCCTCAGCTGTGAGATTGGATTCTAAAGGTGAATATAGAACGTCTGCTTTGTGCTCCTCGGGTGCAAGCTCGGACTCTTTAGGTGCAAATAGCACGTCTGCTTTGTGTTCCTAAGCTGTGAGATTGGATTCTAAAGGTGCATATAGCACGTCTGCTTTGTGCTCCTCGGGTGCAAGCTCGGACTCTTCAGGTGCATATAGCACATCTGCTTTGTGTTCCTCAGGTTCAAGCTCGGACTCTTCAGGTGCATATAGCACGTCTGCTTTGTGTTCCTCAGCTGTAAGATTGGATTCTAAAGGTGCATATAGCACGTCTGCTTTGTGTTCCTCGGGTGCAAGCTCGGACTCTTCAGGTGCATATAGCACATCTGCTTTGTGTTCCTCAGGTTCAAGCTCGGACTCTTCAGGTGCATATAGCACGTCTGCTTTGTGTTCCTTAGCTGTGAGATTGGATCCTTCAGGTGCAAATAGCATGTCCCCTTTGTGCTCCTCAGCTGTGAGATTGGATCTTAAGGGTGCAAATAGCACGTCTGCTTTGTGCTCCTCGGGTGCAAGCTCGGACTCTTTAGGTGCAAATAGCACGTCCGCTTTGTGTTCCTCGTGCGTAAGCTCGGACTCTTCGGGTGCAAATAGCACGTCTGCTTTGTGTTCCTCGGGTGCAAGCTCGGACTCTTCAGGTGCATATAACACGTCTGCTTTGTGTTCCTTAGCTGTGAGATTGGATCCTTCAGGTGCAAATAGCACGTCTGCTTTGTGCTCCTCGGGTGCAAGCTCGGACTCTTTAGGTGCGAATAGCACGTCCGATTTGTGTTCCTCGGGTGCAAGCTCGGACTCTTTAGGTGCAAATAGCACGTCCGCTTTGTGTTCCTCAGCTGTGAGATTGGATTCTTCAGGTGCATATAGCACGTCTGCTTTGTGCTCCTCGGGTGCAAGCTCGGACTCTTTAGGTGCAAATAGCACGTCTGCTTTGTGTTTCTCAGCTGTGAGATTGGATTCTAAAGGTGCACATAGCAAGTCTGCTTTGTGTTCCTCGGGTGCAAGCTCGGAATCTTCAGGTGCATATAGCACGTCTGCTTTGTGTTCCTCAGCTGTGAGATTGGATTCTAAAGGTGCATATAGCACGTCTGCTTTGTGTTCCTCGGGTGCAAGCTTGGACTCTTCAGGTGCAAATAGCACGTCCGCTTTGTGTTCCTCGTGTGCAACCTCGGACTCTTCAGGTGCAAATAGCACGTCTGCTTTGTGCTCCTCGGGTGCAAGCTCGGACTCTTCAGGTGCATATAGCACGTCCACTTTGTGTTCCTCAGCTGTGAGATTGGGTCCTATAGGTGCATATAGCACGTCTGCTTTGTGTTCCTCAGCTGTGATATTGGATTCTAAAGGTGCATATAGCATGTCCGCTTTGTGTTCCTCAGCTGTGAGATCGGATTCTAAAGGTGCATATAGCACGTCCGCTTTGTGTTCCTTAGCTGTGAGATCGGATTCTAAAGGTGCATATAGCACGTCCGCTTTGTGTTCCTCAGCTGTGAGATTGGATTCATCAGGTGCATATAGCACGTCTGCTTTGTGTTCCTCGGGTGCAAGCTCGGACTCCTCAGGTGCATATAGCACGTCCAATTTGTGTTCCTCGGGTGCAAGCTCGGACTCTTCAGGTGCATATAGCACGTCCGCTTTGTGTTCCTAAGCTGTGAGATTGGATTCTAAAGGTACATATAGCATGTCTGCTTTGTGTTTCTCAGCTGTAAGATTGGATTCTAAAGGTGAATATAGAACGTCTGCTTTGTGCTCCTCGGGTGCAAGCTCGGACTCTTTAGGTGCATATAGCACGTCTGCTTTGTGTTCCTCAGGTGCAAGCTCGGACTCTTCAGGTGCATATAGCACGTCCGCTTTGTGTTCCTCAGCTGTGAGATCGGATTCTAAAAGGTTCATATAGCACGTCCGCTTTGTGTTCCTCAGCTGTGAGATTGGATGCTATAGGTGCATATAGCACGTCTGCTTTGTGTTCCTCAGCTGTGAGATCGGATTCTAAAGGTGCATATAGCACGTCCGCTTTGTGTTCCTCAGCTGTAAGATTGGATTCTAAAGGTGCATATAGCACGTCTGCTTTGTGCTCCTCGGGTGCAAGCTCGGACTCTTCAGGTGCAAATAGCACATCTGCTTTGTGCTCCTCGGGTGCCAGCTCGGACTCTTCAGGTGCAAATAGCACGTCCGCTTTGTGTTCCTTGTGTGCAAGCTCGGACTCTTCGGGTGCAAATAGCATGTCTGCTTTGTGCTCCTCGGGTGCAAGCTCGGACTCTTCAGGTGCAAATAGCACGTCTGCTCTGTGTTCCTCGGGTGCAAGCTCGGACTCTTCAGGTGCATATAGCATGTCTGCTTTGTGCTCCTCGGGTGCAAGCTCGGACTCTTCAGGTGCAAATAGCACGTCTGCTCTGTGTTCCTCGGGTGCAAGCTCGGACTCTTCAGGTGCATATAGCACGTCTGCTTTGTGTTCCTTAGCTGTGAGATTGGATCCTTCAGGTGCAAATAGCATGTCCGCTTTGTGCTCCTCAGCTGTGAGATTGGATCCTAAGGGTGCATATAGCACATCTGCTTTGTGCTCCTCGGGTGCAATCTCTGACTCTTTAGGTGCAAATAGCACGTCCGCTTTGTGTTCCTCAGCTGTGAGATTGGATTCTAAAGGTGCATATAGCACGTCTGTTTTGTGCTCCTTGGGTGCAAGCTTGGACTCTTCAGGTGCAAATAGCACGTCCGCTTTGTGTTCCTCGTGCGTAAGCTCGGACTCTTCAGGTGCAAATAGCACATCTGCTTTGTGCTCCTCGGGTGCAAGCTCGGACTCTTCAGGTGCAAATAGCACGTCCGCTTTGTGTTCCTCGTGTGCAAGCTCGGACTCTTCGGGTGCATATAGCTTGTCTGCTTTGTGTTCCTCGGGTGCAAGCTCGGACTCTTCAGGTGCATATAGCACGTCTGCTTTGTGTTCCTCGGGTTCAAGCTCGGACTCTTTAGGTGCAAATAGCACGTCTGCTTTGTGCTCCTCAGCTGTGAGATTGGATTCTAAGGGTGCATATAGCACGTTGCTTTGTGCTCCTCAGCTGTGACGTCTGCTTTGTGATTGGATTATTCAGGTGCATATAGCACGTCTGCTTTGTGTTCCTCGTCTGCTTTGTGCTTTGTGTTCCTCAGCTGTGAGATTGCATATAGACGTCTGCTTTGTGTTTCAGCTGTAATTGGATTCTAAAGGTGCATATAGCACGTCTGCTTTGTGCTCCTCGGGCATATACGTCTGCTTTGTGCTCCTCGGGTGCAAGCTTGGACTCTCAGGTGCAAATAGACGTCTGCTCTTTGCAAGCTGGGACTCTTCAGGTGCAAAAGCACGTCTGCTTTGTGCTGCTCGGGTGCATGCTCGGACTCTTCAGGTGCATATAGCACTGCTTTGTGTTCCTTGTGTGAGATCGGATTCTAAAGGTGCATATAGAACTTCTGCTTTGTGCTCCTCGTGTGCAAGCTCGGACTCTTTAGGTGCAAATAGACGTCCGCTTTGTGTTTCTAAAGGGCATATGCACGTCTGCTTTGTGTTCCTAGCTGTGAGATTGGATTCTAAAGGTGCATATCGCATGTGCTTTGTGTTCCTCAGCTGTAAGATTGGATCCTAAAGGTGCATATAGCATGTCCGCTTTGTGTTCTCAGCTGTGGACGGATTCTAAAGGTCATATAGAACGTCTGCTCTGTGCTCCTCTGGTGCAAGTCGGACTCTTTAGGTGCAAATACGTCTGCTTTTTGCTCCTCGGGTGCAGCTCGTCTGCTTTGTGTTCCTCAGCTGTGAGATTGGATTCTAAAGGTACATATAGCACGTCCGCTTTGTGTACCTCAGCTGTAAGATTGGATTCAAAAGGTGAATATAGAACGTCTGCTTTGTGCTCCTCGGGTGCAAGCTCGGACTCTTTAGGTGCATATAGCACGCCTGCTTTGTGTTCCTCAGGTGCAAGCTTGGACTCTTCAGGTGCAAATAGCACGTCTGCTTTGTGTTCCTCAGCTGTGAGATTGGATTCTAAAGGTGCATATAGCACGTCTGCTTTGTGCTCCTCGGGTGCAAGCTCGGACTCTTCAGGTGCATATAGCACGTCTGCTTTGTGTTCCTCAGCTGTAAGATTGGATTCTAAAGGTGCATATAGCACGTCTGCTTTGTGTTCCTCGGTTGCAAGCTCGGACTCTTCAGGTGCATATAGCACATCTGCTTTGTGTTCCTCAGGTTCAAGCTCGGACTCTTTAGGTGCATATAGCACGTCTGCTTTGTGTTCCTTAGCTGTGAGATTGGATCCTTCAGGTGCAAATAGCATGTCCGCTTTGTGCTCCTCAGCTGTGAGATCAGATTCTAAAGGTGCATATAGCACGTCCGCTTTGTGTTCCTCAGCTGTAAGATTGGATTCTAAAGGTGCATATAGCACGTCTGCTATGTGCTCCTCGGGTGCAAGCTTGGACTCTTCAGGTGCAAATAGCACGTTCGCTTTGTGTTCCTCGTTCGTAAGCTCGGACTCTTCAGGTGAAAATAGCACATCTGCTTTGTGCTCCTCGGGTGCAAGCTCGGACTCTTCAGGTGCAAATAGCATGTCCGCTTTGTGCTTCTCGGGTGCAAGCTCGGACTCTTCAGGTGCAAATAGCACGTCTTCTCTGTGTTCCTCGGGTGCAAGCTCGGACTCTTCAGGTGCATATAGCACGTCTGCTTTGTGTTCCTCAGGTTCAAGCTCGGACTCTTCAGGTGCATATAGCACGTCTGCTTTGTATTCCTTAGCTGTGAGATTGGATCCTTCAGGTGCAAGCTCAGACTCTTCAGGTGCAAATAGCACGTCTGCTTTGTGTTCCTCGTGTGCAAGCTTGGACTCTTCAGGTGCAAATAGCACGTCTGCTCTGTGTTCCTCGGGTGCAAACTCGGACTCTTCAGGTGCATATAGCACATCTGCTTTGTGTTCCTTAGCTGTGAGATTGGATCCTTCAGGTGCAAATAGCATGTCCGCTTTGTGCTCCTTAGCTGTGAGATTGGATCCTAAGGGTGCATATAGCACGTCTGCTTTGTGCTCCTTGGGTGCAAGCTTGGACTCTTCAGGTGCAAATAGCACGTCCGCTTTGTGTTCCTCGTGCGTAAGCCGGACTTTTCAGGTGCAAATAGCACATCTGCTTTGTGCTCCTTGGGTGCAAGCTCGGACTCCTCAGGTGCAAATAGCACGTCTGCTTTGTGTTCCACAGGTTCAAGCTCGGACTCTTCAGGTGCATATAGCACATCTGCTTTGTGTTCCTTAGCTGTGAGATTGGATCCTTCAGGTGCAAATAGCATGTCCGCTTTGTGCTCCTCAGCTGTGAGATTGGATCCTAAGGGTGCATATAGCACGTCTGCTTTGTGCTCCTCGGGTGCAAGCTCGGACTCTTTAGGTGCAAATAGCACGTCCGCTTTGTGTTCCTCAGCTGTGATATTGGATTCTAAAGGTGCATATAGCACGTCTGTTTTGTGCTCCTTGGGTGCAAGCTTGGACTCTTCAGGTGCAAATAGCACGTCCGCTTTGTGTTCCTCGTGTGCAAGCTCGGACTCTTCGGGTGCATATAGCTTGTCTGCTTTGTGTTCCTCGGGTGCAAGCTCGGACTCTTCAGGTGCATATAGCACGTCTGCTTTGTGTTCCTCGGGTTCAAGCTCGGACTCTTTAGGTGCAAATAGCACGTCCGCTTTGTGTTCCTCAGCTGTGAGATTGGATTATTCAGGTGCATATAGCACGTCTGCTTTGTGTTCCTCGTGCGTAAGCTCGGACTCTTCAGGTGCAAATAGCACATCTGCTTTGTGCTCCTCGGGTGCAAGCTCAGACTCTTCGGGTGCAAATAGCACGTCTGCTTTGTGTTCCTCGGGTTCAAGCTCGGACTCTTCAGGTGCAAATAGCACATCTGCTTTGTGCTCCTCGGGTGCAAGCTCAGACTCTTCGGGCCAGATTCAGGAACACTTGCGCTGGAGTATTTCGATATGCGCCGCGTAACTGTGATGATGCGCCGTCGTTTCTATGTGCCCGTACCCACCAAACTAGATGCGCCCAATAATGGGTCATTTGCGACCGGCGGAACGTTCCGACGCCAGAGTATCGTCAGCGCTTAATTTCGCTGGGCGCATCAGTCGCGCCTATTGATTTCCCCTGCAAATATGCAAATGAGGGATTTTTCCCAATTCACAAACGGATTAGCACCATACGCTGGCTACATGCGCCGCGCGTATCTCGTCCGTCCGGCGCAAAGTTATTTCTACAAAAGGCTGCTTTATCTTTACTCCAGATGGCCACAGGTCAGCAGGAGAGCAGCTACAGCAGCGTTACCGACGATAGGAGCTAGCTGAACAACCACACTTGCAAGGACAACACCTCTGTGTGCCAACATGCCAGGGGCAATTGTGGTCCTAGAACTACTGATGGGTCCCCCGGAACGAAGGAGGCGGGCACGTGAGAGGATATACCGCACACATATGAGCCTCTTTGGCATGGGGGATGAGGAGGTGTATCGCCTCTTCAGATTCAGCCCAGATGCAATACTTGAACTAACCACAACCCTGCAGGATGACATCACCAGCAAGACACACCGCTCACAAGCAGTGCAGCCACTGGTGAAGGTCCTGGCAACACTCCATTTCCTTGCAACTGGATCATTCCAGCGTACAAGTGGAGTGGTGGCTGGGATGTCACAATCCTCCGTGAGCAGATGTGTGCACCAGGTTGTCCCTGCATGTCCCACCACTTCATCAGACCCACCACTGAGGAGCTACGGCAGAAGGCAATGACAGATTTCTACAACATTGCCAGATTCCCACGCACTGTGGGGGCCATTGATTGCACACATGTGGCCCTACAGCCCCCCAGTGCCACAGAGCACATATACCGCAATCGGAAGCATTGGCATTCCATCAACGTACAGGTGATAGCTGATGCCCAACGCCTCATATGGCACGTCCGTGCCAAACACCCCGGGTCCAGCCATGACAGCTTCATATACAATCAAAGTCCCATCCCAGCAGAATTTAACCAGAACATGTATGGGGACAGCTGGCTGGTTGGTGAGTGACATGGGAGTCAGGCATGACTATCCCCTCCCGTGATGCACAACAGAAGTCGCACATGCATGACTAACATTCTCCTGTCTTTTACCTTACAGGTGACTCTGCATATGCACTGGGACCCCATCTAATGACTCCTTTCCGGAACCCCCAAACCAGAGGAGAGAGAAAATACAATGAAGCACACATCAAAACACGTGGAGTGGTGGAGCAAACATTTGGGCTCCTGAAGTCCCGTTTCCGATGCCTGGATAAGTCCGGGGGACCCTATTGTATTCCCCTACCTTTGTGTGTCAGATCATCGGTGCATGTTGCATTCTGCACAACTTTGCTATGAGAAAAGGCCTGCAGATTGACATACGTGATGACCTGACCCCCGACCCACACAGTCCCCACCTGCCAGAGGACACCCAGTCTGCTGATGGAAGAGCAGTCAGGAGGGTCCTCGCCGTAGGCATCTTTGGACCCTAAACCAAAACATTAATAACACAGACAGTGCACGCGTGTACACCACTGATGTCCCTAGATCACACACACCACATGCACATCGCATTGGATTAGCCCAAGTCCAGCATGTAGGAGTTGGGAGCAGTAACGCCAGTGTCAAGGCCCCAATGATGTCACTGTCCATTCATACACCTTTCACACGTCATTCATTCAGCCGTGGGGTTAACTTCACCACCACGGCCGAGGGTGACACCCCTTACTGTCAGGAGTGCCACCCCCCTCACATTCACACACCATTCACACTGTCCCCTGCACTCCTGACCGTGTGCAGTAAAAAAAGAAATACAAAATCTCATAACCTGAGAAAATAAATAAACAAAAACTCATGACCTGAGTATAAAAATAATAATACAAAATAAAAAATAACTCATGACCTGAGTATGTCCAAAAAAAACAGATAAACCCAAAAAAATAAAAGCCTCATCGGGGATGCCGGGGGCTTCTTCTTGCCGCACCTCTCTGGCTCCTCAGCTGTCTGGATGGAGTGGGTGGGGGTGGGGGGCATCTGGAGGTGGCTGATCCCCAGGTGGGCCACTCCTGGCAGGTGTGGCCTGCATGCCCTCCAAGGCCCTGGCTATCCGGCCGAGGTAAGAGTTTGTCTGGGCCTGCATCCGGAGCTGACGGGTGACCTGGTAATGATGGGCCCGCCGACTCAGCCTCCCCTGGTCCCGGATGGCAGCACTGTTATCCTGGACGGCTGCAGTGAGTTGTGTAATATCCCCCTGCACCTCCCCCAAACTGGTGACCACTGCAGCGCAGTTGCAACTCACATCCTGCACTGCGTTGCTGATGTTGGCAACGGAGCCCAGGCTGTCAGCCACTTTCTCCAAATGGCCTACTATGGCCCCCATTTGTTCAGTCTGCCTGGCGTGATCCCTCGCCAACTGGTCCTGGACATCATCCGACACCCCCCTGGTCTTCTGGGTGGCCTTCCTGGGGCCAGAAGATGGTTGTCCCCGGGGGGAGGGAGTCGCCCTTGAGGGGCTTCCAAGGATGGGGGAGGGGATAACAGACGGCCCAGGAGAAGGGGAGGAGACCTCCAAAACGAATGAAAAGTCCTGCTCTGCCACAGCAGGCTCCTCCACAACCACCTCGGCAGGTGTGGTGTGGCCACTCTCCTCCGCAACCTATTCACCACCCAGTGGCTCGGGCACACGATGGCGTGGGGGGGATGGGGTGGACTGGCCGCCGACCGATGATGTCCTAGCTCCGTCATCTGTGGATGACACAAAGCAGACACATGTTGGTGGTCCCACACACTTGGCACATGTACCCTCCCCCCCCCACATGCAACACACCAAATAGGGGATAAAAAACACTTACCTGTCCTGGAGCCTTCCTCCATGGAGTCATAGCCTGGGACCCCCTCCACCTGCTCCCTCTCCAGGCAGCGTGCGACCACCTCCTCCTCTGCGGTCAGGGTGACAGGACATGGGGGACCACCACCTGTGCCCCTCTCATGCCTCCTGATGGTGGCCACCTTGCCCCTCACCTTGCGCCGCAGGTCATTAATTTTCTTCTGAATGTCAGAAGCACTCCGGGTGGAGTACCCCAAGACATTCACCCTGGCAGCAATGGACTCCAGGATGCCCTGCTTCCTCTCCCAGCTGGTCTTCCGGCTTTTTTGGCCATGGAGCAAAGCATTCTCAGTCTCCATTGCAGAAATGATGACCGACACCTCCAGGGCGTTGAAATGGAGGTTCCTCCTCTCTCTGGGGGTAGCGGGAGCAGCCATCACCGAGCAAAAGTATCTTCCCTGGGGTGGGGGGAAACGGAAATACTTTTGCGCCGGAATGGCGTTTCCGCCAGCGCTTTTAAGCGCCCAGCGGAACGCATTGCGCTGACGTTTCCCGTGAAGTGGTGCCGACGGAAGTTGTGAGCATGCGCACAAGGGGGGCGAGTGGAGCCGCACTCACTGCGCATGCTCCGTGGATGATGCGCTGAACGTAAGCCTCTGCGCTGGGATCCGCCCATTATTTACATATGATCACACCCACTTCCACTTGCGTCGGGTTACGCCAGTGCATTAACATTACTCTGGCGCAAGTTTACGCGCAACTGCTATGTGAATAACAGTACTTGCGCTGAAAGGGTCTTCAGAGTAACGTAAATGAGAAGCGTTACTCCAGAGCAAAGATGCTCCGATCTACCTGAATCTGGCCCTTCGGGTGCAAATAGCACGTCTGCTTTGTGTTCCTCGGGTTCAAGCTCGGACTCTTCAGGTGCATATAGCACGTCTGCTTTGTGTACCTTAGCTGTGAGATTGGATCCTTCAGGTGCAAATAGCATGTCCGCTTTGTGCTCCTCAGCTGTGAGATTGGATTCTAAGGGTGCATATAGCACGTCTGCTTTGTGCTCCTTGGGTGCAAGCTTGGACTCTTCAGGTGCAAATAGCACGTCTGCTTTGTGTTCCTCGTGTGCAAGCTCGGACTCTTCAGGTGCAAATAGCACGTCTACTTTGTGCTCCTCGGGTGCAAGCTCAGACTCTTCAGATGCATATAGCAGGTCCGCTTTGTGTTCCTCAGCTGTGAGATTGGATCCTATAGGTGCATATAGCACGTCTGCTTTGTGTTCCTCAGCTGTGAGATTGGATTCTAAAGGTGCATATAGCATGTCCGCTTTATGTTCCTCAGCTGTGAGATCGGATTCTAAAGGTGCATATAGAACGTCTGCTTTGTGCTCCTCGTGTGCAAGCTCGGACTCTTTAGGTGCAAATAGCACGTCCGCTTTGTGTTCCTCAGCTGTGAGATCGGATTCTAAAGGTGCAAATAGCACGTCCGCTTTGTGTTCCTCAGCTGTGAGATTGGATCCTATAGGTGCATATAGCACGTCTGCTTTGTGTTCCTTAGCTGTGAGATTGGATTCTAAAGGTGCATATAGCATGTCCGCTTTGTGTTCCTCAGCTGTAAGATTGGATCCTAAAGGTGCATATAGCATGTCCGCTTTGTGTTCCTCAGCTGTGAGATCGGATTCTAAAGGTGCATATAGAACGTCTGCTTTGTGTTCCTTAGCTGTAAGATTGGATTCAAAAGGTGAATATAGAACGTCTGCTTTGTGCTCCTCGGGTGCAAGCTCGGACTCTTCACGTCCGCTTTGTGTTCCTCAGCTGTGAGATCGGATTCTAAAGGTACATATAGCACGTCCGCTTTGTGTTCCTCAGCTGTAAGATTGGATTCAAAAGGTGAATATAGAACGTCTGCTTTGTGCTCCTCGGGTGCAAGCTCGGACTCTTTAGGTGCAAATAGCACGTCTGCTTTGTGCTCCTCGGGTGCAAGCTCGGACTCTTCACGTCCGCTTTGTGTTCCTCAGCTGTGAGATCGGATTCTAAAGGTACATATAGCACGTCCGCTTTGTGTTCCTCAGCTGTAAGATTGGATTCAAAAGGTGAATATAGAACGTCTGCTTTGTGCTCCTCGGGTGCAAGCTCGGACTCTTTAGGTGCATAAAGCACGTCTGCTTTGTGTTCCTCAGGTGCAAGCTTGGACTCTTCGGGTGCAAATAGCACGTCTGCTTTGTGTTCCTCAGCTGTGAGATTGGATTCTAAAGGTGCATATAGCACGTCTGCTTTGTGCTCCTCGGGTGCAAGCTCGGACTCTTCAGGTGCATATAGCACATCTGCTTTGTGTTCCTCAGGTTCAAGCTCGGACTCTTCAGGTGCATATAGCACGTCTGCTTTGTGTTCCTCAGCTGTAAGATTGGATTCTAAAGGTGCATATAGCACGTCTGCTTTGTGTTCCTCGGTTGCAAGCTCGGACTCTTCAGGTGCATATAGCACATCCGCTTTGTGTTCCTCAGGTTCAAGCTCGGACTCTTTAGGTGCATATAGCACGTCTGCTTTGTGTTCCTTAGCTGTGAGATTGGATCCTTCAGGTGCAAATAGCATGTCCGCTTTGTGCTCCTCAGCTGTGAGATCAGATTCTAAAGGTGCATATAGCACGTCTGCTTTGTGTTCCTCAGCTGTAAGATTGGATTCTAAGGGCCAGATTCACGTATTCCAGAGCATCTTTGCTCTGGAGTAACGCTTCTGATTTGCGTTGCGCTGCCGAAATTTTAGGAGCAAGTGCTGTCATTCACGAAGCACTTGCTCCTAAAGTTGCGGCAGCGCATCACAAATGAGCCGGCGGAATTCAAATGTCGCGGGTACGGGGCGTGTAGTATGCTAACTACGCGTGATCCCGCCGCCAACGTACTGCGCATGCGTCGAGTGTCAAAACATCCCCGTGCGCATGCTCCAAAATCTGTGAATGAACGTCAATGACGTCACATTCCCATTCATGACCGTTTTACGCAAGCGACGTTTTTTTTTTTTTTTTCCGACGCGATGACGACGCCTATACCTAACATAGGATACTCCAACCCCATGTAGGTATATCTATGCGCCGCGTATCCCGTCCGGAAACGTCGTATCGTCATTGCGTCGCGCCGGATTTCGATCGTGAATTGCCGATTTCCGCTCATTAACATATTTTTTGAGCAGAAATCGGCGGGAACGCCCCCGGCGCCATTTTTAAGTTGAAGTAACGATGCGATGGCGAAACTCAGTTACGCTGCTCGCATCGGAACTTCAACCCGGCGTTTCTTGTTTTCTGGTTACAGAAAACAGAAACGCCGGCTCAAAGCCACAGTTAGGCTGGCGGATCACTCGATCCGCCAGCGTAACCTTTCCTGAATCTGGCCCTAAAGGTGCATATAGCACGTCTGCTTTGTGCTCCTCGTTCGTAAGCTCGGACTCTTCAGGTGAAAATAGCACATCTGCTTTGTGCTCCTCGGGTGCAAGCTCGGACTCTTCAGGTGCAAATAGCATGTCCGCTTTGTGCTTCTCGGGTGCAAGCTCGGACTCTTCAGGTGCAAATAGCACGTCTGCTCTGTGTTCCTCGGGTGCAAGCTCGGACTCTTCAGGTGCATATAGCACGTCTGCTTTGTGTTCCTCAGGTTCAAGCTCGGACTCTTCAGGTGCATATAGCACGTCTGCTTTGTATTCCTTAGCTGTGAGATTGGATCCTTCAGGTGCAAGCTCGGACTCTTCAGGTGCAAATAGCACGTCTGCTTTGTGTTCCTCGTGTGCAAGCTTGGACTCTTCGGGTGCAAATAGCACATCTGCTTTGTGCTCCTCGGGTGCAAGCTCGGACTCTTCAGGTGAAAATAGCACGTCTGCTCTGTGTTCCTCGGGTGCAAGCTCGGACTCTTCAGGTGCATATAGCACATCTGCTTTGTGTTCCTTAGCTGTGAGATTGGATCCTTCAGGTGCAAATAGGACGTCCGCTTTGTGTTCCTCAGCTGTGAGATTGGATTCTGAAGGTGCATATAGCACGTCTGTTTTGTGCTCCTTGGGTGCAAGCTTGGACTCTTCAGGTGCAAATAGCACGTCCGCTTTGTGTTCCTCGTGCGTAAGCCGGACTTTTCAGGTGCAAATAGCACATCTGCTTTGTGCTCCTTGGGTGCAAGCTCGGACTCTTCAGGTGCAAATAGCACGTCTGCTTTGTGTTCCACAGGTTCAAGCTCGGACTCTTCAGGTGCATATAGCACATCTGCTTTGTGTTCCTTAGCTGTGAGATTGGATCCTTCAGGTGCAAATAGCATGTCCGCTTTGTGCTCCTCAGCTGTGAGATTGGATCCTAAGGGTGCATATACCACGTCTGCTTTGTGCTCCTCGGGTGCAAGCTCGGACTCTTTAGGTGCAAATAGCACGTCTGCTTTGTGTTCCTCGGGTGCAAGCTCGGACTCTTCAGGTGCATATAGCACGTCTGCTTTGTGTTCCTCAGCTGTGAGATTGGATTCTAAAGGTGCATATAACACGTCTGCTTTGTGCTCCTTGGGTGCAAGCTTGAACTCTTCAGGTGCAAATAGCACGTCCGCTTTGTGTTCCTCGTGTGCAAGCTCGGACTCTTCAGGTACATATAGCACGTCCACTTTGTGTTCCTCAGCTGTGAGATTGGATTCTAAAGAAGCATATAGCACGTCTGCTTTGCGTTCCTCAGCTGTGAGATTGGATTCTAAAGTTGAATATAGAACGTCTGCTTTGTGCTCCTTGGGTGCAAGCTTGGACTCTTTAGGTGCAAATAGCACGTCCGCTTTGTGTTCCTCAGCTGTGAGATTGGATTCATAAGGTGCATATAGCATGTCTGATTTGTGTTCCTCGGGTGCAAGCTCGGACTCTTCAGGTGCATATAGCACGTCCGCTTTGTGTTCCTCAGCTGTGAGATTGGATTCATCAGGTGCATATAGCACGTCTGCTTTGTGCTCCTCGGGTGCAAGCTCGGACTCTTCAGGTGCATCTACAACGTCCGCTTTGTGTTCCTCAGCTGTGAGATCGGATTCTAAAGGTGCATATAGCACGTCCGCTTTGTGTTCCTCAGCTGTGAGATTGGATTCTAAAAGGTGAATATAGAACGTCTGCTTTGTGCTCCTCGGGGGCAAACTCGGACTCTTTAGGTGCAAATAGCACGTCTGCTTTGTGTTCCTCAGCTGTGAGATCGGATTCTAAAGGTGCATATAGCACGTCTGCTTTGTGTTCCTCAGCTGTAAGGTTGGATTCTAAAGGTGCATATAGCACGTCTGCTTTGTGCTCCTCGGGTACAAGCTCGGACTCTTCAGGTGCATATAGCACGTCCGCTTTGTGTTCCTCAGCTGTGAGATTGGATCCTAAGGGTGCATATAGCACGTCTGTTTTGTGCTCCTTGGGTGCAAGCTTGGACTCTTCAGGTGCAAATAGCACGTCCGCTTTGTGTTCCTCGTGCGTAAGCTCGGACTCTTCAGATGCAAATAGCACATCTGCTTTGTGCTCCTCGGGTGCAAGCTTGGACTCTTCAGGTGCAAATAGCACGTCCGCTTTGTGTTCCTCGTGTGCAAGCTCGGACTCTTCGGGTGAAAATAGTACGTCTGCTTTGTGCTCCTCGGGTGCAGGCTCGGACTCTTCAGGTGCAAATAGCACGTCTGCTTTGTGCTCCTCGGCTGTGAGATTGGATTCTAAAGGTGCATATAGCAAGTCTTCTTTGTGCTCCTCGGGTGCAAGCTCGGACTCTTCAGGTGCAAATAGCATGTCTGCTTTGTGCTCCTCGGGTGCAAGCTCGGACTCTTCAGGTGCATATAGCACGTCCGCTTTGTGTTCCTCAGCTGTGAGATCGGATTCTAAAAGGTTCATATAGCACGTCCGCTTTGTGTTCCTCAGCTGTGAGATTGGATCCTATAGGTGCATATAGCACGTCTGCTTTGTGTTCCTCAGCTGTGAGATTGGATTCTAAAGGTGCATATAGCACGTCCGCTTTGTGTTCCTCAGCTGTGAGATCAGATTCTAAAGGTGCAAATAGCACATCCGCTTTGTGTTCCTCAGCTGTGAGATCGGATTCTAAAGGTGCATATAGCACGTCTGCTTTGTGCTCCTCGGGTGCAAGCTCGGACTCTTCAGGTGCATATAGCACGTCCGCTTTGTGTTCCTCAGCTGTGAGATTGGATTCATCAGGTGCATATAGCACGTCTGCTTTGTGCTCCTCGGGTGCAAGCTCGGACTCTTCAGGTGCATATAGCCAGGCCCGGACTGGCCAACCGGGATACCGGGAAAAATCCCGGTGGGCCGGCTGCCTGGCTGCTCCTGGAGGCCGCTGTGAGGGCAGCGGCGCCAGAAAGAAATATGGCTGCGGCCGGGCCGACCGACATGCAACTGCGCGTGCGCCCGCGACTCAGAGGCATAGCAGTGACAGCACACGCAAGACCCGAAGCTAGCCGAGTGCTCGAGACAGCTCGTACAGGCTCGGCAAGCTTCGGAAATGCGGGCGCATGCGCAGTGACACAACGGCGCCGGGCGGGCGCCATTTTCAAAATGCGCGCCGCTGACTAAGGTGAGGTCTTCCTACATCCCCTCCCTGCCGGCAGCGTCTGAACTTCTCCCCCCCCCCCCTCCGACCTCCTGACCGCCCATGCAGCCTCTGACCTCCTGCCCCCCCCTCTGCAGCACCTGACCTCCTGCCCCCGCCCTGTTCCCCACTCCACAGCACCTGACCTCCTGCCCCCCCTGCAGCCTCTGACCTCCTGCCCTCCCCCTCTGCAGCCTATGACATGTCCCCTCTCCACAGCCTCTGACGTCCTGCCCCCCCTCTTCTGCAGCCTATGACCTCCTGTCCCCCCCTCTGCAGCCTATGACCTCCTGTCCCCCCCTCTGCAGCCTATGACCTCCTGTCCCCCCCTCTGCAGCCTCTGACCTCCTGCCCCCCCTGCAGCCTCTGACCTCCTGCCCCCCCTCCACAGCCTCTGACCTCCTGTCCCCTCCCCACAGCATATGACGTCCTATCCCCCCTCTGCAGCCTATGACCTGTCCCCTCCCCACAGCCTCTGACCTCCTGTTCCCCTCTGCAGCCTCTGACCTCATGTTCCCCCCTCCACAGCCTCTGACCTCCTGTTCCCCCTCTGCAGCCTCTGACCTCATGTTCCCCCCCCCTGCAGCATCTGACCTCCTGCCCCCCCTGCAGCATCTGACCTCCTGCCCCCCCTGCAGCCTCTGACCTCCTGCCCTCCCCCTCTGCAGCCTATGACATGTCCCCTCTCCACAGACTCTGACGTCCTGCCCCCCTCTTCTGCAGCCTATGACCTCCTGTCCCCCCCTCTGCAGCCTATGACCTCCTGTCCCCCCCTCTGCAGCCTATGACCTCCTGTCCCCCCCTCTGCAGCCTCTGACCTCCTGCCCCCCCTGCAGCCTCTGACCTCCTGCCCCCCCTCTGCAGCCTATGACATGTCCCCTCTCCACAGCCTCTGACCTCCTGTCCCCTCCCCACAGCATATGACGTCCTATCCCCCCTCTGCAGCCTATGACCTGTCCCCTCCCCACAGCCTCTGACCTCCTGTTCCCCCTCTGCAGCCTCTGACCTCATGTTCCCCCCTCCACAGCCTCTGACCTCCTGTTCCCCCTCTGCAGCCTCTGACCTCATGTTCCCCCCCCCTGCAGCATCTGACCTCCTGCCCCCCCTGCAGCATCTGACCTCCTGCCCCCCCTGCAGCCTCTGACCTCCTGTCCCCCCCTCTGCAGCCTTTGACCTGTCCCCTCCCCACAGCCTCTGACCTCCTGTCCCCCCTCTGCAGCCTCTGACCTCCTGTTTTCCCCCCTCCACAGCATCTGACCTCCTGCCCCCCCCTCTGCAGCACCTGACCTCCTGCCCCGCCCTGTTCCCCACTCCACAGCACCTGACCTCCTGCCCCCCCTGCAGCCTCTGACCTCCTGCCCCCCCTCTGCAGCCTATGACATGTCCCCTCTCCACAGCCTCTGACCTCCTGTCCCCTCCCCACAGCATATGACCTCCTATCCCCCCCTCTGCAGCCTATGACCTGTCCCCTCCCACAGCCTCTGACCTCCTGTCCCCCCTCTGCAGCCTCTGACCTCCTGTTTTCCCCCCTCCACAGCATCTGACCTCCTGCCCCCCCTCTGCAGCATCTGACCTCCTGCCCCCGCCCTGTTCCCCACTCCACAGCACCTGACCTCCTGCCCCCCCTGCAGCCTCTGACCTCCTGCCCCCCCTCTGCAGCCTATGACATGTCCCCTTTCCACAGCCTCTGACCTCCTGTCCCCTCCCCACAGCATCTGACCTCCTATCCCCCCCTCTGCAGCACATGACCTGTCCCCTCCCCACAGCCTCTGACCTCCTGTTCCCCCTCTGCAGCCTATGACATGTCCCCTCTCCACAGCCTCTGACCTCCTGTCCCCTCCCCACAGCATCTGACCTCCTATCCCCCCCTCTGCAGCACATGACCTGTCCCCTCCCCACAGCCTCTGACCTCCTGTTCCCCCTCTGCAGCCTCTGACCTCCTGTTCCCCCCTCCGCAGCATCTGACCTCCTGCCCCCCCTGTTGCCTCTGACCACCTGTCCCCCCCCTCTGCAGCCTCTGACCTCTTGTTCCTCCTCTGCAGCATCTGACCCCCTGCAGCCTATGACCTGTCCCCTCCCCATAGCCTCTGACCTCCTGTTCCCCCTCTGCAGCCTCTGACCTCCTGTTCCCCCTCTGCAGCCTCTGACCTCCTGTTCCCCCTTTGCAGCCTCTGACCTCCTGTTCCCCCCTCCACAGCCTCTGACGTCCTGCCCCCCCCCTCCTCTGCAGCCTCTGACCTCCTGTCCCCCCTCTGCAGCCTATGAACTGTCCCCTCCACACAGCCTCTGACCACCTGCTCCCCCTCTGCAGCCTCTGACCTCCTGTCCCCTCCTCTGCAGCTTTTGATTTCCCCTGTACCATCCGCAGCCTCTGACCATCTCTTGTCTTATATCAGATCTGAAGCAGAGTCGAGAGTGGGAGTGCTGCCAGGATGCGGGTTCATGGGAAAAGTCAGACATGTATTGACTGGAGAGGAAACTATGGGACCAAGCTGGAGCCGAGTGACTGAGCCACGCATGGTGCACCCGAAAGGAGGTCAGTGACAGCACCGCCAGGCCAGTCTGAGGGGGGGGGGGGTGTCAATACAATATTGTAAGGGGGCACTGATCTAAAGGTTCCCCCCTTATATCAGTAAACCCCCTTACCTTAGTGTTCCCTTTCTGCGTTAGGTGGTCTCTGGTCACTCTGATGTAAAGGGGAATGCAGTGGACTCTGATATAAGTGTGGTCTCTGGTCACACGTGCCCACCTTTATATCAGAGTTCGACCCCTTTCACACTGAGACGCTTTGCAGGTGCTATAACACTAAAGATAGCGCCTGCAAAGTGCCCTGAAAGAGCCGCTCCTGCCCATTGAAATAAATAGGCACCGCAGCTATACTGCCGGCAAAGCGCATGATGTTGGGCTGGTATAATGCTATGGGGCTGGTAGGAAATAATTTCCAGGGCTGGTTTTTATTCCCAGTCCGGCCCTGCATATAGCACGTCCGCTTTGTGTTCCTCAGCTGTGAGATCGGATTCTTGACTATTGTAGTTTCAATGTGCAACCTTGCCCGTACCCATCCCATATTTCCCTTCCCCCTTAAACAACACCACCCTTTTTCCCCTCCCCCATTACCTTCTTTCCCAGTAACAAGACCGACACAGTATATTGGAGTAAAATTGGCCACAACAGCCATTTTATTTTATAACCAAATTAAATATATTAACCAAATCTTAGATAATAGGAATTTCCAACAATTCCAACTTTATTATTAACAATCTTTACCAAAACACTTTTTACTATTAACACCAGCCCCTATTGGTCTTTGACGGTAACCCCCATTAACCCTTTCCTTTTTACCACCGCACTGCGGTACTATTTTACCATACCAAGGCCCCCAGCCGACTCCAGCTCGGAGACACCCCTTTTTAACCCACGGTGCACCGTCACCGTATTACAGCAGACACCGTTCCACTGCAATAACCCCATACGGGGCCCATCCCACCGATGAGCCCCCCGAACCATTTCCATTCCATCAGTTAACTGTCACCATCAAAGACCAAGGACACTGCCTCCGCTGTCATGACGAACCTTTTCTAAACCTGCAAAATAAGAAAAAAAACGCACAACACAACATCAAACAACACAAGGGAGGGTGGGTGGAAAAACCTGCCTCCCTGTGTCTAAACTTCCTGCCGTGTGCACGCGGCAGGCCCCGCCCCTTAAATATATATCACTCCTCCCCTCCCTGAAAATGATCCTACAGCCACTCCCCTGAAGGCACCTCCCTACCTTAACCCTTTTGTTGCTCCTGATTCCACCCAGTCATGGCCAGCCCTCCGTTATTTTCTCTCTGTCATTGTCACTCCGGGCTTCACTTGACTATTGTAGTTTCAATGTGCAACCTTGCCCGTACCCATCCCATATTTCCCTTCCCCCTTAAACAACACCACCCAAGATTGGATTCTAAAGGTGCATATAGCACGTCTGCTTTGTGCTCCTCGGGTGCAAGCTCGGACTCTTCAGGTGCAAATCGCACGTCTGCTTTGTGCTCCTCGGGTGCAAGCTCAGACTCTTCAGGTGCAAATAGCACATCTGCTTTGTGTTCCTCAGGTTCAAGCTCGGACTCTTCAGGTGCATATAGCACATCTGCTTTGTGTTCCTTAGCTGTGAGATTGGATCCTTCAGGTGCAAATAGCATGGCCGCTTTGTGCTCCTCAGCTGTGAGATTGGATCCTAAGGGTGCATTTAGCACGTCTGCTTTGTGCTCCTCGGGTGCAAGCTCGGACTCTTCAGGTGCAAATAGCATGTCTGCTTTGTGCTCCTCGGGTGCAAGCTCGGACTCTTCAGGTGCATATAGCACGTCCGCTTTGTGTTCCTCAGCTGTGAGATTGGATTCTAAAGGTGCATATAGCACGTCTGTTTTGTGCTCATTGGGTGCAAGCTTGGACTCTTCAGGTGCAAATAGCACGTCCGCTTTGTGTTCCTCGTGCGTAAGCTCGGACTCTTCGGGTGCAAATAGCACGTCTGCTTTGTGTTCCTCGGGTGCAAGCTCGGACTCTTCAGGTGCATATAGCACGTCTGCTTTGTGTTCCTCGGGTTCAAGCTCGGACTCTTCAGGTGCATATAGCACGTCTGCTTTGTGCTCCTCAGCTGTGAGGTTGGTTTGTAAGGGTGCATATAGCACGTCTGCTTTGTGCTCCTCGGGTGCAAGCTCGGACTCTTTAGGTGCAAATAGCACGTCTGCTTTGTGTTCCTCGGGTGCAAGCTCGGACTCTTCAGGTGCATATAGCACGTCTGCTTTGTGTTCCTCAGCTGTGAGATTGGATTCTAAAGGTGCATATGGCACGTCTGCTTTGTGCTCCTTGGGTGCAAGCTTGGACTCTTCAGGTGCAAATAGCACGTCCGCTTTGTGTTCCTCGTGTGCAAGCTTGGACTCTTCAGGTGCATATAGCACGTCCGCTTTGTGTTCCTCAGCTGTGAGATTGGATTCTAAAGGTGCATATCGCATGTCCGCTTTGTGTTCCTCAGCTGTGAGATCGGATTCTAAAGGTGCATATCGCATGTCCGCTTTGTGTTCCTCAGCTGTGAGATCGGATTCTAAAGGTGCATATATAATGTCTGCTTTGTGCTCCTCGTGTGCAAGCTCGGACTCTTTAGGTGCAAATAGCACGTCTGCTTTGTGCTCCTCGTGTGCAAGCTCGGACTCTTTAGGTGCAAATAGCACGTCTGCTTTGTGCTCCTCGTGTGCAAGCTCGGACTCTTTAGGTGCAAATAGCACGTCCGCTTTCTGTTCCTCAGCTGTAAGGTTGGATTCATCAGGTGCATATAGCACGTCTGCTTTGTGCTCCTCGGGTGCAAGTTCGGATTCTTCAGGTGCATCTAGCACGTCCGCTTTGTGTTCCTTAACTGTGAGATCGGATTCTAAAGGTGCATATAGCACGTCCGCTTTGTGTTCCTCAGCTGTAAGATTGGATTCTAAAGGTGAATATAGAACGTCTGCTTTGTGCTCCTCGGGTGCAAGCTCGGACTCTTTAGGTGTATATAGCACGTCTGCTTTGTGTTCCTCAGGTGCAAGCTCGGACTCTTCAGGTGCATATAGCATGTCCGCTTTGTGTTCCTCAGCTGTGAGATCGGATTCTAAAGGTGCATATAGCACGTCCGCTTTGTGTTCCTCAGCTGTGAGATTGGATTCTAAAGGTGAATAAAGAACGTCTGCTTTGTGCTCCTCGGGTGCAAGCTCGGACTCTTTAGGTGCAAATAGCACGTCCGCTTTGTGTTCCTCGTGTGCAAGCTCGGACTCTTCAGGTGCATATAGCACGTCCACTTTGTGTTCCTCAGCTGTGAGATCGGATTCTAAAGGTGCATATAACACGTCTGCTTTGTGCTCCTCGGGTGCAAGCTTGAACTCTTCAGGTGCAAATAGCACGTCCGCTTTGTGTTCCTCGTGTGCAAGCTCGGACTCTTCAGGTGCATATAGCACGTCCACTTTGTGTTCCTCAGCTGTGAGATTGGATTCTAAAGGTGCATATAGCATGTCCGCTTTGTGTTCCTCAGCTGTGAGACCGGATTCTAAAGGTGCATATAGCACGTCCGCTTTGTGTTCCTCAGCTGTAAGATTGGATTCTAAAGGTGAATATAGAACGTCTGCTTTGTGCTACTCGGGTGCAAGCTCGGACTCTTCAGGTGCATATAGCACGTCCGCTTTGTGTTCCTCAGCTGTGAGATTGGATTCATCAGGTGCATATAGCACGTCTGCTTTGTGTTCCTTGGGTGCAAGCTCGGACTCCTCAGGTGCATATAGCATGTCCAATTTGTGTTCCTCGGGTGCAAGCTTGGACTCTTCAGGTGCATATAGCACGTCCGCTTTGTGTTCCTCAGCTGTGAGATTGGATTCTAGAGGTGAATATAGAACGTCTGCTTTGTGCTCCTCGGGTGCAAGCTCGGACTCCTCAGGTGCATATAGCACGTCCGATTTGTGTTCCTCGGGTGCAAGCTCGGACTCTTCAGGTGCATATAGCACGTCCGCTTTGTGTTCCTCAGCTGTGAGATTGGATTCATCAGGTGCATATAGCACGTCTGCTTTGTGCTCCTCGGGTGCAAGCTCGGACTCTTCAGGTGCATCTACAACGTCCGCTTTGTGTTCCTCAGCTGTGAGATCGGATTCTAAAGGTGCATATAGCATGTCCGCTTTGTGTTCCTCAGCTGTAAGGTTGGATTCTGAAGGTGCAAATAGCACGTCCGCTTTGTGTTCCTCGTGCGTAAGCTCGGACTCTTCAGATGCAAATAGCACGTCCGCTTTGTGCTCCTCGTGTGCAAGCTCGGACTCTTCGGGTGCAAATAGCACGTCTGCTTTGTGCTCCTCGGCTGTGAGATTGGATTCTAAAGGTGCATATAGCAAGTCTGCTTTGTGCTCCTTGGGTGCAAGCTCGGACTTTTCAGGTGCAAATAGCACGTCTGCTTTGTGCTCCTCGGGTGCAAGCTCGGACTCTTCAGGTGCATATAGCACGTCTGCTTTGTGCTCCTCAGCTGTGAGGTTGGATTCTAAGGGTGCATATAGCACGTCTGCTTTGTGCTCCTCGGGTGCAAGCTCGGACTCTTCAGGTGCAAATAGCACGTCTGCTTTGTGTTCCTCAGCTGTGAGGTTGGATTCTAAGGGTGCATATAGCACGTCTGCTTTGTGCTCCTTGGGTGCAAGCTTGGACTCTTCAGGTGCAAATAGCACGTCCGCTTTGTGTTCCTCGTGTGCAAGTTCGGACTCTTCAGGTGCAAATAGCACGTCTGCTTTGTGCTCCTCGGGTGCAAGCTCGGACTCTTCAGGTGCATATAGCACGTCCGCTTTGTGTTCCTCAGCTGTGAGGTTGGATCCTATAGGTGCATATAGCACGTCTGCTTTGTGTTCCTCAGCTGTGAGATTGGATTCTAAAGGTGCATATAGCATGTCCGCTTTGTGTTCCTCAGCTGTGAGATCGGATTCTAAAGGTGCATATATAACGTCTGCTTTGTGCTCCTCGTGTGCAAGCTCGGACTCTTTAGGTGCAAATAGCACGTCTGCTTTGTGCTCCTCGTGTGCAAGCTCGGACTCTTTAGGTGCAAATAGCACGTCCGCTTTGTGTTCCTCAGCTGTGAGATTGGATTCATCAGGTGCATATAGCACGTCTGCTTTGTGCTTCTCGGGTGCAAGTTCGGATTCTTCAGGTGCATCTAGCACGTCCGCTTTGTGTTCCTCAGCTGTGAGACCGGATTCTAAAGGTGCATATAGCACGTCCGCTTTGTGTTCCTCAGCTGTAAGATTGGATTCTAAAGGTGAATATAGAACGTCTGCTTTGTGCTACTCGGGTGCAAGCTCGGACTCTTCAGGTGCATATAGCACGTCCGCTTTGTGTTCCTCAGCTGTGAGATTGGATTCATCAGGTGCATATAGCACGTCTGCTTTGTGTTCCTTGGGTGCAAGCTCGGACTCCTCAGGTGCATATAGCATGTCCAATTTGTGTTCCTCGGGTGCAAGCTTGGACTCTTCAGGTGCATATAGCACGTCCGCTTTGTGTTCCTCAGCTGTGAGATTGGATTCTAAAGGTGAATATAGAACGTCTGCTTTGTGCTCCTCGGGTGCAAGCTCGGACTCCTCAGGTGCATATAGCACGTCCGCTTTGTGTTCCTCAGCTGTGAGATTGGATTCATCAGGTGCATATAGCATGTCTGATTTGTGTTCCTCGGGTGCAAGCTCGGACTCCTCAGGTGCATATAGCACGTCAGCTTTGTGTTCCTCGGGTGCAAGCTCGGACTCTTCAGGTGCATATAGCACATCCGCTTTGTGTTCCTCAGCTGTGAGATTGGATTCATCAGGTGCATATAGCACGTCTGCTTTGTGTTCCTCGGGTGCAAGCTCGGACTCCTCAGGTGCATATAGCACGTCCGATTTGTGTTCCTCGGGTGCAAGCTCGGACTCTTCAGGTGCATATAGCACGTCCGCTTTGTGTTCCTCAGCTGTGAGATTGGATTCATCAGGTGCATATAGCACGTCTGCTTTGTGCTCCTCGGGTGCAAGCTCGGACTCTTCAGGTGCATCTACAACGTCCGCTTTGTGTTCCTCAGCTGTGAGATCGGATTCTAAAGGTGCATATAGCATGTCCGCTTTGTGTTCCTCAGCTGTAAGGTTGGATTCTAAAGGTGCAAATAGCACGTCCGCTTTGTGTTCCTCGTGCGTAAGCTCGGACTTTTCAGATTGAAATAGCACATCTGCTTTGTGCTCCTCGGGTGCAAGCTCGGACTCTTCAGGTGCAAATAGCACGTCCGCTTTGTGTTCCTCGTGTGCAAGCTCGGACTCTTCGGGTGCAAATAGCACGTCTGCTTTGTGCTCCTCGGCTGTGAGATTGGATTCTAAAGGTGCATATAGCAAGTCTGCTTTGTGCTCCTTGGGTGCAAGCTCGGACTTTTCAGGTGCAAATAGCACGTCTGCTTTGTGCTCCTCGGGTGCAAGCTCGGACTCTTCAGGTGCATATAGCACGTCTGCTTTGTGCTCCTCAGCTGTGAGGTTGGATTCTAAGGGTGCATATAGCACGTCTGCTTTGTGCTCCTCGGGTGCAAGCTCGGACTCTTCAGGTGCAAATAGCACGTCTGCTTTGTGTTCCTCAGCTGTGAGGTTGGATTCTAAGGGTGCATATAGCACGTCTGCTTTGTGCTCCTTGGGTGCAAGCTTGGACTCTTCAGGTGCAAATAGCACGTCCGCTTTGTGTTCCTCGTGTGCAAGTTCGGACTCTTCAGGTGCAAATAGCACGTCTGCTTTGTGCTCCTCGGGTGCAAGCTCGGACTCTTCAGGTGCATATAGCACGTCCGCTTTGTGTTCCTCAGCTGTGAGGTTGGATCCTATAGGTGCATATAGCACGTCTGCTTTGTGTTCCTCAGCTGTGAGATTGGATTCTAAAGGTGCATATAGCATGTCCGCTTTGTGTTCCTCAGCTGTGAGATCGGATTCTAAAGGTGCATATATAACGTCTGCTTTGTGCTCCTCGTGTGCAAGCTCGGACTCTTTAGGTGCAAATAGCACGTCTGCTTTGTGCTCCTCGTGTGCAAGCTCGGACTCTTTAGGTGCAAATAGCACGTCCGCTTTGTGTTCCTCAGCTGTGAGATTGGATTCATCAGGTGCATATAGCACGTCTGCTTTGTGCTTCTCGGGTGCAAGTTCGGATTCTTCAGGTGCATCTAGCACGTCCGCTTTGTGTTCCTCAGCTTTGAGACCGGATTCTAAAGGTGCATATAGCACGTCCGCTTTGTGTTCCTCAGCTGTAAGATTGGATTCTAAAGGTGAATATAGAACGTCTGCTTTGTGCTACTCGGGTGCAAGCTCGGACTCTTCAGGTGCATATAGCACGTCCGCTTTGTGTTCCTCAGCTGTGAGATTGGATTCATCAGGTGCATATAGCACGTCTGCTTTGTGTTCCTTGGGTGCAAGCTCGGACTCCTCAGGTGCATATAGCATGTCCAATTTGTGTTCCTCGGGTGCAAGCTTGGACTCTTCAGGTGCATATAGCACGTCCGCTTTGTGTTCCTCAGCTGTGAGATTGGATTCGAAAGGTGAATATAGAACGTCTGCTTTGTGCTCCTCGGGTACAAGCTCGGACTCCTCAGGTGCATATAGCACGTCCGCTTTGTGTTCCTCAGCTGTGAGATTGGATTCATCAGGTGCATATAGCATGTCTGATTTGTGTTCCTCGGGTGCAAGCTCGGACTCCTCAGGTGCATATAGCACGTCAGCTTTGTGTTCCTCGGGTGCAAGCTCGGACTCTTCAGGTGCATATAGCACATCCGCTTTGTGTTCCTCAGCTGTGAGATTGGATTCATCAGGTGCATATAGCACGTCTGCTTTGTGTTCCTCGGGTGCAAGCTCGGACTCCTCAGGTGCATATAGCACGTCCGATTTGTGTTCCTCGGGTGCAAGCTCGGACTCTTCAGGTGCATATAGCACGTCCGCTTTGTGTTCCTCAGCTGTGAGATTGGATTCATCAGGTGCATATAGCACGTCTGCTTTGTGCTCCTCGGGTGCAAGCTCGGACTCTTCAGGTGCATCTACAACGTCCGCTTTGTGTTCCTCAGCTGTGAGATCGGATTCTAAAGGTGCATATAGCATGTCCGCTTTGTGTTCCTCAGCTGTAAGGTTGGATTCTAAAGGTGCAAATAGCACGTCCGCTTTGTGTTCCTCGTGCGTAAGCTCGGACTCTTCAGATGCAAATAGCACATCTGCTTTGTGCTCCTCGGGTGCAAGCTCGGACTCTTCAGGTGCAAATAGCACGTCCGCTTTGTGTTCCTCGTGTGCAAGCTCGGACTCTTCGGGTGCAAATAGCACGTCTGCTTTGTGCTCCTCGGCTGTGAGATTGGATTCTAAAGGTGCATATAGCAAGTCTGCTTTGTGCTCCTTGGGTGCAAGCTCGGACTTTTCAGGTGCAAATAGCACGTCTGCTTTGTGCTCCTCGGGTGCAAGCTCGGACTCTTCAGGTGCATATAGCATGTCCGCTTTGTGTTCCTCAGCTGTGAGATTGGATCCTATAGGTGCATATAGCACGTCTGCTTTGTGTTCCTCAGCTGTGAAATTGGATTCTAAAGGTGCATATAGCACGTCCGCTTTGTGTTCCTCAGCTGTGAGATCGGATTCTAAAGGTGCATATAGCACGTCCGCTTTGTGTTCCTCAGCTGTAAGATTGGATTCTAAAGGTGAATATAGAACGTCTGCTTTGTGCTCCTCGGGTGCAAGCTCGGACTCTTTAGGTACATATAGCACGTCTGCTTTGTGTTCCTCAGGTGCAAGCTCGGACTCTTTAGGTGCAAATAGCACATCTGCTTTGTGTTCCTCAGCTGTGAGATTGTATACTATAGGTGAATATAGCACGTCTGCTTTGTGTTCCTCAGCTGTGAGATCGGATTCTAAAGGTGCATATAGCATGTCCGCTTTGTGTTCCTCAGCTGTAAGGTTGGATTCTAAAGCTGCATATAGCACGTCTGCTTTGTGCTCCTCGGGTGCAAGCTCGGACTCTTCAGGTGCAAATAGCACGTCCGCTTTGTGTTCCTCGTGCGTAAGCTCGGACTCTTCAGATGCAAATAGCACATCTGCTTTGTGCTCCTCGGGTGCAAGCTCGGACTCTTCAGGTGCAAATAGCACGTCCGCTTTGTGTTCCTCGTGTGCAAGCTCGGACTCTTCGGGTGCAAATAGCACGTCTGCTTTGTGCTCCTCGGCTGTGAGATTGGATTCTAAAGGTGCATATAGCAAGTCTGCTTTGTGCTCCTTGGGTGCAAGCTCGGACTTTTCAGGTGCAAATAGCACGTCTGCTTTGTGCTCCTCGGGTGCAAGCTCGGACTCTTCAGGTGCATATAGCATGTCCGCTTTGTGTTCCTCAGCTGTGAGATTGGATCCTATAGGTGCATATAGCACGTCTGCTTTGTGTTCCTCAGCTGTGAAATTGGATTCTAAAGGTGCATATAGCACGTCCGCTTTGTGTTCCTCAGCTGTGAGATCGGATTCTAAAGGTGCATATAGCACGTCCGCTTTGTGTTCCTCAGCTGTAAGATTGGATCCTAAAGGTGAATATAGAACGTCTGCTTTGTGCTCCTCGGGTGCAAGCTCGGACTCTTTAGGTACATATAGCACGTCTGCTTTGTGTTCCTCAGGTGCAAGCTCGGACTCTTTAGGTGCAAATAGCACATCTGCTTTGTGTTCCTCAGCTGTGAGATTGTATACTATAGGTGAATATAGCACGTCTGCTTTGTGTTCCTCAGCTGTGAGATCGGATTCTAAAGGTGCATATAGCATGTCCGCTTTGTGTTCCTCAGCTGTAAGGTTGGATTCTAAAGCTGCATATAGCACGTCTGCTTTGTGCTCCTCGGGTGCAAGCTCGGACTCTTCAGGTGCAAATAGCACGTCCGCTTTGTGTTCCTCGTGCGTAAGCTCGGACTCTTCAGATGCAAATAGCACATCTGCTTTGTGCTCCTCGGGTGCAAGCTCGGACTCTTCAGGTGCAAATAGCACGTCCGCTTTGTGTTCCTCGTGTGCAAGCTCGGACTCTTTAGGTGCAAATAGCACGTCTGCTTTGTGTTCCTCAGCTGTGAGATTGTATACTATAGGTGAATATAGCACGTCTGCTTTGTGTTCCTCAGCTGTGAGATCGGCTTCTAAAGGTGCATATAGCACGTCCGCTTTGTGTTCCTCAGCTGTAAGATTAGATTCTAAAGGTGCATATAGCACGTCTGCTTTGTGCTCCTCAGCTGTGAGATTGGATTCTAAAGGTGCATATAGCACGTCTGTTTTGTGCTCCTTGGGTGCAAGCTTGGACTCTTCAGGTGCAAATATTACATCTGCTTTGTGCTCCTCGGGTGCCAGCTTGGACTCTTCAGGTGCAAATAGCACGTCTGCTTTGTGCTCCTCGGGTGCAAGCTCGGACTCTTTAGGTGCAAATAGCACGTCTGCTTTGTGTTCCTCAGCTGTGAGATTGGATTCTAAAGGGTGCATATAGCACGTCTGCTTTGTGTTCCTCGGGTGCAAGCTCGGACTCTTCAGGTGCATATAGCACGTCCACTTTGTGTTCCTCAGCTGTGAGATCGGATTCTAAAGGTGCATATAGCACGTCCGCTTTGCGTTCCTCAGCTGTGAGATTAGATTCTAAAGGTGAATATAGAACGTCTGCTTTGTGCTCCTTGGGTGCAAGCTTGGACTCTTTAGGTGCAAATAGCACGTCCGCTTTGTGTTCCTCAGCTGTGAGATTGGATTTATAAGGTGCATATAGCAAGTCTGATTTGTGTCCCTCGGGTGCAAGCTCGGACTCCTCAGGTGCATATAGCACGTCCGCTTTGTGTGCCTCGGGTGCAAGCTCGGACTCTTCAGGTGCAAATAGCACGTCCGCTTTGTGTGCTTCGGGTGCAAGCTCGGACTCTTCAGGTGCATATAGCACGTCCGCTTTGTGTACCTCAGCTGTGAGATTGGATTCATCAGGTGCATATAGCACGTCTGCTTTGTGTTCCTTGGGTGCAAGCTCGGACTCCTCAGGTGCATATAGCATGTCCGATTTGTGTTCCTTGGGTGCAAGCTCGGACTCCTCAGGTGCATATAGCACATCCGCTTTGTGTTCCTCAGCTGTGAGATTGGATTCTAAAGGTGAATATAGAACGTCTGCTTTGTGCTCCTCGGGTGCAAGCTCGGACTCTTTAGGTGCAAATAGCATGTCCGCTTTGTGTTCCTCAGCTGTGAGATTGGATTCATCAGGTGCATATAGCATGTCTGATTTGTGTTCCTCGGGTGCAAGCTCGGACTCCTCAGGTGCATATAGCACGTCCGCTTTGTGTTCCTCGGGTGCAAACTCGGACTCTTCAGGTGCATATAGCACATCCGCTTTGTATTCCTCAGCTGTGGGATTGCATTTATCAGGTGCATATAGCACGTCTGCTTTGTGCTCCTCGGGTGCAAGCTCGGACTCTTCAGGTGCATCTACAACGTCCGCTTTGTGTTCCTCAGCTGTGAGATCGGATTCTAAAGGTGCATATAGCACGTCTGCTTTGTGTTCCTCAGCTGTGAGATTGGATCCTATAGGTGCATATAGCACGTCTGCTTTGTGTTCCTCAGCTGTGAGATTGGATTCTAAAGGTGTATATAGCACGTCCGCTTTGCGTTCCTCAGCTGTGAGATTGGATTCTAAAGGTGAATATAGAACGTCTACTTTGTGCTCCTCGGGTGCAAGCTCGGACTCTTCAGGTGCATATAGCACGTCCGATTTGTGTTCCTCGGGTGCAAGCTCGGACTCTTCAGGTGCATATAGCACGTCCGCTTTGTGTTCCTCAGCTGTGAGATCGGATTCTTGACTATTGTAGTTTCAATGTGCAACCTTCCTTGCCCGTACCCATCCGATATTTCCCTTCCCCCTTAACCACTTCCTGACCGCCCACCGCAGGTATACGTCGGCACTTTAGAGATGGATATGTCGGTAACGGCCGCAGCTGCTGCCACAACCGAGATATCCATCTCTTCTGTGGGCGGTCGGGTAAACGATAATGGCGGTCTCCGCGGCGGAATCGCCGCAAGATCGCCGTTATCGGTGGCGGACGAGCGTCCCCCCCCCTCCCGCTGCGCTCCCGCGCTCTCCGCCGCTTACCGGAGCCGTCGGTAGCGGCGGAGGCGATCGGGTGCGCTCGTCTGGTCAGCGGGGATGCGAGTGAGGGAAAAAATTTCCCTCGTCCATCCCCGTAGCTCTGCTGGGCGGAAGTGACGTCAAACGTCAGTTCCAAACAGCGTCTTAAAGAGACATATTTTTTTAAATGTCATTTGAAAAATTACATTTAAAATTTTTTTTTTTTTTTTTTGCATTTTAGCCTAAATATGAGATCTGAGGTCTTTTTGACCCCAGATCTCATATTTAAGAGGACCTGTCATGCTTTTTTCTATTACAAGGGATGTTTACATTCCTTGTAATAGGAATAAAAGTGATAATTTTTTATTTATTTTTTTCTTAGTGTTAAAAATTGGTAAAATTAATACAAATAAATACGAAAACAAAAAAAAAATTTTTTAAATCGCCCCTTTACGACGAGCTCGCGCACAGAAGCGAACGCATACGCGAGTAGCGCCCGCATATGAAAACGGTGTTCAAACCACACAAGTGAGGTATCGCCGCGATCGTTAGAGCGAGAGCAATAATTCTAGCCCTAGACCTCCTCTGTATCTCAAAAAATGCAACCTGTAGAATTTTTTAAACATCGCCTATCGAGATTTTTAAGGGTAAAAGTTTGACGCCATGCCACGAGCGGGCGCAATTTTTAAGCGTGACATGTTGGGTATCATTTTACTCGGCGTAACATTATCTTTCACAATATGTAAAAAAATTGGGCCAAATTTATTGTTGTCTTATTTTTTAATTAAAAAAAGTGAATTTTTTCCAAAAAAAGTGCGCTTGTAAGACCGCTGCGCAAATACGGTTTAACAAAAAGTATTGCAATGACTGCCATTTTATTCTCTAGAGTGTTTGAAAAAAAAATATATAATGTTTGGGGGTTTTAAGTAATTTTATAGCAAAAAAAAATGTTTTAGTCTCGTAAACACCGAATCTGAAAAACAGGCCCGCGGCTAAAGTGGTTAAACAACACCACCCTTTTTCCCCTCCCCCATTACCTTCTTTTCCAGTAACAAGACCGACACAGTATATTGGAATACAATTGGCCACAACAGCCATTTTATTTTATAACCAAATTAAATATATTAACCAAATCTTAGATAATAGGAATTTCCAACAATTCCAACTTTATTATTAACAATCTTTACCAAAACACTTTTTACTATTAACACCAGCCCCTATTGGTCTTTGACGGTAACCCCCATTAACCCTTTCCTTTTTACCACCGCACTGCGGTACTATTTTACCATACCAAGGCCCCCAGCCGACTCCAGCTCAGAGACACCCCTTTTTAACCCACGGTGCACCGTCACCGTATTACAGCAGACACCGTTCCACTGCAATAACCCCATACAGGGCCCATCCCACCGATGAGCCCCCCGAACCATTTCCATTCCATCAGTTAACTGTCACCATCAAAGACCAAGGACACCGCCTCCTCTGTCATGACGAACCTTTTCCAAACCTGCAAAATAAGAAAACAAACGCACAACACAACATCAAACAACACAAGGGAGGGTGGGTGGGAAAACCTGCCTCCCTGTGTCTAAACTTCCTGCCGTGTGCACGCGGCAGGCCCCGCCCCTTAAATATATATTACTCCTCCCCTCCCTGAAAATGATCCTACAGCCACTCCCCTGAAGGCACCTCCCTACCTTAACCCTTTTGTTGCTCCTGATTCCACCCAGTCATGGCCAGCCCTCCGTTATTTTCTCTCTGTCATTGTCACTCCGGGCTTCACTTGACTATTGTAGTTTCAATGTGCAACCTTGTCCGTACCCATCCCATATTTCCCTTCCCCCTTAAACAACACCACCCTTTTTCCCCTCCCCCATTACCTTCTTTCCCAGTAACAAGACCGACACAGTATATTGGAGTAAAATTGGCCACAACAGCCATTTTATTTTATAACCAAATTAAATATATTAACCAAATCTTAGATAATAGGAATTTCCAACAATTCCAACTTTATTATTAACAATCTTTACCAAAACACTTTTTACTATTAACACCAGCCCCTATTGGTCTGTGATGGTAACCCCCATTAACCCTTTCCTTTTTACCACCGCACTGCGGTACTATTTTACCATACCATGGCCCCCAGCCGACTCCAGCTCGGAGACACCCCTTTTTAACCCATGGTGCACCGTCACCGTATTACAGCAGACACCGTTCCACTGCAATAACCCCATACGGGCCCATCCCACCGATGAGCCCCCCGAACCATTTCCATTCCATCAGTTAACTGTCACCATCAGCCCAGGTTCACACTGGGCTGCGGGAGTGAAGCCGTGCGAGTTCAGCTGAACTCGCACGATTTCACTCCCGCTGGCAGTCCCGATTTCAGCCCGCGATTTAAGAGACATCTGTGCAGGTTTCTGCACAGATGTCAATGTAATTCGCGGGCTGAAATCGCAAAAAGTAGTGCAGAGACTACTTTTTGAAATCGGTGCAGCGCCGCAGATGCAGCGTCGCGCCGATTAGGACACTGCCATTGCCGGCAATTTGCGGCAAAATCCACCGTTTTGACATTATTATTATTATTATTATTAAAAAGTGTTTAATATCGCGCCCGTCTTACCCATAGGGCCTCGAAGCGCCAAACGCAAAAGTACACATCACCCATAGCAGAGAACAAAAGTCGGCACCGCAACAATTAAAAGGGGTACTAAGAAGGGAGAAACCTAGTATAACATGAGAAGGACTCAAGACACCCCTCTACTGATTCAGCCATAGGCTTGGGTAAACAGGTGGGTTTTAAGTTTGCGACGGAAAGCCAGGAGATTGCTAACCTGTCTAATCGGCAGGGGGATGCTGTTCCAAAATTTTGCCCCCTGGACGGAAAAAGAGCGACCTCCTCGACGAGCCTTCCTAAAGCGAGGCACCATAAAATCCAGGGAGGTACTGGAACGGAGGGGGCGGGAAGGGACGTATTTGATGAATCTTGCACGGAGGTAGCCTGGACCCGAACCATAGAATACCCTGTGCATAATACAACCAGTCTTGAACAATATCCGTTTTGAGATAGGAAGCCAATGCAGGGCGACAAGAGAGGGGGTGATATGCTCTCTACGGGAAGCCCCCGTGAGTAGCCGCGCAGCTGCATTTTGGACAAGCTGGAGTCTATGCAGGTTGTTATTAGGAAGTCCTAGATACAGGGCATTACAATAGTCCAGGCGACTAGCGATCGTGGCAGAGACAACCGTTTTTTTGCTGGGGTGGTCAATGAATCGAAATAACACCCTCAGAAGTTTAAGATGGAAGTGGCAGGTGCTTACCACCTTGCTTATCTGGGGGATCAGAGTCAACCGGGAGTCCAGGATGACTCCCAAGTCCCTGACCTGGGTGGCTCTCTCGGGAACGCTGCCAAACTCCGAGGGCCATTGGGGCAGTGTAGGGGCCAGACTCAAGTCACTGAAGGTAATACAATCGGTCTTACTATTGTTTAACTTCAGAGAGTTGGCACACATCCACTGATCGATCTCCCGAAGGCAAGCGGCCAGGGTTTCGGGAGCAACTTCACCATGTTTGAATTTAAAGTAAAGCTGCGTGTCATCGGCATAGACATGGAACTGGAGATTGTGATGCCTGATGAGGTCAGCCAGTGGCCTCACATAGATGTTGAACAGGACTGGAGATAAAGCCGAGCCCTGTGGAACTCCACAGGAGAGGGGGAGGTCAGCTGATTGGAAAACCCCCAGCTGTACTCGCTGCGTCCTCTCCTGGAGAAAGGAGGCCATCCATACCAAGGCTTGACCTTCTAGTCTGGCAAACTGGAAAAAGTGCTGGTGCAAAGTAATGATCGTCTGCTGGGGTGATCTTATTAGGACCCACTGCCCGCTCACCCAGGGAGGAGGGGAGTCTCTGGCCCTATAGCCGGCGCAGTGGGGCTCTGTGTTTTAAACAAGGGCTTAACAAGCCCCGCCCAGAGTGGTGAAATGCCGATCCCGCCCACAATGTCTCTAGTCACTGGTGATCGCCTTCAGATGGGGTGATTTGCTGGAAGGTGCTGTGCTCAGGTGAGCAATTCAAACTGGAAAAAGTGCTGGTGCAAAGTAATGATCGTCTGCTGGGGTGATCTTCTTATTAGGACCCACTGCCCGCTCACCCAGGGAGGAGGGGAGTCTCTGGCCCTATAGCCGGCGCAGTGGGGCTCTGTGTTTTAAACAAGGGCTTAACAAGCCCCGCCCAGAGTGGTGAAATGCCGATCCCGCCCACAATGTCTCTAGTCACTGGTGATCGCCTTCAGATGGGGTGATTTGCTGGAAGGTGCTGTGCTCAGGTGAGCAATTCAAACTGGAAAAAGTGCTGGTGCAAAGTAATGATCGTCTGCTGGGGTGATCTTCTTATTAGGACCCACTGCCCGCTCACCCAGGGAGGAGGGGAGTCTCTGGCCCTATAGCCGGCGCAGTGGGGCTCTGTGTTTTAAACAAGGGCTTAACAAGCCCCGCCCAGAGTGGTGAAATGCCGATCCCGCCCACAATGTCTCTAGTCACTGGTGATCGCCTTCAGATGGGGTGATTTGCTGGAAGGTGCTGTGCTCAGGTGAGCAATTCAAACTGGAAAAAGTGCTGGTGCAAAGTAATGATCGTCTGCTGGGGTGATCTTCTTATTAGGACCCACTGCCCGCTCACCCAGGGAGGAGGGGAGTCTCTGGCCCTATAGCCGGCGCAGTGGGGCTCTGTGTTTTAAACAAGGGCTTAACAAGCCCCGCCCAGAGTGGTGAAATGCCGATCCCGCCCACAATGTCTCTAGTCACTGGTGATCGCCTTCAGATGGGGCGATTTGCTGGAAGGTGCTGTGCTCAGGTGAGCAATTCAAACTGGAAAAAGTGCTGGTGCAAAGTAATGATCGTCTGCTGGGGTGATCTTCTTATTAGGACCCACTGCCCGCTCACCCAGGGAGGAGGGGAGTCTCTGGCCCTATAGCCGGCGCAGTGGGGCTCTGTGTTTTAAACAAGGGCTTAACAAGCCCCGCCCAGAGTGGTGAAATGCCGATCCCGCCCACAATGTCTCTAGTCACTGGTAAACGCCTTCAGATGGGGTGATTTGCTGGAAGGTGCTGTGCTCAGGTGAGCAATTCAAACTGGAAAAAGTGCTGGTGCAAAGTAATGATCGTCTGCTGGGGTGATCTTCTTATTAGGACCCACTGCCCGCTCACCCAGGGAGGAGGGGAGTCTCTGGCCCTATGACATGCCAAATCGCATGTCAAAACGCACCAGTGTGAACCAGGGCTCAAAGACCAAGGACACCGCCACAGCCCGTAATGGAAAACCCCCTTTTCCTTACGGGCCCCTCCACACCCGCAGGGCCCTCTGAATACCCTCCTGTACACCTAGCATCCACAAATCCGTACCCATGTCAGTTAGGTGAACACCATCCCTGAGCAGGTACAGCCCCACATTCAACTCCAACTCCCTGTGCCGGACCACTAACCCCCCCCGTGCTGAGCCACAAACCTCCCAAGAACCTTATTCACCTTAATTCTCCCCTTATTGACCCGATCCACGGACCTTGCCATGCGCCACGTGGTTCGCACAACAATATCCGACCAGATGATCAACATTTTTGGGAAGGATGCCCGCAATGTTAAGACATCCGCCTTAACCGCCGACATCAAATCCCCTATCGGCCGAATCCCCAGACCGTTCCCCCCGACGTGTAACAGCAACACATCCGGGGGTCGGTCGAGCTGAGCAAAGCGCTGTACTTCTGGCAGCACCCTAACCGTAGCCTCCCTTCTGGAAATTCCCAACTGCCTTCCTCCCGGCTTACCATCTGCCCTCCTGGCCCCCCTACAAACCTAAGAATGCCCCATGATCCACACGAGGCATGCTTGCTTTCCATCTGAAAAACAAAACCATATCCATAACCATTAATGAACAGAAAACCCCCCCCACAACCACTATCCGGGCATTTTTTAAGCATTCGTCCTCCGTCCCCCCTTACTCACCAAGCACCAGATGCGGGCGTACGTAAGAGCAGAATCGCCTTGATTCCCACCTCCCAATCCTTTTTACTGCCGCCTCATCCAACCCACACCGGGCCGCCTCGGTCGCCGCCCCGATACGGAAGGAGTGCGAGGCAAATAATCGCTCATCCAACCCCGCTTTCCTTAAACATTTTTTAAAAATCGCTATAAATTGGAAGCGCGATAAAAACGAACCGTCTTCATGCATCCAGCACGGCCCACTACACCCAGGGCGAACTCGTAAAAATTCCCTCGCCACCCTTACCGGACACATATCTGAACCCGGTAGCGGATACAAGAACACATCCACCCCTTTACCCCTCTGATCCGTCTTCGACCGCCTCAGCCGGAAAACCACCCTTTCTTCCGACGCCCGTACATCTTCCATCAAAAAACCACCGGCCACCCTTTTTGAGGGACTGACTATCTCCCCCACTCGAAACGCCCCAAAAAATGCTACTGAAAAAACTGCCCGAAACAGCCGTACTTCGTATTCCGATGCACAAACGTCCCCCAAAACTCCAAAAATCCTGTGCAAAATTAAAAAGGACACTGGCCTCCTTGTATCCCAACACTGATGCCCCTTCCTGTAACCCTTAACTGCCTGCTTCACCCAAAATATTTTTGTGAGATCCCCCCGACCTTCCAATTTGAACTAAAATGCCAAGGCCGCTAATTTTTTCTCTAGGGAAGACACAGACCTGCCCTTCTCCATGTGCCTCGTCACAAAATATACCACCAACCAACCCATTTGTTCCACTTCTAGCTCTGCTTCCGCCAGCCGTCTCAAACCAGCCCATTCCTCCCATACCTTTGAGTACGTGGTCCACGTCTGCCCACTCACCGACCTCTTGATCCACTCTGCTGCTACTCCAATGCAAGTCCCCACATCCACCCCGGGCAAGGGACCCCGTCCGCATGTGCCCCCGGTGCCAGCTCCCTGAACCTGTCCCACTGAAACCGAGACAAAGCATCAGCGAGTCTGTTGTCTACTCCCGGGATGTGCACCGCATACAGAAATATATTCCATTGCAAACAGCGCAACACGAGATGGCGCAGTAACCAAACCACCGGTAATGATGAACCGGAAATCCGATTAATGACCTGGACCACACCCATGTTGTCGCAGTTCAACCTGATTTTTAAATCCCTGCATTCTGCACCCCATAGCTCGATCGCTACCACCACCGGGAACAGCTCCAGCAGCACCAGGTTTTTCTCGAAACCCGCCGCCAGCCAAGACTCCGGCTACGCCTCCGCGCTCCATCGCCCCTTGAAAAAGGCCCCATAGCCCGTGGACCCGGCCGCGTCAGTAACTAAGTCCAAATCAAAGTTGCTGACGGGCCCAGACATCCAAATTGCCCTCCCATTGTACGTCTCCAGAAACGTGTGCCATACCTGCAAATCAGCCTTCAGCTCCCCCGTTAGGCGGATGTAATGTGTGGGCACCCTTACACCCGCCGTTGCTGCCGACAGCCTTCGGCAGAAGACTCTTCCCATAGGGATGATGCAGCAGGCAAAATTCAACTTGCCCAACAAGGACAGCAAAGCCCGCAACTGAACCTTGTCCCGCCCCAGCATCCCCCGAATCTCCAGCCGAAGATTCACCACTTTGTCTACCGGAAGCCTACATTCCATCGCCTCGGAATCGATCATTATACCTAAAAAACTCAACGCTGTGGTCGGGCCCTCCGTCTTGTCGGCCGCCAATGGCACTCCAAACCTGTCCGCCACGTGCTGCAACGTTCCCAACAAGATCGCACACACATTAGCTGACGTAGGACCCGCACACAGAAAGTCATCCAGGTAATGAATAACCGAATCCAAGCCTGCTACATCCCTGACCACCCACTCCAGGAAGGAACTAAACGTTTCGAACAACGCGCAGGAGATCGAGCAGCCCATCAGCAAGCATCGATCCACGTAAAACTCCTCCTGCCACCAGCAACCCAACAGCCGGAAACTGTCCGGGTGCACCGGCAGCAAGCGAAACGCCGCCTCGATGTCCGATTTCGCCATCAGGGCCCCCTTTCCGTAGCGCCGCACCGCCGCGTCAAAAGACGTGTACGACACCGTGCATGCCCCAGGGTCTATAGCATCATTCACTGACCCCCCTTTGGAAAGGACAGGTGGTGAATGAGGCGAAACTTGTTTGGCTCCTTCTTGGGTACCACCCCCAAAGGCGACACCACCAAATCCGGCAATGGCGCCTCCGTAAATGGTCCCGCCATCCTACCCAACTCTACCTCCTTCGCTAATTTTGCTGCTACCATAGCCTGGTTCTCCAAGGCAGACCGCAGATTCCTAGCCAAGGGAGGCACCTTCGACAAAGAACAGGGAATGACAAAACCCTCGGAAAACCCCGCCGCGAGCAGCCGCGCCGCCGCCCTGTCCGGGTACCTATTTAGAAAAGGTCTCATCCTTTCCTCCCTCACTGGCGTTGCCCCCTTTGTTAGCAGCATCCCCCGCCCGCTTTCCTTTTTTGAAGCACCGCGACAGGGGGTGATTACCCCCGCATCCGGAGCACTCGTGCTTAAAACGACAGGTTCCCCCAAACTTGCAGGAACCCTCGTTATACTGCCAACATACCCCACATTTTTTCCCGGCCGGCGATCCAGAGGTGGTGGTACCCCCGGCCCCCGCCATGAAAAAACGGAGTATTCGTCCTGGGCGCGGACATCATCCGCATCCACAAACTAATATCCTTGTGGTCCCATCGCAGCGTAGGGCGTACGGCCCGCCGCTGGCGAAACTGCTCATCATATCTCAACCACCCAGTCCCCCCATATACCCGATATGCTTCACCTATAGCGTCCATATAACCAAAAAGCGCAGAACAATGTTCCGGGCTCTTCTCCCCTATGACACTAGCCATGATAGCAAACGCTTTCCACCAATTGCTGAATGTGCATGAAATCAACCTGTAATGTCTCTTCTCCTCATCCTCCTTTTTTGAACTGTCTGGCTTCACCCTATCTAAATTGAACTTCTCCAATGGCAATAAGGAAAATATCTCCACATACTCACCTTTCTCGATTTTTTTTCCCTAACCTTCTGCTTCAAATGAGCCCCCAGCGGGCCATCAAAGCATACATATACTTCACTTCTTGCCGAATCTGCCATCCGCACTACGTCTGTCCTGACCCCCCCGGTCTTCTCACCCCCAGCATCACTACCGAAACTGACATCCTGCAGCACCCCAGTACCCCCCACCGCCGGGGCAGTTGCCCCATCAGTCACGAGAACTCCCCCCCGTCTGATCCTCCAAGCCAAGGAGCAGCCAGGGACGGCGTGCCCGACCCTCCCCCTCCGGTAAAACGCTGCATCAAATCCCTCAAACCGCCCAACAAATCCTGCAAGCCCCCAGGGGAACCCTGGGCAGCAGGTGAAACTCCCGCCACCACGGGGGCCCCGGTTGGCGGCAAACAATTAGCCCCCCCAAGAACAGGAGGACCTTCACCCCCCACCCCCAACAATGTACATAACATGGCAGCAAAATCCCCATAGGAAATATTAGTGGACTTACCAGGCTGGCCGGGAATGTCCCCCACAGCCGACACCGGCACCTCCACCGCAGGCGATCCTTCCACACGAACATCCTCCTCCGATCCAGATGCCTCCCCCTCCGAACGATCTTCCGAGGCCGGCGTCCTCGGCGATGTCTGCCTCCCAGGCGCAGGAGGCCTGGAGGCCGCAGATCCCAGCCTTCCGGCGGATCGTCCTCTCCCACTGGACCCGGCCGTGGACGTCTCTCCTCTCCTGCTCCCCCCGATGGACCTCCGATCTGGGGACTCCGGCCTCCCCCCTGCACCGAAACCGGTGGTCATGATCCTGGATGACCCCCTGGCTGTTCCTCTGCTTTTGCCCCGACGCGATCCCCCCCGAGCCGTACTAGCAGTGGAGGGGGGGACCGATCGCTCTGAACTGCTCCGCCGCGTGTCTGAACTTCGGGCGCCATTTCGGCCTGAAGCCCCGCCCACCAGGTCCCGCTCCGCCGTCGATTCATCTCTGCCCTTACCTCCGACCGCAGCATGTTGTCGCTTGGCCGGAGGTAAGGGCCCGTGTCGTCCCTGGGGCTCTTACTAGGCCGATGGGGCCTGCTGGTGGGGGTAGGCGAATAACGCTCCGGTGGTCGCGACCACCGAGCGTGTGGGGACCCCCGCGATCCGGCCTGTGACCCCCCCCGCCTCTTCCACCAAAAGGTCCCCCACCTGTGCCTTGAGCCATCCTGGCTCCTTGCTGGCTGCCGCGGCTCTCAGCCGCGCCAAAACTAAATCTACGTCCATGCTTGCTAGGCCCGAGTCCAGGGAGCAGAGAAAGAAAACCTGCCTCCCTGTGTCTAAACTTTCTGCCGTGTGCACGCGGCAGGCCCCGCCCCTTAAATATATATCACTCCTCCCCTCCCTGAAAATGATCCTACAGCCACTCCCCTGAAGGCACCTCCCTACCTTAACCCTTTTGTTGCTCCTGATTCCACCCAGTCATGGCCAGCCCTCCGTTATTTTCTCTCTGTCATTGTCACTCCGGGCTTCACTAAAGGTGCATATAGCACGTCCGCTTTGTGTTCCTCAGCTTTAAGATTGGATTCTAAAAGTGCATATAGCACGTCTGCTTTGTGTTCCTCAGGTGCAAGCTCGGACTCTTCAGGTGCAAATAGCACATCTGCTTTGTGTTCCTCAGCTGTGAGATTGGATTCTAAAGGTGCATATAGCACGTCTGTTTTGTGCTCCTTGGGTGCAAGCTTGGACTCTTCAGGTGCAAATAGCACGCCCGCTTTGTGTTCCTCGTGCGTAAGCTCGGACTCTTCAGGTGCAAATAGCACATCTGCTTTGTGCTCCTCGGTTGCAAGCTCGGACTCTTCAGGTGCAAATAGCACGTCCGCTTTGTGTTCCTCGTTTGCAAGCTCGGACTCCTCGGGTGCAAATAGCACGTCTGCTCTGTGTTCCTCGGGTGCAAGCTCGGACTCTTCAGGTGCATATAGCACGTCTGCTTTGTGTTTCTCAGGTTCAAGCTCGGACTCTTCAGGTGCATATAGCACGTCTGCTTTGTGTTCCTTAGCTGTGAGATTGGATCCTTCAGGTGCAAATAGCATGTCCGCTTTGTGCTCCTCAAGTGCAAGCTTGGACTCTTCAGGTGCATATAGCACGTCTGCTTTGTGTTCCTCAGCTGTGAGATTGGATTCTAAAGGTGCATATAGCACGTCCGCTTTGTGCTCCTCGGGTGCAAGCTCGGACTCCTCAGGTGCATATAGCACGTCTGCTTTGTGTTCCTCAGCTGTGAGATTGGATTCTAAAGGTGCATATAGCACGTCTGCTTTGTGTTCCTCAAGTGCAAGCTTGGACTCTTCAGGTGCATATAGCACGTCTGCTTTGTGTTCCTCAGCTGTGAGATCGGATTCTAAAGGTGCATATAGCACGTCCGTTTTGTGTTCCTCAGCTGTGAGATTGGATTCTAAAGGTGAATATAGAACGTCTGCTTTGTGCTCTTCGGGTGCAAGCTCGGGCTCCTCAGGTGCATATAGCACGTCCGCTTTGTGTTCCTCAGCTGTGAGATCGGATTCTAAAGGTGCATATAGCACGTCCGCTTTTTGTGTTCCTCAGCTGTAAGCTCGGATTCTAAAGGTGCATATAGCACGTCTGCTTTGTGCTCCTTGGGTGCAAGCTTGGACTCTTCAGGTGCAAATAGCACGTCCGCTTTGTGCTCCTCGGGTGCAAGCTCGGACTCTTCAGGTGCAAATAGCAGGTCTGCTCTGTGTTCCTCGGGTGCAAGCTCGGACTCTTCAGGTGCATATAGCACGTCTGCTTTGTGTTCCTCAGGTTCAAGCTCGAACTATTCAGGTGCATATAGCACGTCTGCTTTGTGTTCCTTAGCTGTGAGATTGGATTCTAAAGGTGCATATAGCACGTCTGTTTTGTGCTCCTTGGGTGCAAGCTCGGACTCTTCAGGTGCATATAGCACGTCTGCTTTGTGTACCTTAGCTGTGAGATTGGATTCTTCAGGTGCAAATAGCATGTCCGCTTTGTGTTCCTCAGCTGTGAGATTGGATTCTAAGGGTGCATATAGCACCTCTGCTTTGTGCTCCTCGGGTGCAAGCTCGGACTCTTCAGGTGCAAATAGCACGTCCGATTTGTGTTCCTAGGGTGCAAGCTCGGACTCTTCAGGTGCACATAGAACATCTGCTTTGTGTTCCTCAGGTTCAAGCTCGGACTCTTCAGGTGCATATAGCACGTCTGCTTTGTGTACCTTAGCTGTGAGATTGGATTCTTCAGGTGCAAATAGCATGTCCGCTTTGTGTTCCTCAGCTGTGAGATTGGATCCTAAGGGTGCATATAGCACGTCTTCTTTGTGCTCCTTGGGTGCAAGCTTGGACTCTTCAGGTGCAAATAGCACGTCCGCTTTGTGTTCCTCGGGTGCAAGCTCGGACTCTTCGGGTGCAAATAGCACGTCTGCTTTGTGTTCCTCGGGTGCAAGCTCGGACTCTTTAGGTGCAAATAGCACGTCCGCTTTGTGTTCCTCGGGTGCAAGCTTGGACTCTTTAGGTGCAAATAGCACATCTGCTTTGTGTTCCTCAGCTGTGAGATTGGATTCTAAAAGGTGCATATAGCACGTCTGCTTTGTGTTCCTCAGCTGCGAGATTGGATTCTAAAGGGTGCATATAGCACGTCTGCTTTGTGTTCCTCGGGTGCAAGCTCGGACTCTTCAGGTGCATATAGCACGTCCGCTTTGTGTTCCTCAGCTGTGAGATTGGATTCTAAAGGGTGCATATAGCACGTCTGCTTTGTGTTCCTCAGCTGTGAGATTGGATTCTAAAGGGTGCATATAGCACGTCTGCTTTGTGTTCCTTGGGTGCAAGCTCGGACTCTTCAGGTGCATATAGCACGTCCGCTTTGTGTTCCTCAGCTGTGAGATCGGATTCTAAAGGTGCATATAGCACGTCCGCTTTGTGTTCCTCAGCTGTGAGATTGGATTCTAAAGGTGAATATAGAACGTCTGCTTTGTGCTCCTCGGGTGCAAGATCGGATTCTGAAGGTGCATATAGCACGTCTGCTTTGTGTTCCTCAGCTGTGAGATTGGATTCTAAAGGGTGCATATAGCACGTCTGCTTTGTGCTCCTTGGGTGCAAGCTCAGACTCTTCAGGTGCATATAGCTTGTCCGCTTTGTGTTCCTCAGCTGTGAGATTGGATTCTAAAGGTGCATATAGCACGTCTGCTTTGTGCTCCTTGGGTGCAAGCTTGGACTCTTCAGGTGCAAATAGCACATGTGCTTTGTGCTCCTCGGGTGCAAGCTCGGACTCTTCAGGTGCAAATAGCACGTCCGCTTTGTGTTCCTCGTGTGCAAGCTCGGACTCTTCGGGTGCAAATAGCACGTCTGCTTTGTGCTCCTCGGGTGCAAGCTCGGACTCTTCAGGTGCAAATAGCACGTCTGCTCTGTGTTCCTCGGGTGCAAGCTCGGACTCTTCAGGTGCATATAGCACGTCTGCTTTGTGTTCCTCAGGTTCAAGCTCGGACTCTTCAGGTGCATATAGCACGTCTGCTTTTTGTTCCTTAGCTGTGAGATTGGATCCTTCAGGTGCAAATAGCACGTTCGCTTTGTGTTCCTCAGCTGTGAGATTGGATTCATCAGGTGCATATAGCACGTCTGTTTTGTGCTCCTTGGGTGCAAGCTTCGACTCTTCAGGTGCAAATAGCACGTCCGCTTTGTGTTCCTCGTGTGCAAGCTCAGACTCTTTAGGTGCAAATAGCACGTCCGTTTTGTGTTCCTCAGCTGTGAGATTGGATTCATCAGGTGCATATAGCACGTCTGCTTTGTGTTCCTCGGGTGCAAGCTCAGACTCCTCAGGTGCATATAGCACGTCCGCTTTGTGTTCCTCGGGTACAAGCTCGGACTCTTCAGGTGCATATATCACGTCCGCTTTGTGTTCCTCAGCTGTGAGATCGGATTCTAAAGGTGCATATAGCACGTCCGCTTTGTGTTCCTCGGGTACAAGCTCGGACTCTTCAGGTGCATATATCACGTCCGCTTTGTGTTCCTCAGCTGTGAGATTGGATTCTAAAGGTGAATATAGAACGTCTGCTTTGTGCTCCTCGGGTGCAAGCTCGGACTCCTCAGGTGCATATAGCACGTCCGCTTTGTGTTCCTCAGCTGTGAGATTGGATTCTAAAGGTGCATATAGCACGTCTGCTTTGTGCTCCTCGGGTGCAAGCTCGGACTCTTTAGGTGCAAATAGCACGTCTGCTTTGTGTTCCTCAGCTATGAGATTGGATTCTATAGGTGCATATAGCACGTCTGCTTTGTGTTTCTCAGCTGTGAGATCGGATTCTAAAGGTGCATATAGCACGTCCGCTTTGTGCTCCTCGGGTGCAAGCTCGGACTCTTCAGGTGCATATAGCACGTCCACTTTGTGTTCCTCAGCTGTGAGATTGGATTCTAAAGGTGCATATAGCACGTCTGCTTTGTGCTCCTTGGGTGCAAGCTTGGACTCTTCAGGTGCAAATAGCACGTCCGCTTTGTGTTCCTCGTGCGTGAGCTTGGACTCTTCAGGTGCATATAGCACGTCCGCTTTGTGTTCCTCAGCTGTGAGATCGGATTCTAAAGGTGCATATAGCACGTCCGCTTTGTGTTCCTCAGCTGTGAGATTGGATTCTAAAGGTGAATATAGAACGTCTGCTTTGTGCTCCTCGTGTGCAAGCTCGGACTCTTCGGGTGCAAATAGCACGTCTGCTTTGTGTTCCTCGTGTGCAAGCTCGGACTCTTCAGGTGCATATAGCACGTCCGCTTTGTGTTCCTCAGCTGTGAGATTGGATTCTAAAGGTGCATATAGCACGTCCGCTTTGTGCTCCTCGGGTGCAAGCTCGGACTCTTCAGGTGCAAATAGCAGGTCTGCTCTGTGTTCCTCGGGTGCAAGCTCGGACTCTTCAGGTGCATATAGCACGTCTGCTTTGTGTTCCTCAGGTTCAAGCTCGAACTATTCAGGTGCATATAGCACGTCTGCTTTTTGTTCCTCAGCTGTGAGATCGGATTCTAAAGGTGCATATAGCACGTCCGCTTTGTGTTCCTCAGCTGTGAGATTGGATTCTAAAGGTGAATATAGAACGTCTGCTTTGTGCTCCTCGGGTGCAAGATCGGATTCTGAAGGTGCATATAGCACATCCGCTTTGTGTTCCTCAGCTGTAAGATTGGATTCTAAAGGTGCATATAGCACGTCTGCTTTGTGCTCCTTGGGTGCAAGCTTGGACTCTTCAGGTGCAAATAGCACGTCCGCTTTGTGTTCCTCGTGCGTAAGCTCGAACTCTTCAGGTGCAAATAGCACATGTGCTTTGTGCTTCTCGGGTGCAAGCTCGGACTCTTCAGGTGCAAATAGCACGTCCGCTTTGTGTTCCTCGTGTGCAAGCTCGGACTCTTCGGGTGCAAATAGCACGTCTGCTTTGTGCTCCTCGGGTGCAAGCTCGGACTCTTCAGGTGCATATAGCACGTCTGCTTTGTGTTCCTCAGGTTCAAGCTCGGACTCTTCAGGTGCATATAGCACGTCTGCTTTTTGTTCCTTAGCTGTGAGATTGGATCCTTCAGGTGCAAATAGCATGTCCGCTTTGTGCTCCTCAGCTGTGAGATTGGATCCTAAAGGTGCATATAGCACGTCCGCTTTGTGTTCCTCAGCTGTGAGATTGGATTCTAAAGGTGAATATAGAACGTCTGCTTTGTGCTCCTCGGGTGCAAGCTCGGACTCCTCAGGTGCATATAGCATGTCCGCTTTGTGTTCCTCGTGCGTAAGCTCGGACTCTTCAGGTGCAAATAGCACGTCTGCTTTGTGCTCCTCGGGTGCAAGCTCGGACTCTTTAGGTGCAAATAGCACGTCCGCTTTGTGTTTCTCAGCTGTGAGATTGGATTCTAAAGGGTGCATATAGCACGTCTGCTTTGTGTTCCTCGGGTGCAAGCTCGGACTCTTCAGGTGCAAATAGCACGTCCGCTTTGTGTTCCTCGTTTGCAAGCTCGGACTCCTCGGGTGCAAATAGCACGTCTGCTCTGTGTTCCTCGGGTGCAAGCTCGGACTCTTCAGGTGCATATAGCACGTCTGCTTTGTGTTTCTCAGGTTCAAGCTCGGACTCTTCAGGTGCATATAGCACGTCTGCTTTGTGTTCCTTAGCTGTGAGATTGGATCCTTCAGGTGCAAATAGCATGTCCGCTTTGTGCTCCTCAAGTGCAAGCTTGGACTCTTCAGGTGCATATAGCACGTCTGCTTTGTGTTCCTCAGCTGTGAGATTGGATTCTAAAGGTGCATATAGCACGTCCGCTTTGTGCTCCTCGGGTGCAAGCTCGGACTCCTCAGGTGCATATAGCACGTCCGCTTTGTGTTCCTCAGCTGTGAGATTGGATTCTAAAGGTGCATATAGCACGTCTGCTTTGTGTTCCTCAAGTGCAAGCTTGGACTCTTCAGGTGCATATAGCACGTCTGCTTTGTGTTCCTCAGCTGTGAGATCGGATTCTAAAGGTGCATATAGCACGTCCGTTTTGTGTTCCTCAGCTGTGAGATTGGATTCTAAAGGTGAATATAGAACGTCTGCTTTGTGCTCTTCGGGTGCAAGCTCGGGCTCCTCAGGTGCATATAGCACGTCCGCTTTGTGTTCCTCAGCTGTGAGATCGGATTCTAAAGGTGCATATAGCACGTCCGCTTTTTGTGTTCCTCAGCTGTAAGCTCGGATTCTAAAGGTGCATATAGCACGTCTGCTTTGTGCTCCTTGGGTGCAAGCTTGGACTCTTCAGGTGCAAATAGCACGTCCGCTTTGTGCTCCTCGGGTGCAAGCTCGGACTCTTCAGGTGCAAATAGCAGGTCTGCTCTGTGTTCCTCGGGTGCAAGCTCGGACTCTTCAGGTGCATATAGCACGTCTGCTTTGTGTTCCTCAGGTTCAAGCTCGAACTATTCAGGTGCATATAGCACGTCTGCTTTGTGTTCCTTAGCTGTGAGATTGGATTCTAAAGGTGCATATAGCACGTCTGTTTTGTGCTCCTTGGGTGCAAGCTCGGACTCTTCAGGTGCATATAGCACGTCTGCTTTGTGTACCTTAGCTGTGAGATTGGATTCTTCAGGTGCAAATAGCATGTCCGCTTTGTGTTCCTCAGCTGTGAGATTGGATTCTAAGGGTGCATATAGCACCTCTGCTTTGTGCTCCTCGGGTGCAAGCTCGGACTCTTCAGGTGCAAATAGCACGTCCGATTTGTGTTCCTAGGGTGCAAGCTCGGACTCTTCAGGTGCACATAGAACATCTGCTTTGTGTTCCTCAGGTTCAAGCTCGGACTCTTCAGGTGCATATAGCACGTCTGCTTTGTGTACCTTAGCTGTGAGATTGGATTCTTCAGGTGCAAATAGCATGTCCGCTTTGTGTTCCTCAGCTGTGAGATTGGATCCTAAGGGTGCATATAGCACGTCTTCTTTGTGCTCCTTGGGTGCAAGCTTGGACTCTTCAGGTGCAAATAGCACGTCCGCTTTGTGTTCCTCGGGTGCAAGCTCGGACTCTTCGGGTGCAAATAGCACGTCTGCTTTGTGTTCCTCGGGTGCAAGCTCGGACTCTTTAGGTGCAAATAGCACGTCCGCTTTGTGTTCCTCGGGTGCAAGCTTGGACTCTTTAGGTGCAAATAGCACATCTGCTTTGTGTTCCTCAGCTGTGAGATTGGATTCTAAAAGGTGCATATAGCACGTCTGCTTTGTGTTCCTCAGCTGCGAGATTGGATTCTAAAGGGTGCATATAGCACGTCTGCTTTGTGTTCCTCGGGTGCAAGCTCGGACTCTTCAGGTGCATATAGCACGTCCGCTTTGTGTTCCTCAGCTGTGAGATTGGATTCTAAAGGGTGCATATAGCACGTCTGCTTTGTGTTCCTCAGCTGTGAGATTGGATTCTAAAGGGTGCATATAGCACGTCTGCTTTGTGTTCCTTGGGTGCAAGCTCGGACTCTTCAGGTGCATATAGCACGTCCGCTTTGTGTTCCTCAGCTGTGAGATCGGATTCTAAAGGTGCATATAGCACGTCCGCTTTGTGTTCCTCAGCTGTGAGATTGGATTCTAAAGGTGAATATAGAACGTCTGCTTTGTGCTCCTCGGGTGCAAGATCGGATTCTGAAGGTGCATATAGCACGTCTGCTTTGTGTTCCTCAGCTGTGAGATTGGATTCTAAAGGGTGCATATAGCACGTCTGCTTTGTGCTCCTTGGGTGCAAGCTCAGACTCTTCAGGTGCATATAGCTTGTCCGCTTTGTGTTCCTCAGCTGTGAGATTGGATTCTAAAGGTGCATATAGCACGTCTGCTTTGTGCTCCTTGGGTGCAAGCTTGGACTCTTCAGGTGCAAATAGCACATGTGCTTTGTGCTCCTCGGGTGCAAGCTCGGACTCTTCAGGTGCAAATAGCACGTCCGCTTTGTGTTCCTCGTGTGCAAGCTCGGACTCTTCGGGTGCAAATAGCACGTCTGCTTTGTGCTCCTCGGGTGCAAGCTCGGACTCTTCAGGTGCAAATAGCACGTCTGCTCTGTGTTCCTCGGGTGCAAGCTCGGACTCTTCAGGTGCATATAGCACGTCTGCTTTGTGTTCCTCAGGTTCAAGCTCGGACTCTTCAGGTGCATATAGCACGTCTGCTTTTTGTTCCTTAGCTGTGAGATTGGATCCTTCAGGTGCAAATAGCATGTCCGCTTTGTGCTCCTCAGCTGTGAGATTGGATCCTAAAGGTGCATATAGCACGTCCGCTTTGTGTTCCTCAGCTGTGAGATTGGATTCTAAAGGTGAATATAGAACGTCTGCTTTGTGCTCCTCGGGTGCAAGCTCGGACTCCTCAGGTGCATATAGCATGTCCGCTTTGTGTTCCTCGTGCGTAAGCTCGGACTCTTCAGGTGCAAATAGCACGTCTGCTTTGTGCTCCTCGAGTGCAAGCTCGGACTCTTTAGGTGCAAATAGCACGTCCGCTTTGTGTTTCTCAGCTGTGAGATTGGATTCTAAAGGGTGCATATAGCACGTCTGCTTTGTGTTCCTCGGGTGCAAGCTCGGGCTCTTCAGGTGCATATAGCACGTCTGCTTTGTGTTCCTCAGCTGTGAGATTAGATTCTAAAGGTGCATATAGCACGTCTGCTTTGTGCTCCTTGGGTGCAAGCTTGGACTCTTCAGGTGCAAATAGCACGTCCGCTTTGTGTTCCTCGTGTGCAAGCTCGGACTCTTCAGGTGCAAATAGCACGTCCGCTTTGTGTTCCTCGTGTGCAAGCTCGGACTCTTTAGGTGCAAATAGCACGTCCGATTTGTGTTCCTCGGGTGCAAGCTCGGACTCTTTAGGTGCAAATAGCACGTCCGTTTTGTGTTCCTCAGCTGTGAGATTGGATTCATCAGGTGCATATAGCACGTCTGCTTTGTGTTCCTCGGGTGCAAGCTCAGACTCCTCAGGTGCATATAGCACGTCCGCTTTGTGTTCCTCGGGTACAAGCTCGGACTCTTCAGGTGCATATAGCACGTCCGCTTTGTGTTCCTCAGCTGTGAGATCGGATTCTAAAGGTGCATATAGCACGTCCGCTTTGTGTTCCTCAGCTGTGAGATTGGATTCTAAAGGTGAATATAGAACGTCTGCTTTGTGCTCCTCGGGTGCAAGCTCGGACTCCTCAGGTGCATATAGCATGTCCGCTTTGTGTTCCTCGTGCGTAAGCTCGGACTCTTCAGGTGCAAATAGCACGTCTGCTTTGTGCTCCTCGGGTGCAAGCTCGGACTCTTTAGGTGCAAATAGCACGTCCGCTTTGTGTTCCTCAGCTGTGAGATTGGATTCTAAAGGGTGCATATAGCACGTCTGCTTTGTGTTCCTCGGGTGCAAGCTCGGACTCTTCAGGTGCAAATAGCACGTCCGCTTTGTGTTCCTCGGGTGCAAGCTCGGACTCTTTAGGTGCAAATAGCACGTCCGCTTTGTGTTCCTCGGGTGCAAGCTCGGACTCTTTAGGTGCAAATAGCACGTCCGCTTTGTGTTCCTCGGGTGCAAGCTCGGACTCTTTAGGTGCAAATAGCACGTCCGCTTTGTGTTCCTCAGCTGTGAGATTGGATTCTTCAGGTGCATATAGCACGTCTGCTTTGTGCTCCTCAGCTGTGAGATTGGATTCTAAGGGTGCATATAGCACCTCTGCTTTGTGCTCCTCGGGTGCAAGCTCGGACTCTTTAGGTGCAAATAGCACGTCTGCTTTGTGTTCCTCAGCTGTGAGATTGGATTCTAAAGGGTGCATATAGCACGTCTGCTTTGTGTTCCTCGGGTGCAAGCTCGGACTCTTCAGGTGCATATAGCACGTCTGCTTTGTGTTCCTCAGCTGTGAGATTAGATTCTAAAGGTGCATATAGCACGTCTGCTTTGTGCTCCTTGGGTGCAAGCTTGGACTCTTCAGGTGCAAATAGCACGTCCGCTTTGTGTTCCTCGTGTGCAAGCTCGGACTCTTCAGGTGCAAATACCACGTCTGCTTTGTGCTCCTCGGGTGCAAGCTCGGACTCTTCAGGTGCAAATAGCACATCCGCTTTGTGTTCCTTGTGTGCAAGCTCGGACTCCTCGGGTGCAAATAGCACGTCTGCTTTGTGTTCCTCGGGTGCAAGCTCGGACTCTTTAGGTGCAAATAGCACGTCCGCTTTGTGTTCCTCGGGTGCAAGCTCGGACTCTTTAGGTGCAAATAGCACGTCCGATTTGTGTTCCTCGAGTGCAAGCTCGGACTCTTTAGGTGCATATAGCACGTCTGCTTTGTGCTCCTCAGCTGTGAGATTGGATTCTAAGGGTGCATATAGCACGTCTGCTTTGTGCTCCTCGGGTGCAAGCTCGGACTCTTTAGGTGCAAATAGCACGTCTGCTTTGTGTTCCTCAGCTGTGAGATTGGATTCTAAAGGGTGCATATAGCACGTCTGCTTTGTGTTCCTCGGGTGCAAGCTCGGGCTCTTCAGGTGCATATAGCACGTCTGCTTTGTGTTCCTCAGCTGTGAGATTAGATTCTAAAGGTGCATATAGCACGTCTGCTTTGTGCTCCTTGGGTGCAAGCTTGGACTCTTCAGGTGCAAATAGCACGTCCGCTTTGTGTTCCTCGTGTGCAAGCTCGGACTCTTCAGGTACAAATAGCACGTCCGCTTTGTGTTCCTCAGCTGTGAGATTGGATCCTATAGGTGCATATAGCACATCTGCTTTGTGTTCCTCAGCTGTGAGATTGGATCCTATAGGTGCATATAGCACGTCTGCTTTGTGTTCCTCAGCTGTGAGATCGGATTCTAAAGGTGCATATAGCACATCCGCTTTGTGTTCCTCAGCTGTGAAATTGGATTCTAAAGGTGAATATAGAACGTCTGCTTTGTGCTCCTCGGGTGCAAGCTCAGACTCTTTAGGTGCAAATAGCACGTCCGCTTTGTGTTCCTCAGCTGTGAGATTGGATTCATCAGGTGCATATAGCATGACTAGTGTAGATTAGATAGTCCAACCTTTTACTCCCCACCTTTAGAACCCCCCAAATTCTTTAAACATTTTTCCATTTACCCATTAACGAGATAGACACAGGAGTTGGAGTAAACTCGGCCACGACAGTCTATTTATTTTTTCAAACCAAATTAAATATTTAAATCCAATTAACTAATTCCAAGTAACCAAAACTTTATTCATTAACATTTAACCCAAATAACTTTATTAACACCCGTCCAATTTGGTCTTTGACAGCAACCCCACTGAAACCTTTTTATTTTCCATTACACTGCGTTACCATTACCATATCCGGCCCCCAGCCGACTCCAGCTCGGAGACACCCCCTTTTTACACCGCAGTGTACCATAACCGTATTCCAGCGGACACCGTTCCACTGGAATAACACCATACGGGGGCCATCCCACCGATGAGCCCCCCCACCATTTCCATTCCATCTGTTAACTGTCACCATCAAAGACCAAAGGACACCGCCACAGGCCGGAAGGGGAACCCCCTTTCCCTTACGGACCCCTCCACACCCGCAGGGCCCTCTAGATCCCCTCCTGTAACCTAGTACCCACAAATCCATACCCACAACGGTTAGGTGAACACCATCTACAAGCAGGTACAGACCCACATTAACCTCCAACTCCGTGTAACGAACAACCAACCCCCCGTGCTTAGCCACAAACCTCCCCACCACCTTGTTCCTCTTGCTAGCCACTGACCTTGCCATGCACCATGTGGTCCGAGCTACTATGTCAGGCCACACCCGCAACATCCCTGGAAAAGCTGCCCTGAACATGAGTATGTCCGCCTTAACAGCGGAGATAAAATCCCCCATCGGCCGAACCCCCCAGGTCATTGCCCCACACGTGTAAAACTGACACGTCGGGCGGCCGGTCGAGCCGGGCATATCGCTGCACCTCCGGCAGCACCCTGCCCTACCCCATCCCAGGAAAACTCCAGCCAACGAATTCTCACCTCCCCCCTGGAAATCCCCAACTGTCTACATCCGGGCCTAGCATCCACTCTCCTTGCCCCCCCCCCTTGCAAACCGAATAATGCCCCATGATCCACACGCGGTGTGAGTGACCTCCCTCTGAAAACAAATAACAACAGTGATAATCATGCCACGACCCTCCGGAATATCATGAACTCACCTCCTCCAGTCCATACCTCACCACCACACCTCAATCCAGCGCCATGTGTTGGCGCACACAAGAACGAAATCTTCTAGATTCCCCACCACCTGATCCTTTTTGACCGCCACCTCATCCAACCCGCACCTGGCCGCCCCGATGCGGAAGGAGTGTGAGGTAAATTGTAACTCAGCAAACCCAGCCGTTGTCAGACATTTCTTACACACCTGTCCCAACTGAAACCGTGACACAAACGAACCATCCCCATGCATAAAGAAGGGCCCCTCCAACCCAGGGCGTATCGTTAAAAAACTCCTGCACCGTCCGCACAGGGCAGACCCCCCGAACCCAGCAAAGGATACAAACGCATCCACCCCCTTTTCCCCTCTGATCCGTTTTGGACCCACAAAGCCGAAAACCACGCTGTCCTCCACCGACTGCACATCCTCTACCATTAGACCTCCCGCCACCTATCTGGAAGGGCCAACCAACTCACCCACCCTAAAAAACTTGAAAAAACGCCACCACAAAACCGTATGGAGTAAAAAACTCACCCCATAACTGGATGTCCCCCAAAACGCCACAAATCTTCCGCAAAATCGAAAATTCACCGGTCCCCCGTTCCCTAAGAACGTGACTTTTCTGTAATCCTTACCCGCCTGTTTTACCCCCCCCTTTTTTCCATCTGTCCAACCGCAAAATACACCACCAACCAACCCAGCTCCACCTCCCCCAGCTCGGCATCCACCCGCCGTTTTAACACAGACCATTCGTCCCTTACCTTTGCGTACGCCACCCACATCGGCCCACTCACCGACCTCCTGAGCCAGCTTGTGGCGACCCCAACGCAATCCCCCCGCCCCTGGGGCCCCTCCTCTGTCTTCCTGCGTAGCCAGCTCTCTGACTTGTCCCACTGAAAAACCGAGCTTTAGCGAGTCTGTTGTCTACACCCCGGAATGTGCCCAGCGTACAGAAAGATGTTCCAGTGTAAACAGCGCAACACGAGGTGGCGCAGCAACCGAACCACCGGCAACGAGGATCCGGAAACTCGGTTGATAACTTCCACCAACCCCATATTGTCACAGCTCGATCACTACCACCACATGACAGAGCTCCAGCAGCACCCGGTTCCTTTTAAAAACCCGCCGCCACCCAGGACTCCGGCCACGCCTCCCCGCTCCATTGTCCCCTGAAGAAAGCCCCCGTAACCCATGGAGCCCGCCACGTCCCTGACGATCTACCAATCAAAGTTCCTTACCGGCCCCGACATACAAAACGCCCGCCCATTGTACTCTTCCCAGCCCGCCCATTGTACTCTTCCCAGAAGGTGTGCCACACCTGCAGATCCACCTTACATTCCCCTGACCAGCGAATGGAAGGCGTCGGGGGCCCTGCCCCCACTGTAGCTGCCGACAGCCGTCCGCAGAACACCCTGCCCATGGGAATGATACGACAGGCGAAGGTCAACTTACCTAGCAGTGACTGCAACTCCCTTAGCTGAACCTCATTCCACCCCAACATCCCCCCGGAACACCAGCCGGAGGTCCTCCACCTTGTCCCCCAGCAACATACCCTCCATTGCCCCAGAGTCAATCACGATCTCCCTGCACCTTCGACAAAGAACAGGGTATGACAAATCCCTCGGAAAACCTCCTCCACGAGCAGCGGCGCCGCCGCCCTGTCTGGGTATCTACGCGAAAAAGGTCCCCTCCTTTCCCCCCTCACTGGCGTTGTTCCCCCAACACACCCCCCCATTTTTTTCCCGGCCGGCGATCCAAAAGTGGGCGTACCCTCGGCCCCGCCCTGAAAAACTGAGTATTAGACCGGGGCGCGGAAATCATCCGTATCAACAAACTGATATCTTTGTGGTCCCATCGCAGCGTAAGGCGCCCAGCCCGCCGCTGATGAAACTGCTTGTCATACTTTAACCCCCCTGACCCCCCATATACCCGATAAGCTTCCCACATAGCGTCCATATGGCAGAAAAGCGCAGAACAGTGCTCCGGGCTCTCCTCCCCAAGGCGCTGGCCATGATCGCAAATGCCTGCAACCAATCGCCGAACGTACGAGGAATCACCCCTACCTTCTCTTCACCTCGTCATCCTTTTCCAAAAACTGTCTGGCTTCACCCTATCCAAATTAAACTTCTCCAACAGCAACAGGGAAAGAATCTCCGCATACTCACCTTTTTCAATTTTTCCCCTGACTTCCTGCTTCAGATGAGCCCCCCAGTGGCCCCCCCAAGCATACATATATAACTCACCTTCGGCCCCATTAGCCATCCGTACCACGTCCGTCCTGACCCCCCCCGTCTTCTCACGCCCCGTGTCACGTCAGGAACTACTGTCCTGCACCACCCACGTACCCCCCCCCACCGGGGGAGGTACCCCAACAGCCACAGGAACCCCCCAAGCCGATCCTCTAACCCAGGGTGCCGCCTGAGATGGTGTCCCCACCCCCCCCCCTGGCAACGCTGTACCAGGTCCCAAAAAATAACACACAACAAATCCTATAAGCCCCCCCCAGGGGAACCCTGGGCAGCAGGCAACACTCCCGCCCCCCCGGGGGCCCCTGGTTGTCGGCAAACATTACCCCCCCCCACATTACCCCAATTACAGGGGGACCCCCGCCCCCACCAGCGAACACCCTGCAGTAACAAAAATTCCCCAAAAGTATTGTTAGTGGACTCACCAGGCTGGCCGGGAACGTCCCACACAGCCGTCACCGGCAACTCCACCGCAGGCGATTCATCCATGCGACCCTCTTCCTACGATCCTGATGCCTCCCCCTCCAAACGATCTTCCGAGGCCGGCGTCCTCGCTGACATCTGCCTCCCAGGCACGGAAGGCCTGGAGGCCGAAGATCCCAGCCTCCCGGCGGATCGTCCTCTACCACTCGACCCGGCCGTGGACGTCTCCGTTCCGCTGCTCCCACCGACGGACCTCCGCTTGACCTCCCTTCTCCGATCCGGGGACTCCGGCCTCCCCACTGCCCTGGAACCGGTGGTCGCGATCCTGGACGACCCCCCGGCTGTTCCCCCGCGTTTTTGTCCCATTGAGATCCCCCCTTGATGTCCCAGTGAGTGTGGGGGGAGGCTGCTCCATCCACACTGCTCCGCCGCGTGGCGAGGATCGGGAGCCATTCCGGCCCAAAGCCCCGCCCACCGGGCTCAGACTAAGCGGTGGATTGCGTCCGCCATCCTCCCCGGCCGAAAAATGCGTTCCTCTGCCCGTGGGGGGCTTGGGTTGGCAACAGGCTGTAACCATGCGGACGAGGATCGGGCGCCATTACTGCCCAAAGCCCCGCCCACTGCACCCAGACGCCTGCCGCCATCACCGCCAGCCGGGGCTAACATGTGCCCGGCCGGCGGGGGCAGAGGATCCACCTGGGGGCTCCTGTACATCCGCCGTATTTGTGACCCGAACCCTGGGAAGCAACAATAAAAAACCCACGGCCGCCGAGCGCGTGGGAACACCAACACGGTTGTACCCGACCCCCCCGCCTCGTCACATACAGCCACCCACCTGTGAATCAAGCCCTCCGGGGGTGTTTGTGAAGCAGACGCTGCCTAAGGCCGGGTTCACACCTATGCGAATTGGTTGCGGCTTAAACCGCATCTAATACGCAGAACATTTTTAAATACATTGTTTTCAATGAGGCTGGTTCACATATGTGCGATGCATTCGCACTGCGCATTGCCGGAAATCCGTATGCGTTGTGGAGGCCTTGCGGTGCGGCTCAGGTGCGAATTCAGTCCCATTATCTTCTATGGGTACGCAGCTGATTCGCAGACGTGTTCAGTTCTCTTCAGGAATTTCTGTCATTCAGCTCAATCTATTTCTCCCCCACTCTCCTCTCACTCGGAACTTCTCCCAGGTCTCCAAATTCATGGAGCTAATCTGCTGAACACTTCCCTTATCTATCTGCAGAGATAAAAAAAAGCTGAAATACACACCTCACAAGTGTGAACCCAGCCTTAAAGTCCCCAATCTGTCTTCTCAATGAAAGTTGGGAGCAGGGAAAAACCTGCCTCCCAGTGTGCTACACTTCCTTGAATGTCCCACGTGTGCCCCCGCCCCCCTTTATAAAGGGGGTTTCTCCTACCCAGTCACCAGACCTCCTACAGCCACTCCCCTGAAAGCACCTCCTTCCTTCCTTAACCCTTTTGTTGCACTACTCCTCACACAGTCATGCTAGGGTTGCCACCTTTTCTTCAAGCCAAACCCGAACACTTTCGCGGCTCACGGCAATTTTTTTGTACTACATGCTATAGGATTGTAAAATACCTGGGACACCTTTGGGGTTACCCGAAGAGAGTAGTAATGAGGTGTGCTACAATGAACAGTGGCTGTGGCTAAATTGCATTAACATTTGGTGGGGGGGGACTTATAGGGGCATGGTTAAATAAAACAAAGCATTAGTGTACCCATAAAATATGATTCAATTAAAAAAAGAAATGTCAGTTAAGATACGAACTAGTCTACCATAAAAGTGGACATTGTTAGCCAGTAGGGCTGCGGACGGTGTCACCCAGTGAGAACTGTATATATGGATGGTGGGGGGAGAACTGTATATATGGGGGGTCTGTATATATGGATGGTGGGGGGAGAACTGTATATATGGGGGGTCTGTATATATGAATGGTGGGGGGAGAACTGTATATATGGGGGGTCTGTATATATGAATGGTGGGGGGAGAACTGTATATATGGATGGTGGGGGGAGAACTGTATATATGGGGGGTCTGTATATATGGATGGTGGGGGGAGAACTGTATATATGGGGGGTCTGTATATATGGATGGTGGGGGATAACTGTATATATGGGGGGTCTGTATATATGGATGGTGTATGGGGGGTGAGAACTGTATATATGGGGGGGTCTGTATATATGGATGGTGGGGGGAGAACTGTATATATGGGGGGTCTGTATATATGGATGGTGGGGGGAGAACTGTATATATGGGGGGTCTGTATATATGGATGGTGGGGGATAACTGTATATATGGGGGGTCTGTATATATGGATGGTGGGGGGAGAACTGTATATATGGGGGGTCTGTATATATGGATGGTGGGGGATAACTGTATATATGGGGGGTCTGTATATATGGATGGTGTATGGGGGGTGAGAACTGTATATATGGGGGGGTCTGTATATATGGATGGTGGGGGGAGAACTGTATATATGGGGGGTCTGTATATATGGATGGTGGGGGGAGAACTGTATATATGGGGGGTCTGTATATATGGATGGTGGGGGATAACTGTATATATGGGGGGTCTGTATATATGGATGGTGGGGGGGAGAACTGTATATATGGGGGGTCTGTATATATGGATGGTGGGGGATAACTGTATATATGGGGGGTCTGTATATATGGATGGTGTATGGGGGGTGAGAACTGTATATATGGGGGGGTCTGTATATATGGATGGTGGGGGGAGAACTGTATATATGGGGGGTCTGTATATATGGATGGTGGGGGGAGAACTGTATATATGGGGGGTCTGTATATATGGATGGTGGGGGGAGAACTGTATATATGGGGGGTCTGTATATATGGATGGTGGGGGGAGAACTGTATATATGGGGGGGTCTGTATATATGGATGGTGGGGGGAGAACTGTATATATGGGGGGTCTGTATATATGGATGGTGGGGGGAGAACTGTATATATGGGGGGTCTGTATATATGGATGGTGGGGGGAGAACTGTATATATGGGGGGTCTGTATATATGGATGGTGGGGGGAGAACTGTATATATGGGGGGTCTGTATATATGGATGGTGGGGGGAGAACTGTATATATGGGGGGTCTGTATATATGGATGGTGGGGGATAACTGTATATATGGGGGGGGGGTCTGTATATATGGATGGTGTATGGGGGGTGAGAACTGTATATATGGGGGGTCTGTATATATGGATGGCGGGGGGAGAACTGTATATATGGGGGGGTCTGTATATATGGATGGTGGGGGGAGAACTGTATATATGGGGGGTCTGTATATATGGATGGTGGGGGGAGAACTGTATATATGGGGGGGTCTGTATATATGGATGGTGGGGGGAGAACTGTATATATGGGGGGTCTGTATATATGGATGGTGGGGGGAGAACTGTATATATGGGGGGTCTGTATATATGGATGGTGGGGGGAGAACTGTATATATGGGGGGTCTGTATATATGGATGCTGGGGGATAACTGTATATATGGGGGGGGGTCTGTATATATGGATGGTGTATGGGGGGTGAGAACTGTATATATGGGGGGTCTGTATATATGGATGGTGGGGGGAGAACTGTATATATGGGGGGTCTGTATATATGGATGGTGGGGGGAGAACTGTATATATGGGGGGTCTGTATATATGGATGGTGGGGGGAGAACTGTATATATGGGGGGTCTGTATATATGGATGGTGGGGGGAGAACTGTATATATGCATGAAGTATTGGGGGGGGCTGTATATATGCATGGTGTATGGGGGGCTGTATGCATGTATGGTGTAAGGGGGGGGGCTGTATATATTGCATAGTGTATGGTGGTGGGGGGAGGCAAAAATTGACCTTACATGCTGAGCTCCAATCCCAGCACGATATCAGCAAACTTTACTATCAGAGCAGCAGGGAATGGGGAGGCTCCGCCTTCAACCCCACCTCCTTTTCCCTTCTGCAGCCAACCAGAGGAGAGTCCCCGGCAACATGGAGGTTCGTTCCGCCTCTTCATTCTGCCTCTGTGTCTCCTGTCTGCAGCACACAGAGCGGACAGAGCTGCACTGCATTGCGGGGGGGGCCGGGGGGGGATTAGATGGGAAGGGAGCAGGTCAGCAGGAGCGGACCGAACTAGCGACGCACGCGCCACGCGGCCGTAGCGGCACAGCTTCGCAAAGACACAGGGAGCCACTGGCGGGTCGGAATAATTTGCCCGGGTCTCATGCGGGCAGAGACCCGGACAAACGTTTCAAAACCCATACTGTCCGGGTCAATCCCGTACGGGTAGCAACCCTAAGTCATGCCCAGCCCTCCGTTATTTGTCTTTTTTGTCATGTCACTCCGGGCTTTCCTTGTCTGATTTGTGTTCCTCGGGTGCAAGCTCGGACTATTCAGGTGCATATAGCACGTCTGCTTTGTGTTCCTTAGCTGTGAGATTGGATCCTTCAGGTGCAAATAGCATGTCTGCTTTGTGCTCCTCAGCTGTGAGATTGGATCCTAAGGCCTTGTACACACGAGGGGATATTTCCGCTGAACATGGTCCGACGGACCATTTCAGCCGAAAAATCCCCTCGTCTGTAGGGGCAAACGGATGCTTTTTGCCGGATTCATCCGGCGGAAAAATTTCAAAGCATGCTTTGAAATAATTCCGCCGGATAGCTGGCCGTCAGATATGTCCGCTGGTTAGTACGGCAAACCAGCGGACATATCTTGCCGCACATGCGTCGTATCCTGTGAATGGATCCGAAGCATGCGCGCGGAAGTGTTTACTTCCTGGTGCGGTGACGTGGCGGCGTCAACGTCACCGCGCTGTCCGCCGGCGGGGAATTTGATCCGATGGTGTGTACAGCCATCGGATCAAAACACCCCGGCGTAAATATACGCTGTAAACGGTCCGGGGACCGTTCACAGCGGATATATTCAGCCGTGTGTACAAGGCCTTAGGGTGCATATAGCACGTCTGCTTTGTGCTCCTCGGGTGCAAGCTCAGACTCTTTAGGTGCAAATAGCACGTCTGCTTTGTGTTCCTCAGCTGTGAGATTGGATTCTAAAGGGTGCATATAGCACGTCTGCTTTGTGTTCCTCGGGTGCAAGCTCGGACTCTTCAGGTGCATATAGCACGTCTGCTTTGTGTTCCTCAGCTGTGAGATTGGATTCTAAAGGTGCAAATAGCACGTCCGCTTTGTGTTCCTTGTGTGCAAGCTCGGACTCTTCAGGTGCAAATAGCACGTCTGCTTTGTGCTCCTCGGGTACAAGCTCGGACTCTTCCGGTGCAAATAGCACGTCCGCTTTGTGTTCCTCAGCTGTGAGATTGGATTCTAAAGGGTGCATATAGCACGTCTGCTTTGTGTTCCTCGGGTGCAAGCTCGGACTCTTCAGGTGCATATAGCACGTCTGCTTTGTGTTCCTCAGCTGTGAGATCGGATTCTAAAGGTGCATATAGCATGTCTGCTTTGTGTTCCTCAGCTGTGAGATTGGATTTATCAGGTGCATATAGCACGTCTGCTTTGTGTTCCTCGGGTGCAAGCTCGGACTCCTCAGGTGCATATAGCACGTCTGCTTTGTGCTCCTCGTGTGCAAGCTCGGACTCTTTAGGTGCAAATAGCACGTCCGCTTTGTGTTCCTCGGCTGTGAGATCGGATTCTAAAGGTGCATATAGCACGTACGCTTTGTGTTCCTCAGCTGTAAGATTGGATTCTAAAGGTGCAAGTAGCACATCTGCTTTGTGCTCCTCGGGTGCAAGCTCGGACTCTTCAGGTGCAAATAGCACGTCTGCTCTGTGTTCCTCGGGTGCAAGCTCGGACTATTCAGGTGCATATAGCACGTCTGCTTTGTGTTCCTTAGCTGTGAGATTGGATCCTTCAGGTGCAAATAGCATGTCCGCTTTGTGCTCCTCAGCTGTGAGATTGGATCCTAAGGGTGCATATAGCACCTCTGCTTTGTGCTCCTCGGGTGCAAGCTCGGACTCTTTAGGTATAAATAGCACGTCCGATTTGTGTTCCTCGGGTGCAAGCTCGGACTTTTCAGGTGCATATAGCACGTCTGCTTTGTGCTCCTTGGGTGCAAGGTTGGACTCTTCAGGTGCAAATAGCACGCCTGCTTTGTGCTCCTCGGGTGCAAGCTCGGACTCTTCAGGTGCATATAGCACGTCCGCTCTGTGTTCCTCGGGTGCAAGCTCGGACTCTTCAGGTGCAAATAGCACGTCTGCTTTGTGTTCCTCAGCTGTGAGATTGGATCCTATAGGTGCATATAGCACGTCTGCTTTGTGTTCCTCAGCTGTGAGATTGGATTCTAAAGGTGCATATAGCATGTCCGCTTTGTGTTCCTCAGCTGTGAGATCGGATTCTAAAGGTGCATATTGGCACGTCCGCTTTGTGTTCCTCAGCTGTGAGATCGGATTCTAAAGGTGCATATAGCACGTCCGCTTTGTGTTCCTCAGCTGTGAGATTGGATTCTAAAGGTGAATATAGAATGTCTGCTTTGTGCTCCTTGGGTGCAAGCTCGGACTCTTTAGGTGCATATAGCACGTCTGCTTTGTGTTCCTCAGCTGTGAGATCGGATTCTAAAGGTGCATATAGCACGTCCGCTTTGTGTTCCTCAGCTGTGAGATTGGATTCATCAGTGAAATAAACCGCGTAATTTAACTGGTTTATATTTAAAAAGGCTATACTTAGCGTTCTGGACGAATGATGGATCGTGAGACAGATTCGTGAATTATCGTGAATAAAAACGTGTGTTTTAATATACACACTAAAAGAATTACAGGTACATTTACAGTACAGTAATAATATCTTCAAATAAGAGTTCAAAAATAATTGAACAGTCCTTAGAGCATGTGCCTAGGATGCTTGTTAAAATCTTTAAGATGGCCGAATTGCCAATGTATGCTTGAGAGGTGTCTCTGTGTGTGTGTCCTTCTTGATGATGGTGAGAAGAAGGCTAGCGAGCCCAGCTTTGACCCAAGCCTTTTATATAAATGAAACATAATCCTTTCTTTAACTTTCGCGCTGAAAAATAACCACTCCCACAGGGAGTGATCTAAAATGAATCATGAAAACAACATCTGGTTTCAATATCTATCAACTTTTACATAGGAAATTCATCCTGAACAGTAGACTAATCAATCACTGACATTCTCCAGAGGCTATAGCTTGGCTCTTAATTAAACAGGAAATGGGGGGTGAGCTAGGCTCAACATTCTGTAGATAAAATTACAACAAGAAATGGGGGAAGGTAGACATTCTCAGGAAATATATGAAAGCACAATCTTATTTTCACATAGAGATTCCTTTTGAACATATATATATAATATTTACAAAATCCATCAACACCTGTCAGCTTCTAGAATTTGAAAACTCAGGTTCAAATGTCACATCAGGAGATCATTGACTCAAAACTCACTTTCACATCATATTAAATAGAAATATACAGGGCTTTTTTTCTGGGGGAACTCGGGGGAACTCAGTTCCACCACCTTTGGCTCAGACCCTGTGGTGCCTGCTCATCACAATCACTTGTAAACACAGAAGTCTGGTTTCTGTGTTTACAAGGGACAGTTTTGTAACCCCCTGAACTCTGCACTCTGTATGTAATGCAATTCTGGTATTTAATGCCCCTTTAAGACCCTTCTACGGTTTGTGAAATCTGAACGGGTCGTGGTTGAGTTCCTGTACCTATTTTCTGAGAAAAAAAGCTCTGGAAATATATATATTCTTAATGATTAGACCAGATTCAATTTAGTTTTTAAGAATATAACATTCCCCTCTGAAATATGAATAATGATCATATTTCCTAAATCATTCATACAAACATTCATGTCACATGCACTCTGACTTTGATCCAATAACTCCAAATGTATTGTCATTTGTAACCGAGCTTGCAACTCCAAAACCCATGTTTCTTTTAAGCTTATTTTGCAACATATCATCACCTTTCTTAATTTCATTTCTGATTTGCTTATACAATTTTTTTCATTCTAAACATTAAACATAATTGATATACAATGCATAACATAATAATAATAAAAATAATAACTATTAGATTGAAATAGTAAACATGATGACAGATCTAATTGTTCCAACTTAAAATTATCCTTGTTAAACGCAAAATCTGTGTACTGCAATTTATAATATAATAATTGAGTATCACTAATTGGTAATCCCAAAACAGTAATTGGAACCAAAATTTGTTCTCTCCCTGCTATTGGAATCATAGAAGAACTATAACATATATCCTGTCTACATCCTATCCATTTATTTACCCATAAATCAGTATGATTTCTTGCATATGCATATTCTCTGGGCAAATTCTGTAAAATGCCAAAAGGGGTAATTCCACCTTGAAATGCCTGTGCAATTATTTTAAAATTGGTGGAATATTCTGTTTGAATTTCTAAACATGCTCTGGCAATATGTTCTTCACTTGTCATTAAATTGAGAGTAATATTCTGAAGATGCAATATGGAGGGACCCATTACATTAGCTGTTTTAATAACCATGTCTTCTAATATCTGATTTAAATTTCTTTGGATCTTAAAACCTTTACTTCCCACTAAACCTGCTGACTCAAGATCAGACTTTAACGTGTTAATATCCATACTATTAGCTATTCCACCGATTATGCCTAAACCACCTAATGCACCTTCAATAATACCGCGTTTATTTATGTTAGAATTCCTACTATTAATTCCAAACCATCTTTCAATACCCAATTCCATAATAACCAAATGTCTTTGACATTGTGGAAACCTTGTAGAAATTTTCCATTCTGAAATATTGAAACTCCATAATAAAATGACAAACTTTTCCTCTCTCAATAGAGCTCTGGATTGTAAATGGTTAATCTGGAAGGGCTTGGCAAGAACACTGTTTTTACCAACACATGGAGTCTTCCTTGGAGACATAACAATTATACTTGCATTAGCACATTTCAACGGATAACCTTCTATTAATATGCAGCACTCATATATACCAGTATCATTTAAAGATACACCTGATTGATGATAAATAAATGTATCATTTATCCAATTCACACTACCAAAAACACCTTTATGAATCATATTAGTGGTACTGTGAAGAAAGCTACCCAAAAATGCACCATTCCTTTTCCAAGTTAACAATGAATTTTGAGGTAAATATATTTGAGTACTACACATCAAATTCAATCCATCGTCATCTTCAATGACTTTTAAAGACTGTGGAGACACTTATTTCTGGAACAATAATATCTACCACAGTGATGCTAATTTTGACTCGTAATTGAGTACATTTTCTTATTACTCGAAAATCCCATTTTCTTACAATGTCTCCTTTTTCATTTCCAATAATTTTTAAATGTTTTGGATTTAATATTTGTACAAAACTTTGAAAAAGGTAATAATACTGATCTACTGGATAAAATATTTTCCCAGAGCTTATCACATCATTATTGACATCTCCAGACCAAAAATTGTTGAATCATTACCTTTTACAACTAATGTCCAAAAAGCTCTTTTCAGTATATTACATTCAAAAGTCTTGGTTAGATTATTAAACCTATAAAATCCTTGCATTGTAACAAAACTTGTTTTCGACTCTATTTTAACTTTGAGTTCCACCTCATTACTATGAATGAAATATTATTTTATACAATGATATTCTTGCCCTACAGCTATATACCCAAATATATCTTCAGCTGTATTAATATTGGTATATCTGAACCTATCCAAATTTTGATCTACATTAATATCATTGTCCACATTTCTTTTGTTTCTTAATACTGTAATGTCTTTCTTGAGAAAATGTTCAATCCTGTTAACCTCTGCATGGCTGGAACACTTTGTGATATATTTTACCACTGACAAATATGTCACTAGAGAGAAAATGAATCCTGTGACGATGATGATGATGAATCTTCTCTCTTTAAAATGTTTCTCTTTTGTAATCATCTTTCCTTCTTTGATCATTTTTTTCAAAAATCATTCCTAGAAAAAAGAAAAGCAGTATCATTTATCTCAAAATATACATTATTATCTCATAATATACCATTATCACCAATTGATGTGTACCCATATTTTTATTGTCTACGTGCACTTATCACTGAATTGAGAGGTCTTAGAACTTACACCATTAATCATAATGTTCCTCTATTGCCCCTCTGTGCAAGTAGACAAAAAATAATTAATTGGGAAACACAAAATTACATTTTCCTTCCTGTCAATAAATTCACAGTGTTGGAGAAGATGCTGTACTTCTGACACTTAATCAAAACAAACAATATTTCACATTGCTTGCATGATTTTGCCTGTAAAATGAGATCCTGGGCCAGATTCAGGAACACTTGCGCTGGAGTATTTTGATATGCGCCGCGTAACTGTGAAGATGCGCCGTCGTTTCTATGTGCCCGTACCCACCAAACTAGATGCGCCCAATAACGGGTCATTTGCGACTGGCGGAACGTTCCGACGCCAGAGTATCGTCAGCGCTTAATTTCGCTTGGCGCATCAGTCGCGCCTATTGATTTCCCCTGCAAATATGCAAATGAGGGAGATTTCCCAATTCGTGAACGGATTAGCACCATACGCTGGCTACATGCGCCGCGCGTATCTCGTCCGTCCGGCGCAAAGTTATTTCTACAAAAGGCTGCTTTATCTTTACTCCAGACGGTCACAGGTCAGCAGGAGAGCAGCTACAGCAGCGTTACCGACGAAACTAGCAAGCTGAACAACCACACTTGCAAGGACAACACCTCTGTGTGCCAACATGCCAGGGGCACTCGTGGTCCTAAGACTAGTACTGGGTCCCTCGCTACGGAGGAGGCGGACACGTGAGAGGATATACCGCACGCGTATGAACCTCTTTGGCATGGGTGATGAGGAGGTGTATCGCCTCTTCAGATTCAGCCCTGATGCAATACTTGAACTAACCACAACCCTGCAGGATGACATCACCAGCAAGACACACCGCTCACAAGCAGTGCAGCCACTGGTGAAGGTACTGGCAACACTTCATTTCCTTGCCAGTGGATCATTCCAGCGTACAAGTGGAGTGGTGGCTGGGATGTCACAATCCTCCATAAGCAGATGTGTGCACCAGGTTGTCCCCGCAATCCTCAGACGCATGTCCAACCAGTTCATCAGACCCACCACTGAGGACCTGCGGCTGAAGGCAATGACAGATCTCTACAACATTGCCAGATTCCCACGCACTGTGGGGGCCATTGATTGCACACATGTGGCACTCCAGCCCCCCAGTGCCACAGAGCACATATACCGCAATCGGAAGCATTAGCATTCCATCAACGTACAGGTGATAGCCGATGCCCAGCGCCTCATATGGCACGTCCGTGCCAAACACCCCGGGTCCAGCCATTACAGCTTCATATACCGTCAGAGCCCCATCCCAACAGAATTCGAGCAGAACATGTATGGGGACAGCTGGCTGGTTGGTGAGTGACAAGGGTGGCAGGCAGGACTATCCCCTCCCGTGATGCACAACAGAAGTCGCACATGCATGACTAACATCCTCCTGTCTTTTCCCTTACAGGTGACTCTGCATATGCACTGGGACCCCATCTAATGACTCCTTTCCGGAACCCCCAAACCAGAGGAGAGAGAAAATACAATGAAGCACACATCAAAACCCGTGCAGTGGTGGAGCAAACATTTGGGCTCCTGAAGTCCCGTTTCCGCTGCCTGGATAAGTCCGGGGGGACCCTATTGTATTCCCCTACCTTCGTGTGTCATATCATCGCTGCATGTTGTATTCTGCACAACTTTGCTATGAGAAAAGGCCTGCAGATGGACATACGTGATGACCTGACCCCCGACCCACACAGTCCCCACCTGCCAGAGGACACCCAGTCTGCTGATGGAAGAGCAGTCAGGAGGGTCCTCGCCGTAGGCATCTTTGGACACTAAACCAAAACATTAATCACACAGACAGTGCACGCGTGTACACCACTGATGTCCCTAGATCACACACACCACATCCACATCGCATTGGATTAGCCCAAGTCCAGCATGTAGGAGTTGGGAGCAGCAACGCCAGCGTCAAGGCCCCAATGATGTCACTGTCCATTCATACACCTTTCACACGTCATTCATTCAGCCGTGGGGTTAACTTCACCACCACGGCCGAGGGTGACACCCCTTACTGTCAGGAGTGCCACCCTCTCACATTCACACACACCATTCACACTGTCCCCTGCACTCCTGACCGTGTGCAGTTCAAAAGAAATAAAAAATCTCATCACCTGAGCATGAAAATAAAATATAAACTCATAACCTGAGTATAAAAATAACAAAAAACTCATAACCTGAGTACTAAAAAAAGCACAAATATAAACCAAATAAAAAAAAAGCCTCATCTGGGATGACGGGGGCTCCTCCTTGGGGGCACTCTCGGGCTCCTCAGCTGCCTGGAGGGAGTGGGTGGTGGTGGGGGTGTGGGGGCATCTTGAGGAGGCTGTTCCCCGGATGGGCCACTCCGGCCAGCTGTTGGCTGCATGCCCTCCAAGGCCACTGCAATCCTGCTCAGATAGAGGTTAGTCTGGGCCTGCATCCTCAACTGGCGGGTGATATTGTGCCGCTGGTCACGCTGCCACTGCCTCCCCTCTTCCCGAATGGCAGCAGTGTTGGCATGTACAGCTGCTGTCAGGTGCCGGACATCAGCCTGCACCTCCCCCAGGCTGGTAACAATGTTCTGAACACCACTGGGCAGCTGCGACATGGAGCCCAGGCTGTCAGCGACCCGGTCCAGGTGGCCAGCAATCTCCCCCATCTGCTTGGTGTGGTCCAACAGCACCTGGTCCTCGACCAGATCACACACCCCCCTGGTCTTCCGGGTGGCCTTCCTGGGGGCAGGAGAGGGTTGTCCCCGTGGGGATGGAGTCGCCCCTGAGGGGCTACCGAGGATGGGGGAGGGGATGACAGAGGGCCCTGCTGAAGAGGAGGACTCCTCCAACACTAAGATGAAGTCCTGTTCAGGGACAGGCTCCTCCACAACCACCTCTGCAGAGGTGGTGTGGGCACTCTCCTCCACCTCAGTCTCTTCATCACCCAGGGCCTCTTCATCAGCATCCCGTTGGGAGGTTGGGGTGGCCTGGCCGCCAAGAGATGATGGCCCAGCTCCGTCATCTGTGGATGACACAAAGCAGACACATGTTGTTGGTCCCACACACTTGGCACATGTACCCTTCCCCCCCCCACATGCAACAAACCAAATAGGGGATAAAAAACACTTACCTGTCCTGGAGCCTTCCTCCATGGAGTCATATCCAGGGACCCCCTCCAACTGCTCCCTGTCCAGGCAGCGTGCGACCACCTCCTCCTCTGCGGTCAGGCTGACAGGACATGGGGGACCACCACCTGTGCCCCTCTCATGCCTCCTGATGGTGGCCACCTTGCCCCTGACCTTGCGCCGCAAGTCATTGATTTTCTTTTGAATGTCCGAAGCACTCCGGGTGGAGTACCCCAAGACATTCACCCTGGCAGCAATGGACTCCAGGATGCCCTGCTTCCTCTCCCGGCTGGTCTTCCGGCTTTTTTGGCCATGGAGCAACTCATTAACAGACTCCATCGCAGATATGATGACCGAGACCTCCTGGGAATTAAAATTTAGGTTCCTCCTCTCTTTGGGGGTAGCGGGAGCAGCCATCACAGAGCAAAAGTATCTTCCCTGGGGTGGGGGAAAACGGAACTACTTTTGCGCCGGAATGGCGTTTCCGCCTGCGCTTTTAAGCGCCCAACGGAAGGCATTGCACTGACGTTTCCCAGGAAGTGGTGCCGACGGAAGTTGTGAGCATGCGCACAAGGGGGCGAGTGGAGCCGCACTCACTGCGCATGCTCCGTGGATGATGCGCTGAACGCAAGCCTCTGCGCTGGGCTCCGCCCATCATTTACATATGATCACACCCACTTCCACTTGCGTCGGGTTACGCCAGCGCATTATCGTTACTCTGGCGCAAGTTTACGCGCAACTGCTATGTGAATAACAGTACTTGCGCCGAAAGGGTCTTCAGAGTAACGTAAATGAGAAGCGTTACTCTGGAGCAAAGATGCTCTCATCTACCTGAATCTGGCCCCCTATGTCATTGCTGAGATTTTCTGGTATTCCCCCACACTGTAAAACCATGATTCAGTAACATTCTAGCAGTTGTCAAAGCATCATCTTTGCGAACTGGTAGAATTTCAACCCACCTGTAAAAAGCATCAACTAAAACTAAAGCAAATCTGAATCCATTTTTCCCTGATGATAAAGGACCTATATAATCTATTTGTATGGTAGACCAAGGTCTATCTGTTGGAGAAATTCTTTGTAAAGGAGGTTACTGATCCTTTGGTCTACACTGTCTGTCTATTTAATTTTGTCCCAATAGAACTTTCCTTTAAGAATTTCAGGCAATTTCTGCTTTACTCATGTAACGTAAAAAATCATGATTGAATTAATGAATTCTTTCTGAAGGCGTTGAAGTATAACAGGACACAAAAACCAATTAAAGTCATGACTCAACATCAACGTTTTAATAAACCATAGAAGATGTTGAATCAACCTGTAGGAGAACAAAAATTACTTTTTCTGTTCTTCAGCAAATGATGGTATCTGTGTGTCTGTTTCCTGACAACATTAACTGGTACCAATTCAGGTTGAATCACCATTTCATCATGTGAAACTACTTTCTTTGCTAAAGTCTCTTAAATAAAAACTTCAAAATACTAATAAAGATTATATACATATATTGTGCGTATGTGTATGTATGTGAAGCTGAATCAGCTTCCTTCTGTGTGTGTCTGAGAAAGAGATCCCTAGGCTGTCAGAATCTCTGCAGGACTGCGTGTCTCCCTAGCTTCTAAAAAAACACACTCCTCTAACTTACCCCCACCTTTTCTTTCAAAGGCAAGCTGAGCACACAAAACCCCGCGAAATTTAAAACACAAGGCTGAGAACTATGTAAATAACTGGAATAAGTATCATTTAACTTGTACTAAATCTTTGAACCAAATGACACTGCATACATAGACATATTTCTTCCTTATTCTTTCCTTTTATCCTAAAATCAATTCCCTAAGTCTCTAGAAAAACTTCAATATGATCTGTTACTTTTACTACATAATGCACACCGAGTACAATATGTATGCTTCTGATACAGGTAAAGAAACAATAAAGGCTGTCCCTTTCCTTGATCACTCCATATTCCTTAAAATTTCACTTCACTTTTCATGAACTAAACGTTACATATATTCCACTTAAAACCCCTTCTTTCAGAATTGTCTGCAACTCTGTCAGAAGAATAAAATATTTCTTTATTACTTTAACTTTCTGATTTCCAACATGAAATCTGTAAAACTTACATCAAAACCTTATTCAATAAACCTTATTCAGCACACTGAAAATCATACCTAAATTCATAATCAAAAAAAACCCATAAATTCCATGTCGCTCATTAAGAAATATATCTGTTGTTTCCTCTCAGTGTGACATTAGAAGGAACAAGTGACTTGCTACACTTTAAATAATATTGTTCTTCTTGTCTTAATTGAATATTAAAACTTCTATGCCTAGACATATTACTCCATCTTACAGAGTAAACTTCATAACGCCTTGGGGACGTTTTAAAATTATGTGATTTCCTGTTACTCCAACAAAATGTTGCCATATGATTCTTCCTGTGACATAATGAACATTTGAAAACTTGCTTTCTCTTAGCATATGGCGATGAATAATCACATTGCTTATTAGACTGACATTCTTCGTCTGAAGAAGCTACTGTATTGCCCCTTGATTCACATCTTGAATCACTTTCAAAAACAGTTACTGTAGTTTCACTTAAATCTGAAACAGCACTAGTATCCAATGTGTCTGCATGCTTTTTACCCTCCATATTATCTGAGAAATGAGCAAATTCTGTTAATTCAATATCTGACTGCGTTTTTTCATTCTGGACATGCTCAACATAATTACATACAGTTTCACAGTTTGAACAACTAGCTGCATTAGATGCATTCTCATGTGTTTGCATATTTTCTGCATTTCCCTCGGAAATCATTGAATTAAAACCTGTAACTAGTTTCATTACATTAAATAATTTCCTCTTAGTTTTGGCTAATGAGAATCTCTCTGTGTCAATAGCCAGATTAGATTCTAAACATTGCAAATATAATGACTTCCATAAAACAGAATAACAGATCTGTTTCGATAAACCTTTACATTCATTAGCTGAACATTTAATACAATCCATGATTTACTCACCGATTAAAGAAGTCCTCTGTTCTACGAAAATCTCCGCACGAATCTTCAGGTCATTCACGAAGCATCGATCAAATTCTTGCTTATTCTTGCTTCTAGGTTCTTAGTCAAACGTTTCAAAAATTATTCAGTACTCTCACTTCTCTGCCCTCCGATAGCACTTGAGAAAGTGGTATAAAATTTGAATATCGTTGATCGAGTGGATGGCTAGCCAATGAAATAAACCGCGTAATTTAACTGGTTTATATTTAAAAAGGCTATACTTAGCGTTCTGGACGAATGATGGATCGTGAGACAGATTCGTGAATTATCGTGAATAAAAACGTGTGTTTTAATATACACACTAAAAGAATTACAGGTACATTTACAGTACAGTAATAATATCTTCAAATAAGAGTTCAAAAATAATTGAACAGTCCTTAGAGCATGTGCCTAGGATGCTTGTTAAAATCTTTAAGATGGCCGAATTGCCAATGTATGCTTGAGAGATGTCTGTGTGTGTGTGTCCTTCTTGATGATGGTGAGAAGAAGGCTAGCGAGCCCAGCTTTGACCCAAGCCTTTTATATAAATGAAACATAATCCTTTCTTTAACTTTCGCGCTGAAAAATAACCACTCCCACAGGGAGTGATCTAAAATGAATCATGAATACAACATCTGGTTTCAATATCTATCAACTTTTACATAGGAAATTCATCCTGAACAGTAGACTAATCAATCACTGACATTCTCCAGAGGCTATAGCTTGGCTCTTAATTAAACAGGAAATGGGGGGCGAGCTAGGCTCAACATTCTGTAGATAAAATTACAACAAGAAATGGGGGAAGGTAGACATTCTCAGGAAATATATGAAAGCACAATCTTATTTTCACATAGAGATTCCTTTTGAACATATATATATATATAATATTTACAAAATCCATCAAAACCTGTCAGCTTCTAGAATTTGAAAACTCAGGTTCAAATGTCACATCAGGAGATCATTGACTCAAAACTCACTTTCACATCATATTAAATAGAAATATATATATTCTTAATGATTAGACCAGATTCAATTTAGTTTTTAAGAATATTACTATCAGGTGCATATAGCATGTCTGATTTGTGTTCCTCGGGTGCAAGCTCGGACTCTTCAGGTGCATATAGCACGTCCGCTTTGTGTTCCTCAGCTGTGAGATTGGATTCTAAAGGTGCATATAGCACATCTGCTTTGTGTTCCTCAGCTGTGAGATTGGATTCTTCAGGTGCATATAGTACATCCGATTTGTGCTCCTCAGGTGCGAGGTTGGACTCTGCAGGTAAATCCTTCTCATTAGCTTTGGTATCTTCAACCGTTGGCTCAAGCTCTATAGGTTGAAATATCTCGATCTTGTACTCATCGCCTGACGGCTCGGAGACAGCAGATCTATAACGCTCATTCGGATCTATAATCAAGGAGAGAAAATAAATACAAATGTTAATTTCATATTATCCAAGAAAGATAAGTACAATCCTATTACATTATATTCAGTTATTATTAGGTCTTTTTTGTGTGTGTGTGTTTCAGAACTGAGTTCTGGTACTTCTGACAGGGAGCAGAGCTTTTTTTTATATATATAGCTTGTTTTATGCAGCTCTCAGCCATCAGAGTCATCTGGCTCTGGTCAATAAAGCGGAGGTTCACCCAAAAATCAACTATCTGCCATTCGATCCAGCATACTGCTGACATCTGCATTTTTTTTTTTTGTACTTATCGTTTTATCAGGCTTTCTTATCTGGCTCTGAGCGGGGATTCCTGCGGGGAATATGTGTTCCTAAAGCAAGCCTAGTTAATTGACGGGCTGGTAAAGCGTATCACGCCTTCCGAAAAAAAGGCGAAGTGACACTCGGCTGTTTACGGCGCCTGCCGTGTAGAGTTGACTGCGCAGACGCCGTAAATTGCCGAGTGTCACTTTGGCTATTTTCGGAAGTCGTGACACGCTTTACTAGCCTGTCAATCAACTAGGCTTGCCTTAAGAACGCCTATACCTGGAAGGAATCCCTGCTTGGTGCCAGATAAGAAAGCCTGATAAAACGATAAGTACAAAAAAAAAAGAAACAGCATACTGCACATGTCAGCAGTATGCTGGATCTAATGGTAGATAGTGGATTTAGGGTGAACCTCCGCTTTAAGGGGGGGGGGAATCCTTCCTGGACTGAAGTGGTTAAACAATTGCTTTTTACAAACCAATCCAGTTTACAAAGTTGAAGGACAGCACTTTACCAGGAAGTACAAAACCTCCCAAAAATATCTTGTGTCTGCAAATCACAGGCTCCACTTCCTGTAGTGTTGTCTATTTGTTGTTTTTGTTACATTAAAGTTAATTAAAAAAAAAAGGTGGAGGACACATGTTTCCTGTGGCGCTCCAGCTGCAGAGATTCCCAATGAAGTTCAGTAATAAAAAATAAAAAAATAGTGGAGTGGAAGTCATGTGTTTCCTGTCATCGCTAGAGCTCCACTCTGCAGCCAGAGCTCCTTACGAATCGTACTTGGTTCCCTATTCTCAAAGGTAGAAGGTATGTAGTGGGTGGAGATGAGGGGCGGGTAGTGGGTGGAGATGAGGGGTGGGTATGAGGTGGAGATGAGGGGCGGTTAAGGGGTGGATACAGGCGTGACGTTGTGAGGGGCGGGTTATTGTACGTCTAGTAAATGAATCCAGGAAGATTTAGGTCACATGACTGAAGCAAAGCTCCTTATAGGAAAGTTCTGGGAATGAGTGCAATGCGTATAATGTGTACTCTCCTTTATTCCAATGAAAACTACAAATATATAATAGAATCCTAACCTTTTGATGAAATCGGTAATCCGTTGATCATTGCAATTGGCATGGCCAACGCAATAAGAAATAATAACAATAAGTTGTCCATCTTCGCTAGTTTTGTCAGAGACAAATAACAACACAACCACTCTCCTCAAAGCGGAGTTCCACCCAGGAAAACAACAATTGCTCATCTTGCTTAAAAAAAATTTAATAAAAAAAAACGTGAAAAAAAAAATACTCACCCGAAATACCTGTTGCTATGCGGAAGTCCATAATCTGCCTCTTCCATACCGCGGTGTCTTTTCTTCTTCTTCTTCTGCTTGTGAATGGGGCGCGCTGCTTTCTGGGAACTGTGTGTGTTCTCAGAGAGCAGCCACCCATTCACAAGCCAGCGTGAGACTCACGCAGGCGCAGTAGGAAATGGACAGTGAAGCTGTACGGCTTCACTGTCTGTTTCCCATAGTGTGGATGGCGGCGCGGGACCTGGATCGATCGTGGGACCGGCATCGGGGGGCCATCAGCGCGGGCAAGTAGGACAAGGTAAGTGTCCCTATTTAAAGTCAGCAGCTACACTCCCCCCCGTGCGCTTCAGCGCTCTCACATTTTGAATGACAATTGCGCAGTCATGCTGCGCTGTACCCAAATGACATTTTTATAATTTTGTTCACACATATAGAGCTTTCTTTTGGTGGTATTTATTCACGACTTTTTTTTTTTTTGCGATTATAAGTGAAAAAGAGCAGAAAAAAAAAAAGGACTGTTTGTTTTTTGTAAACATTATGGTAGATGCACCTGTGACAGCTGGGGGCGGGGTTTAGAACTGAACTGTTTATTTTAATTTATCTCAAACACTCTGAAATGGACATTTCCATATATAACAGCCGTTCCTGTGAACGATGGCCATGTCTGTCTATGGAGCAAAGGATCATGATCTGGGGCTCGTTTGTACCACAATCTGGGTGTTCACATTTCTGAATGCACATTTATATGCATTTTAGTGTGTTTGCAGTGCATTCTTTGGAACAATGTTTTCATTTACTGAATTTATACATTTTTGCTTTTTTGCGTTCACATGCATTTTTAATATGTTGACATGCATTTACATGTGTTTTTGACACATTGACGTGCATTCATGAGCATTTTCTGTACATTTACGTGCCTTTGCAGTGCATTTCTGTGCATTTGTGTGTCTTTACAGTGCATTCCGGTGCAGAAATATGCAGCATGCTGTGGTACTTTTAAGGAGAATGAACAATGAAAGCACTGCCATGGTGTAAACTAGGCTTGTTGATTTGCATTTTTTTCTCTTGTATCCGAGTTTGTACTGCGTTTATGCTGCGTTTATAAATGCATCTGGTGTAAATGCACCCTAAAGAGTAGGCGTTTATTATAATGGAAACAATTGACATGTTTGTAAATATATGTTACAAGCCCCGTACACACGGTCAGAAGATCGTGACAAAAAATACCGCTTTCAAAATGATCGTACGATAACCTGATCATTAGTACAGAGCTTTCACGAGCCAACAGTTCATCCAATATTATCCAAACAGACAGGCACAACTTTTTACTTCATACGATAACAGACTACACGATTTCCGTTTAACCTCTCCAGTACCGGGCACTCCCTCCCTCTCCCCCTTCCTGCCCAGGCCAATTTTCAACTTTCAGCGCTATCACATTTTGAATGACAATTGCGCGGTCGTGCAACGCTGTACCAACATTTTCAGAGCTTTCTTTTGGTGCTATTTTATCACCACTGGGTTTTAAAAAAAAATTGCAGTACAAATAAAAGACCGAAAATTTGAAGGGGGGGGGGGGTTTGTTACTGTTACAAAACTTTGTAAATAAGTATTTTTTCTCTTTCCCTGATGAGGCTGCACTGATGGGCACTGACCAGGCAGTACTGATTGGCACTGATGAGGTAGCACTTATAGGCAGCACCAATGGGCACTTAAAGTGATTGTAAACCCTTACAACACACTTTATGCTACATGCCACACAGTTTTTTAGTTGAAATTTGGCATGGAGTCCCCCCTTAAAATTCATACCAGACGCAGTGCTTGATATTGGCAGGGATCCAAGTCGGATCCCTGTTCTATATCGTGCCGCGGCTAAACGCCACAGCAGCGAAAAGCACTGTACACATGCAGCTGACAGCAGTGTCTGGAGTCTTGAATTCCAGCAAAACATAAACATGCTTTTAGCTGCGGTAAAACAGCCGTCCGTCTGAAAGGGGCCTAACAGTGCTATTAATCCCGCTCCCCCCCCCCCCCCCCTGCATTAGTGTTCGTCAGTTAAACTGCATGCTGGAGGAGAAAGGTAAACCACTGTGCAGCCCTATATATGCCTAATGCCACATGCCACGACCAGTTGTCCCGTCGAGGGAAAAAAAAAACTATGGTTTTACAGATGGAATGCCGCTCAAACTTATCTTGTGTACACACGGTCACACCAAATTCCGACAGTAAAAAATGCGGTGACATACAAAACGGTGACGTACGATGGTACTATAAAGGGGAAGTTCCATTCCAACGGCACCTTTTTTGCTAATCTTTTGTTAGTAAAAGTCTGGTGAGAGATGATTTGCGCTTTTCAGTCTTCGTGCTTTTCAGTCTGTTACAGCGTGACAAATGTGCCATCTCCATTACAAACGCTAGTTTTATCAGAATGCGTGCTCCCGTCTCATACTTGATTCTGAGCATTAGTGATTTTTTTGCGCGTTGATACAGATGAACAGTTTTCCCGCTAGGATTTTTTCCTGAGGCGGCGTACACACGACAGAGGTTCTCGCTGGAAACCAGCGAGAACCTCGCTGGGAGCTGCATTCCAGCGAAAACCTCGGCCGTGTGTACGCTCCTGGCTTGCCCCGCCCGTCGGGAATCCCGTCGAGCGAATAGAGAGCACGCTCTCTTTTTGCTCGACGGCCCACCTTAATGAATGGCTGGTTGCCATTCCCGACGGGCGGGTCACCGATTTCGACGGCCGGCAGAGAACCTCGACGGGCGGAACGATGTGTTCTGCCCGTCGAGGTTCTCTGCCGTGTGTACGCGGCTTGACAGGAAAAAACAGATCCTGCTCTCTTTTTTTTTTCCCTGACAGTTTTCCTGTTGGAAAAAGTCAGATGGGAAAACTGGTTGTGTGTACGGGGCATAATTCTTTTATCAACTGGATAATGACATGGAAAGGCTCAGAGTTGCTACAAAGGAGAGGATGAGTGTGATGCATGCGTTTGGCAGTGCTCAAGCAGGTTGAGGTCATTTTAACCACTTGCTTACTGGGCACATATACCCCCCTCCTGCCCAGGTGAAATTTCATCTTCCGGCACTGTGTCGCTTTAACTGACAATTGCGCGGTCGTGCGACATGGCTCCCAAACAAAATTGACGTCCTTTTTTCCCCACAAGTAGAGCTTTCTTTTGGTGGTATTTGATCGCCTGTGCGTTTTTTTTTTTTTGCGCTATAAACAAAAAATAGCGACAATTTTGAAAAAAAATACAATATTTTTTACTTGTTGCTATAATGAATATCCCAATTTAAAAAAAAAAAAAAAAATAGTTTTTTCTCAGTTTAGGCCGATACGTATTCTTCTACATATTTTTGGTAAAAAAAATAAAAAAATGCAATAAGCGACTGGTTTGCGCAAAAGTTATAGCGCCTACAAAATAGGGGACAGAATTATTTTTTATTATTATTCTTTTTTACTAGAAATGGCGGCGATCTGCGATTTTTATTGGGACTGCGACGTTATGGCGGACACATCAGACACTTTTGACACATTTTTGGCCCCATTCACATTTATACTGCGATCAGTGCTATAAATATGCACTAATTACTGTATAAATGTGACTGGCATTGAAGGAGTTAACACTAGGGGGTGAGGAAGGGGTTAAATGTATTCCCTGCATAGTGTTCTAACTGTGGGGGGAGGGGGTGACTGGGAGAGGTGACCGATCTGTGTCCCTATGTACAAGGGACACAGATCGGTCTCCTCTCCAGAGACAGGACGCTGTCTCTGTGTAAAACGGCAATGAGAGATGATCTCATATGTTTACATATGAGATCATCTCTCATTGGCTGCACAGACCGCATCGCAAACGGCCACTCTGATTGGCCGTTCATGGCGATCTGCAATTGGCTGTGTTCAAGGGAAACGGCCAACACAGAGTTTCCCCGCTGCGCGCTCTGGAGCGCCGCGGGAAACGCCCTAAGGGGCGGACGTCAATTGACGTCCAGTTGGATATTCAGGTCCGCAATGTAGCCGTCATTCGGCTATAGTGCGGGCCTGAAGTAGTTAAGGGACTCGGCCTCTCGTGCCTTAGCAAATGAGCCATTCAACGTCACTAGTAAGGGAAGAGTCTGTGTTTAGATGTGGGATTTTTAGAGATGATTGTTACGTTATTGGAAATGTTGGAGTTGGTGAAAACCCTTTTCTTGTACACAGGGCCGGTACAAGGCAGGGGCGGGAGGGTCAAGTGCCCTGTGCGCTACCATTTGGTATAGGAGGGGGGCGCAGTTCGTACACACAGGCAGACCAGTACACTTGTGTGTGTCATAGTAGTCAGCGCGGCCAGCAGCAGTGCCCAAACGCAGCCACTGTGCCCATCACACGCAGCCACTGCGCCCATCACACGCAGCCACTATGCCTATCACACACAGCCACTGTGCCCATCTAACGCAGCCACTGTGCTTATCACACGCAGCCACTGTGCCCATCAAATGCAGCCACTGTGCTATCACTTGTCACCACTGTGCCCATCACACGCAGCCACTGTGCCCATCAAACACAGCCACTGTGCCCATCAAACACAGCCACTGTGCCCATCACACGCAGCCACTGTGCCCATCACACGCAGCCACTGTGCCCATCACACGCAGCCACTGTGCCATCAATTGTAGCCACTGTGCCCATCACACGCAGCCACTGTGCCCATCACACGCAGCCACTGTGCCCATCACATGCAGCCACTGTGCCCATCACACGCAGCCACTGTGCCCATCACACGCAGCCACTGTGCCATCAATTGTAGCCACTGTGCCCATCACACGCAGCCACTGTGCCCATCACACGCAGCCACTGTGCCCATCACATGCAGCCACTGTGCCCATCACATGCAGCCACTGTGCCCATCACACGCAGCCACTGTGCCCATCACACGCAGCCACTGTGCCCATCACACGCAGCCACTGTGCCCATCACACCCAGCAAATGTGCCCATCACACCCAGCAAATGTGCCCATCACACCCAGCAAATGTGCCCATCACACCCAGCAAATGTGCCCATCACACCCAGCCACTGTGCCCATAACTCACAGCCACTGTGCCCATAACTCACAGCCACTGTGCCCATAACTCACAGCCACTGTGCCCATCACACGCAGCCACTGTGCCCATCACACGCAGCCACTGTGCCCATCACACGCAGCCACTGTGCCCAAACGCAGCAAATGTGCCAACACACAGCCACTTTGCCATCAATTGTCGCCACTGTGCCCAAACGCAGCCACTGTGCCCATCACACGCAGCAACTGTGCCCATCACACGCAGCCACTGTGCCCATCACACGCAGCCACTGTGCCCATCACACGCAGCCACTGTGCCCATCACACGCAGCCACTGTGCCCATCACACGCAGCCACTGTGCCCATCACACGCAGCCACTGTGCCCATCACACGCAGCCACTGTGCCCATCACACGCAGCCACTGTGCCCATCACACGCAGCCACTGTGCCCATCAAACGCAGCCACTATGCCCATCAAACGCAGCCACTATGCCCATCACACACAACCACTGTGCCCATCACACACAAGCACTGTGCCCATTAAATGCAGCCACTGTGCCCATCACACGCAGCCACTGTGCCCATCACACGCAGCCACTGTGCCCATCACACGCAGCCACTGTGCCCATCACACACAGCCACTGTGCCCATCACACACAGCCACTGTGCCCATCACACACAGCCACTGTGCCCATCACACGCAGCCACTGTGCCCATCACACGCAGCCACTGTGGCCATCAAACACAGCCACTGTGCCACCAATTGTCGCCTTTGTGCCCATCACACGCAGCCACTGTGCCCATCAAACGCAGCCACTGTGCCATCAATTGTAGCCACTGTGCACATTAAATGCAGCCACTGTGCCCATCACACGCAGCCACTGTGCCCATCACACGCAGCCACTGTGCCCATCACATGCAGCCACTGTGCCCAAACGCAGCCACTGTGCCCAAACGCAGCCACTGTGCCCAAACGCAGCCACTGTGCCCAAACGCAGCCACTTTGCCATCAATTGTTGCCACTGTGCCCATCAAACGCAGCCACTGTGCCCATCAAACGCAGCCACTGTGCCATCACACGCAGCCACTGTGCCATCACACGCAGCCACTGTGCCATCACACGCAGCCACTGTGCCATCACTTGTCGCCAAAGTCCTCAAATGCAGCCACTGTGCCCATCACACGCAGCCACTGTGCCCATCACACGCAGCCACTATGCCCATCACACGCAGCCACTATGCCCATCACACGCAGCCACTGTGCCCATCACACGCAGCCACTGTGCCCATCAAATGCAGCCACTGTGCCCATCACACGCAGCCACTGTGCCCATCAAACGCAGCCACTGTGCCCATCACACGCAGCCACTGTGCCCATCACACGCAGCCACTGTGCCATCAATTGTCACCACTGTGCCCATCACACGCAGCCACTGTGCCCATCACACACGGCCACTGTGCTTTCCACACGCAGCCACTGTGCCCATCACACGCAGCCACTGTGCCCATCACACGCAGCCACTGTGCCATCAATTGTCACCACTGTGCCCATCACACGCAGCCACTGTGCCCATCACACACGGCCACTGTGCTTTCCACACGCAGCCACTGTGCCCATCAAACGCAGCCACTGTGCCCATCAAACGCAACCACTGCGCCCATCAAACGCAACCACTGTGCCCATCACACGCAGCCACTGTGCCCATCACACGCAGCCACTGTGCCCATCACACGCAGCCACTGTGCCCATCACACGCAGCCACTGTGCCCATCACACGCAGCCACTGTGCCCATAACGCAACCACTGTGCCCATCAAACGCAGCCACTGTGCCCATCAAACGCAGCCACTGTGCCCAACACACGCAGCCACTGTGCCCAACACACGCAGCCACTGTGCCCATCACACGCAGCCACTGTGCCCATCACACGCAGCCACTGTGCCCATCACACGCAGCCACTGTGCCCATCACACGCAGCCACTGTGCCCATCAAACGCAGCCACTGTGCCATCAATTGTAGCCACTGTGCCCAACACACGCAGCCACTGTGCCCATCACACGCAGCCACTGTGCCCATCACACGCAGCCACTGTGCCCATCACACGCAGCCACTGTGCCCATCACACGCAGCCACTGTGCCCATCACACGCAGCCACTTTGCCCATCACACGCAGCCACTGTGCCCATCACACGCAGCCACTGTGCCCATCACACGCAGCCACTGTGCCCATAACTCGCAGCCACTGTGCCCATCAAACACAGCCACTGTGCCCATCAAACACAGCCACTGTGCCCAAACGCAGCAACTGTGCCAACACACAGCCACTTTGCCATCAATTGTCGCCACTGTGCCCAAACGCAGCCACTGTGCCCATCAAACGCAGCCACTGTGCCCATCACACGCAGCCACTATGCCTATAACACGCAGCCACTATGCCTATAACACGCAGCCACTGTGCCTATCACACGCAGCCACTGTGCCCATCAAACGCAGCCACTGTGCCCATCACACGCAGCCACTGTGCCCATCAAACGCAGCCACTGTGCCCATCACACGCAGCCACTGTGCCCATCAAACGCAGCCACTGTGCCCATCAAACGCAGCCACTGTACCATCACATGCAGCCACTGTACCATCACATGCAGCCACTGTGCCCATCACACGCAGCCACTGTGCCCATCAAACACAGCCACTGTGCCCATCAAACACAGCCACTGTGCCCATCACACGGCCACTGTGCCCATCACACGCAGCCACTGTGCCCATCACACACGGCCACTGTGCCCATCACACGCAGCCACTGTGCCCATCACACGCAGCCACTGTGCCCATCAAACGCACCACTGTGCCCATCACACGCAGCCACTGTGCCCATCAAACACAGCCACTGTGCACATTAAATATAAGTTTTGCTAATAGCAGAGATTCCCCGCCACCAACACAGCGCCAGATAGAGAGCTACATATGAAGAGAGATAAGCTGTGCGTATTATTGTATTCTCCCCCTCCCCTTGCTGCCAGCAGGACCAGTTAGAGGAGAGGAGCTGCTCTACTCCTCCCCCTCCTCTCATCCTCTCCTCCTGTCTGTGTTCTTTCTTTCTATCTTTATCTATCTTCCTTCCTTTCTATCTTTCTTTCCTTTCTCTATCTTCCTTCCTTTCTTTCTATATATATATATCTTCTTCCCTTCCCTTCTTTCTATCTTTATCTATTTTTCTTTCTTTATCTATCTTCATATCTATCTATCTATATCTATCTATCTATCTTCCTACCATTCTTTCTTTCTATCTTTATCTATCTTCCTTCCCTTTCTTTCTATATCTATCTTTCTTTATCTTCCTACCTTCCTTACCGTCTTTCTTTCTTTATCTATATTCCTTCCTTCCCTTCTTTCTTGCTATCTTTATCTATCTATCTTCCGTCCTATCTATAGCTATCTTCCTTCCCTTTTTTCTTTCTATCTTTATTTATCTTCCTTCATTTCTATCTATCTATATCTGTCTTCCCTTCCCTTCTTTCTATCTTTATCTTTTTTTCCTTTCTTTATCTTCCTTTCTCTTTCTTTCTTTCTTTCTTTCTCTATCTTCCTTGCTTCCCTTTCTTTCTATCCTTCTTTCTCATCCATTTTCCTTCATTTCTATCTATTTATCTATCTATCTATCGATCTATCTTCCTTTCCTTCTTTCTTTCTATCTTTATCTATCTTTCTTTCATCTATATTCCTTCCTTCCCTTCTTTCTTGCTATCTTTATCTATCTTCCATCCCTTCTTTCTTTCTTTCTATCTTTATCTATCTCTCTATCTCTCTATCCACCTTCCTTTCTTTCTATATCTATCTTTCTATCTATATCTATCTTTCTATCTATATTTCTTTATCCCACCCCACATCCCATCATTAACCCCTGCAGCGCCCCCCGGGATGCTCAGTCCAAAATGCCCGGGCCTATTTTTTGTCCCAGTCCGGGCCTGTGTATATATATATATATATATATATATATATATATATATATATACACACATACATACACACACATATACACATACACATATATATATATACACACACACACACACACACACACACAGCATACCTCCCAACATTTTGAGATGGGAATGAGGGACAGACACCTATCAGCAAAAGTATGCAGGCATAGGAAACACCCCATGCCACGTCCCCTTTAAAGGAGAATTGTACAAAAAAAACAGATTGGTTAAACCCAAAAGTGCTTTTTTCACACTACTATTCCTTTTTATTGGCTTTCAGAAATGATAAATGCAGCAATTTAGAAATCAGATGAAAGGTTTAGCCCTAGAAAACACTTTTTAAAGATAAAACTTGCATTTTATATACAACTATATAGATCAGACCAAAATGAGGGACAAATGTGGAAGAATGAGGGACAGAGGGACATTGGGGCTGATTTACTAATGAAGCTGCGCTGCGCCGGTACATGCCTTAATTAGTGCGCTGGATGAAGCCCTAATTAGGCGCATGAACCGGCGTTGCACAGCAGCGCGATGTGATTGATAAGTAAAGCCGCCGCCGAACTCCCTGTATAAGTCTATGGGGGAAATCTTAATTGTGAATTTTAAAGGCTAATCTGCAAGTTTTGTCCTAAAAAGTGTTTGGGGACCTCAGTCCTGCCCCAGGGGACATGTACCAATGCTTTTTTTATTTTTTAAAACAGCCGTTTTTTCGGGAGCAGTGATTTTAATAATGCTAAAAGTGCAATAATAAAAGTGTAATTTTCCTTTAAATTTCGTACTATGGGGGGCTCTAATGTCAGCATGTGAAAAAGCGCATGTTTCCCGTGGTTAGAACTGTCTCTGCACAAAATGTCATTTTTCAAAGGAAAAAAGCCATTTAAAACTGACTCGCGGCTATAATCAATTGTCGGCTCCCGGCAATTGCAGGAGAATTCATTCATTAAAATGGGGGTCCCCCCAAATTCAATAACCAGACCCTTTAGGTCTGGTATGGATATTAAGGGGAACCCCACCGTCAATTTAAAAAAAAAATGACGTGGGATTCCCCCCAAATATCCATAACCAGACCCTTCAGGTCTGGTGTGGAATTTAAGGGGAACTCCACTCCAAATTTTTAAAAAAATGGCGTGGAGTCCCCCCTAAAATCCACACCAGACCCCTTATCCGAGCACGTTGACCTGGCCGGCCGCAGAAAAGAGGGGGGGACAGAGCGCGGCCCCCCCCCCCTCTCCTGAACCGCACCAGGCCACATGCCCTCAACATTGGGAGGGTGTTTTGGGGTGCCCCCCAAAACACCTTGTCCCCATGTTGATGAGGACAAGGGTCTCTGCCCCACAACCCTTGCCCGGTGGTTGTGGGGGATTGCGGGCAGGAGGCTTATCGAAATCTGGAAGACCCCTTTAACAAAGGGGCCCCCCAGATCCCGGCCCCCCCCTGTGTGAAATGGTAATGGGGTACCTTGTACCTCTACCATTTCACGAGTAAAAAAAAATGTAAAGGGTTAAAAACGACAAGAGCCGGTTTTGGACAAGTCCTTTATTATCTTCTTTCTTCTTCTTTTCTTCGGGTTTCTTCTTCCTCCTCCTTCTTCCTCTGCTTCTGTCTTGGGTCTTCTATTTCCGCATCTTGCCCGGCGTGTTCTTCCATCTTCTGTTCCTCCCGCTGTTCTTCTCGTCCGCATCTTCTTCTCCTTCTCGTCCGCATCTTCTTCTCCTTCTTGGTTTTCGCCGGAGGCGCCGCTTCCAATTGAAATCCCCGCTGTCTGCCGGACCACGCCCCCCCTCTGACGCCACGGGCAAGCTCTTAGGAGTGTGCTGCAAGTGCGTCAGAGGGGGGCGTGGTCACAGAGGGCGGGCAATTCAATTTGAAGCTTGTGCGCGGCTTTTTCTTTGCCAGAGTCGCCGCTTTCAATTGAATTGCCCGCTTTCTGGAACATGTGACCACGCCCCCCTCTGACGCACTGGCACCACACGGGGACTTTCCTAAGAGCTTGCCCGTGGCATCAGAGGGGGGCGTGGTCCGGCAGACAGCGGGGATTTCAATTGGAAGCGGCCGCTCCGGCGAAGAAGAAGAAGAAGGAGAAGAAGATGCGGACGAGAAGGACAGCGGAAGAAGATGGAAGAACACGCCGGGCAAGATGCGGGAATAGAAGACCCAAGACAGAAGCAGAGGAAGAAGAAGAAGGAAGAAACCCGAAGGAAAGAAGAAAAGAAGATAATAAAGGACTTGTCAAAAACCGGCTCTTGTCGTTTTTAACCCTTTACATTTTCTCGTGAAATGGTAGAGGTACACGGTACCCCATTACCATTTCACACAGGGGGGGGCCGGGATCTGGGGGGCCCCTTTGTTAAAGGGGTCTTCCAGATTTCGATAAGCCTCCTGCCCGCAGACCCCCACAACCACCGGGCAAGGGTTGTGGGGAAGAGACCCTTGTCCTCATCAACATGGGGACAAGGTGTATTGGGGGGCACCCCAAAACACCCTCCCAATGTTGAGGGCATGTGGCCTGGTGCGGTTCAGGAGAGGGGGGGGCCGCACTCTGTCCCCCCCTCTTTTCTGCGGCCGGCCAGGTCAACGTGCTCGGATAAGGGGTCTGGTGTGGATTTTAGGGGGGACTCCACGCCATTTTTTTTTTTATTATTTGGGGTGGAGTTCCCCTTAAATTCCACACCAGACCTGAAGGGTCTGGTTATGGATATTTGGGGGGAACCCCACGTCATTTTTTTTTAATTGACGGCGGGGTTCCCCTTAATATCCATACCAGACCTAAAGGGCCTGTAATGGAATTTGGATAGAACCCCACGTCATTTGAATAATTATTTTAAATTTCGTACCATGGGGGGGGGAGGAATGTCAGCAGGTGAATAAAGTGCACTTTTCCTGAGGTTAGAAATATGTCTTTGCACAAAATGACATTCTGAAAAAAAAAACTGACTCGCGGCTATAATGAATTGTCGGCTCCCGGCAATTGCAGGAGAATTCATTCATAAAAAACCCGAAAAAAAAATGCGTGGGGGTCCCCCCAAATTCAATAACCAGACCCTTTAGGTCTGGTATGGATATTAAGGGGAACCCCGCCGTCAATTTAAAAAACAAATGACGTGGGGTTCCCCCCAAAGATCCATAACCCACCCCATGTTATTTTTTTTAGATTTTTGGTAGTTATTTTTTTATAAAGGGCCCAGAGCTCCCAAGGCAACCCCCTTTTTTATTATTTTATATATATTGTAACGTTTGGGGGATCAGCTTGATCGCAGGACACAGGCTTTTAAATCAAAACTGAGGTTTATTGAACACAAACGGCTTCACAGCAGCAAAAGCAAAACAAATAATCAGTCTCACCGACTCTTAGGGCTCAGCACTGCCATTGCAATTCACAGTCCTTGCAGGTAAAGTTCCCCAGTTGCAGGCTTTCAGGCAGGACACAAGTCCTTTTAAAGTTCTTCCCAGTTTCTCAGAGCTTTGCAGCATTCACCTGTCTAGCATCGCCATACACAGGCTCTGCTACACACTTCCACACTCCCACCTGCAACTTCCTGTCCTCACTTAAACCATCTCCTGGACAGGTGCATTAACCCTTTTTGTCCTCTTAAAAGGACCATAGCCCAAATAGAGGGGAAACATAGCGTCCCTCCAGGACGCAGCCACGGCGACCTGTACATATCCCCCCCCTGTGCCCCAACGCCAAGGAGGTGGGGGCAACAGTGGAGCCCAAACAATGGACTCGGGAGAGGGCATCTGCATTTTGATGCAGTCTCCCGGGCCTATGCTCCACTATAAATTTAAATTCTTGGAGCGCCAGGAACCACCGGGTAATCCTGGCATTAGTCCCTTTACCTTGCCTAAGCCATGTTAAAGGGGCATGATCAGAAATGAGCCTAAATTTCCTGCCCAAAAGGTAATATCTGAGGGACTCCAGGGCCCACTTAATGGCCAGGCACTCTCTCTCAATAACAGCGTAGTTTTTCTCTGCTGGTGTCAACTTCCTACTGAGGAAGACTACTGGGTGCTCCTCACCATTAACAACCTGTGACAACACCGCTCCTAATCCTACATCGGAAGCGTCAGTTTGGACAACAAACTCTCTTGAAAAATTGGGCGCTATCAAGACAGGGTGTTGGCACAGTGCTGACTTGAGCTCCAAAAAAGCCTTTTCAGCATCCGCATTCCACTCGACCATGACCGATTTCCGACCCTTGGTCAGATCGGTCAGTGGAGCCGCTAATGTGGCAAAGTTGGGTACGAACCTTCTGTAGTATCCCACCATGCCCAGGAATGCACGTACCTGCTTTTTTGTGAGGGGGCGGGGCCAACTATTTATAGCCTTTACCTTGTTGACCTGAGGTTTCACCACCCCTCTACCCACGATATAGCCTAGGTATTTCACCTCCTCCATTCCCAAATTACATTTTTCAGGGTTTATTGTGAACCCTTCCTTCCAAAGAGAGTCCAGTACTGCCTGGACTTTGGGCAAGTGCGAGTCCCAGTCTCTGCTAAAAACGACTATGTCATCCAAGTACACTGAGGCATACTCCCGATGAGGTCGTAAAATCCTATCCATTGCTCGCTGGAATGTGGCTGGAGCAGTTTGCAGTCCAAAAGGCATTCGTTTGTACTGAAAACTCCCCTCTGGAGTAGAAAAAGCAGTTTTCTCTCTAGCCGCCTTAGTCAACGGGATTTGCCAATACCCCTTGGTAAGGTCTAACGTTGTGATGTACCTGGCTGGACCTAGTCGCTCAATAAGTTCATCCACCCGGGGCATGGGGTAGGCATCAAACCGTGAAACCTCATTAAGTTTCCGAAAATCATTGCAGAATCGCAGAGTCCCGTTGGGCTTTGGCACCAACACGATGGGGCTCGACCACTCACTTCCTCTGAAACGGCCTTTCTTTGCGCCTCTGGGATGCGGTAGGGCCGGACAAAAACTTTGACTCCAGGTTCTGTGATAATATCATGCTCTATCACCCTAGTAAGCCCTGGCAAGTCTGAAAACTTTTCTTTATTTCTTTGCAAGAACTCCTTTGCTTGCTGATTTTGTATTTTAGACAGGGTATTTGCTACTTGGACACGCTCTACCCCAACCTGAGGCTCAAGCCTTTCACTAGCCAGGGAGGTCACTGTTTCCCTATCCGTCCAGGGTTTTAACAAGTTAACATGATATATCTGATACGGTTTCCTCTTGCCTGGCTGGTGCACTCTATAATTTACCTCTCCTACTTTTTCCACAACTTCAAAGGGACCTTGCCATCTGGCCAAGAATTTACTTTCCACAGTGGGAATGAGCACAGCTACTCGATCTCCCACTTGGAAGTGCCTTATTTTTGCAGCCCTGTTATAGACCCGTCGTTGAGCCTCCTGGGCCTTTTGTAAATGTTCTTTGACTAGTGGCATCACGGTTTGGATCCTTTCCTGCATTTGGGAGACATATTCCAGGACACTCTTATGCTGAACAGGTTCACTTTCCCATTCCTCTTTAATAAAATCAAGTAGTCCGCGAGGTCTCCGCCCATAAACCAACTCAAAAGGCGAAAACCCCGTGGAGGCCTGGGGCACTTCCCGGATGGCAAATAGAGCTGGCAACAGGCAGTCCCAATCTTTCCCATCCCTTTGCACCACTTTCTTGAGCATAGACTTAAGGGTTTTATTAAAGCGTTCCACCAACCCGTCCGTTTGGGGATGGTAGACCGAGGTGCGCAGCTGTTTAATGCGGAACAGCTTACACACATCGGCCATAACCCTCAACATAAACGGGGTACCCTGGTCTGTGAGTATTTCCTTGGGGAAACCCGTCCGTGTAAACAATTGGAATAATTCTCGAGCAATGGCCTTTGAGGAGGTATTCCGCAGGGGTAGCGCCTCAGGATATCGGGTGGCATAGTCAAGAATCACCAAAATGTAGGAGTGACCTCGAGCTGACTTTACCAAGGGACCCACTATATCCATGGCTATCCTCTCGAATGGGACCTCAATTATGGGCAGAGGGACCAAAGGGCTCCGAAAGTGAGTCACCGGAGCGGTCAACTGGCAGGTCGGACAAGAGGTACAGTATCTCTTTACCTCTGCTTTCAGACCTGGCCAGTAAAACCGGTCGGTGATCCGTGCCTCCGTCTTCTCAACTCCCAGGTGCCCCCCTAACACATCATCATGGGCCAGTTCCAGAACCTTTCGTCTATATTGTTGGGGTACCAACAATTGTTCTACCACGTTTTCTCTCTCTTTGGTAACCCGATACAGCAATTCATTATATATTGCAAAGTGTGGCCACCTTTCATTCGCACCTGGCTCTTGGGGAACCCCATTTACTACTACAACTTGTTCCCGTGCACGGGCCAAAGTGGGGTCCTGCATCTGAGCAGTACCAAACGCCCCCTGGGGAACACCCAAATCCGGCAGGGCAGGAGTAGAGGCTACTTCCTCATCCTCTTCCCCCAGCATTACCTGAAGTGGGGAAGGCTCCTCCCCCTGAGGGTTTTGGTAGGTCTGTGTACCACATGTCTTGACATTCTCAACAGTATCAATGCTACTTTCATCACCATTAACCACATCATGAGCATTTTCCTCATCTGGATCCACATTAAACACATTTGGCAGTTCAGGGTTATTCCTCTCAGCAGCAGGAACAGGGGGGCTAGTTTCTCCCCAGTCTCTGAACTGTTCTCCTTGTTCCCACAGTTTGGTAAACAATGGACAGTCTCGTCCTATTATAACATCATGTACCAAGTTCTTTACCACCCCCACCTCTTGAGTACAGGTGCCACATGCTGAGGAGATAGACACCGTGATGATGGGATACTCTCTAGTGTCCCCGTGTATGCACACCACCCGTAAAGTTTTGCTTACCGTACCGACCTTCCCAATTATTCTAGGATGAACAAGGGTTACCATGCTTCCAGAGTCCAACAAAGCCCAGGCAGGGAGGTTGTTCACTTGGACTTCATACTCAAACTTATCGTCATCCATGTCGAGATGTGTGGTGCATACTTTATGGGCACAGAAAGACCCCCTCCGAAGAACCCCGCATTCCATGGGCTCCTCTTGCAGTGGGCAGTGTGCCCGGGTATGACCCCAGGAATGACATCGCCAACATTGTACATCCACTCCTCTCCGAACAGGAACAGAACGCTGGGGAGGTACCGGGAGTGACTCTTGGCCTTCCGGGGTGTTTGTTCCCAGGCCCCTTGGAACATCCTTTCGAAGGGCAGCAGTTGGTCGAACAGGCCGTGGCAAACTGGGCCCTATGCGCTTGGTAGGTCCGAGCAGGTCCTCCACCACTGTAAATCGTTCCACCATCTCAACAAGGAGGTTTGCGGTTTTGGGATCTCCATGGCTGACCCACCGTTGAAGGTCATCTGGCAGGGACCTCAGATATCGGTCCAGCACGACCCGCTCCACGATTTGGGGGCCAGACAACACCTCAGGCTGCAGCCATTTTTTCACTAGTTGCACCAGGTCGTGCATTTGAGACCGGGGTGGCCGATCTGGACGATATTTCCATTGGTGTACTCGTTGGGCCCGAACAGCCGTAGTCACCCCCAGACGAGCCAGAATTTCTGCTTTTAGCTTTTGATAGTCTTTAGCATCATCCGGTGGCAGGTCAAAGTAGGCTTTTTGAGGATCTCCAGTGAGAAAAGGAGCAATGAGGCCGGCCCACTGGTCCTGAAGCCACCCTTCTCTCTCTGCCGTCCTCTCAAAGGTAGCAAGAAATGCTTCTACATCATCGTTTGGGGATAATTTCTGCAGAAAATGGCTTGCCCTCACAGTCACCTGGTTGCCAGGGGCAACAGCCGCTTGTCCCTGAACCTTAGACAGCTGCTGCACTGCTTCCTTTAAAGCAGTCACCTGAGTCTGCATAACCTCTTGCTGGGTTGTTTGCTGGGCTACCAACTGAGCCACCAACAGGCGGGTATTTTCTTGCTGCAGCGTCAGCGCCTCCTCATGGCAGGTCTGCGCTTGTATGTTAGCCAGGGTCAGCTGTTTAATTAGCTCCTCCATAGCTTCGGCTTTCAATGTTTGTGCAGCTTTAACCCAGGACATAAATCCAATGCACTGTCTCTTTAAATGTCAGTTCAATATAAAGTCCAAAAAAAAATGTTTTTTCTTCTTATGCCTGTTATTATGTCCTGCCCGCATTCGAGCACCAGTGTAACGTTTGGGGGATCAGCTTGATCGCAGGACACAGGCTTTTAAATCAAAACTGAGGTTTATTGAACACAAACGGCTTCACAGCAGCAAAAGCAAAACAAATAATCAGTCTCACCGACTCTTAGGGCTCAGCACTGCCATTGCAATTCACAGTCCTTGCAGGTAAAGTTCCCCAGTTGCAGGCTTTCAGGCAGGACACAAGTCCTTTTAAAGTTCTTCCCAGCTTCTCAGAGCTTTGCAGCATTCACCTGTCTAGCATCGCCATACACAGGCTCTGCTACACACTTCCACACTCCCACCTGCAACTTCCTGTCCTCACTTAAACCATCTCCTGGACAGGTGCATTAACCCTTTTTGTCCTCTTAAAAGGACCATAGCCCAAATAGAGGGGAAACATAGCGTCCCTCCAGGACGCAGCCACGGCGACCTGTACAATATATATATATATAGATATTGTAATTTATTTTTCATTAAAGGGCCCAGAGGTTTATTTTTATTAAAGGGCCCAGTGGTCCCCAGGGCCCCCGGATGGCTACCACCCTTTTTAATATATATTTTTCTATATGTATTTTTTAGTAAAGGAACCCCCCGCTTATCAAATTGCGGCAGCCCCCCACCCCTTCTCAATATCAGGCGGCACCCCCCCCCTATTCTCTGCTCCAGGGGGCCCATGCCTGAAGCTGTGTAAGGGGCCCCATAATTCCTGATGGCGGCCCTAATTGCCCCCCCCCCCCCATTGTACGAAATTTCAAGGAATTTTTCACTTTTATTGTTGCACTTTAACCACTTCCATACCGCGCCTATTCTGGCACTTCTCTCCTTCATGTAACAATTATATTTTCTTCCTTGAAACTTACTCAGGACCCCCAAACATTATATATATTTTATTAACAAACACCCTAGGGAATAAAGTGGCGGCCATTTTTTCGGACACATTTCCAACAGTATTTGCGCCAAAAATTTGCTAACGTTTTTTTTTTTTTTTGGCTTTCAAAAAAAAAACCTGTTTCATGAATGACAAAATAAGAAAGCAGTAAAGCTAGCCCAATTTTTAGGGATAAGGTAAAAGATGATGTTACACCGAGTAAATAGATACCTAACTTGTCACGCTTTCATATTGCGCACACTCATGGAATGGCGCTAAACTTCGTTATTAAAAATCTCCATAGGCAACGCTTGACTTTTTTTCTCAGGTTACCACTTTTGAGTTACAGAGGAGGTCTAGTGCTAAAATTATTGCTCTCACTCTAACGCACGCTATGATACCTCACATGTGGGGTTTGAAGGATGTTTACATATGTGGGTGGGACTTGCATGCGTGTTCGCTTCTGAGTGCGAGCTACTAGGGACAGGAGCATTTAAATTCCTTTTTCATTTTATTTTTTAACTTAATATTTTCATTTTTGCACTTGTTTGTCCCTTTTTTTGTATTATTTTTCACTTTTCTTCCTATTACAAGGAATGTAAACATCCCTTGTAATAGGACTAGTGTGTGACAGGTCCTCTTTATAGAGAAAGGCGGGGTCAATTAGACCCCACATCTGTCCTCCAGGCTGGAAAGCATGGAATTGGTAAAAAAAAAACATCTCATGCTTTCAGCTGCGATCATGTTCGTTCAGCACAGTAGTGTAGTGTGTAGCATGTTCACCTAGCAGCAAAAGGGTTGCTGTTTCTAATCCCGCCCGTGACACTATCTGCCTGGAGTTTGCATGTTCTCCCTGTGCGGGTTTCCTCCCACAATCTAAAAACATGCTGTAAATTGGATCCTGTCTAAATAAGCCCTAATATGCAGTAGGATATTTAGGTTTTGTGCTTCCCTAGGCCTGACCAAATTTTGGCACCCCCTAATAGAAAAATGACCCACCCTTCCTGTCAAGGCCACACCCTGTTTTTTTATGACCCACCCAGGAATTTTCAGGGGACACACACAAGTTCTGTGGGGGGGGGACCTGGGGGGGGCCCTTAATTTGCCTAGTTTTTCGATCACTTCCTGTTTGGCTATGGGGCAGGAAGTGAAGGCCAATCTCCCCAAACGGACAGGGATAATACAAAATAAACTGACAGAGCTTCTACCCCCCCCACCCAACTCTATCCAAAATGAAAGAAATCCAAAAAATAAAAGTGATGATTATAGTTCCAGTTTAACCCCAAATTTCAGATCATTTTATTGAGAGGCTTAAGAAAATATAACCATGCCAATAGGCCAGGATCCAGCATTGCTAATATGTATGAATGTGTGTTAGGGACCCCCACAAACACCACCCAATGTTAAATCAACTATTTTCTTGTTTGTTTTGGGGATGCCTGCACCCCTGATAGGTTAAAGACACCTCACAAATGTTGTCACTTTCTACTTAATTCATTCACTTCCTGCCACACAGCCAAACAGGAAGTGAGGGAAACACCTGAGTAATGTTTTGTTGGGGACACACAGATCAATATAAATAGTTTCCCATTTTGGAAATTGCATTTTGCTGTGTACACCCCAAATTAGTAGGAATCTTGGACTTTGGGGTCCATTTACTAAAGGCAAATCCACTTTGCACTACAAGTGGACAAGCAAGGAAGAAAACTCAAAACTTGGCGGGATTGGAAGTAAAAACCATCAGTGCTTCCCTTCTGATTTTCATTGCCTACGCTTCTACTGCAGAGCGGCTTTGCCTTTACTAAACCCCAAAATAACTAATCATTTGGGGTGTACACTGCAGTGCAATTTGCTTAATGGTGACACTAGTTAGATTGACCTGTGTCCCGAAGAAAAGACCATTGGTAGGGTTTTAACCTCACTTCCTGTTCAGCTGTGTGACAGGAAGTGAAGCCAATTTTAGGAAAAGGGACACAAAGCCCAACCTAAAAACACTAGCAGGGGTTCTAACACTCAATTGGCTTCCCTCAAAACAACCCACAATTAGAATAGGATTGTCTTGTGCTAGTTTCAAGCACAGCGCTGTAAATCAGCACTTCAAGCCTGTCCAAAAAAAAAAACACCACCCCCCCCCTCCAACAGGCCATGTTTGCAGCTTTTCCTACATCTTGCACATGTGCTTTAAAAAGTCAGTCTGGACATCAATTCTAGGAAACAATACTTACCGCTTTGTCCTTCCTTTTCTGGTGACTAAACATTTCATGCATACACACCAGGAAAGAGCTTAGAGACAAATCACACTTGATGGTTTAGGCCCAAACTATTTTAGCTGCAGCGGTTGAAATCCATAGCATGAAAAAAATATCACAAAACAAACTTCAAAATTTGAAAGTAATTTTATTGGTCCACAAAACAAGGAAAGCAAAACAAAAAATTACAAATAAACACACCAAAAATATATAAAAACACCTAAAAACAAAAAAGACCAACATTTATTTCACAGTCATTGGAAAATAAATCATGCTATTGAAATAACAGGATAGACCCACAGGATTAAAACATTAGTCATTAACATCTTGAGAAACATTTAGCAAAATTATGTAGCAGAGAAAACATCAAAAAATACAAAACTTGCTCCAAAACATCTCTGTTTCACTCCGCCATTACTTCCAGCCAGCAAATCTGCCCCCTCTAAAGGGGCAGCTGAAACGTGCAGTATCCACGCTTTTTATAACATGTGTGCTAATCAACCAATTGGAAACACATGAAGAAATGTCAGCCTCTAGTTTGTGTGCACTTGTAACTGCTTACACCTGTTAAGGATGTTCTTAAATTACTAAGCCAAAAAAACAGCTTTCTGAGCATGCTCAGAAAGATGCATGTCATTTTCAGGGTCAGACAACCAGCTTATTTTTCAAAGTGTTCGAGCATGCCCAGTTCACTCGAAATGCAGTACCAGAATCAAATCTGCAATGGCGGATGAAAGCATTAGAGGTGTTTAATTTTTTTTTGGTCCCCCTGAAGTGATGCTTTACAAGCTGAACGGGAGGTCTTATAGAATTTTTACGTAACAAACCTAAATAGTAATAATTTAAACGCCCCTGTCCCTAGTAGCTCGCAGTCAGAAGCGAACAAGCAGCATTTTTATTGTTTCCGGTTACCAGTTTAGATTTACAGATGAGGTCTAGTGCTAAAAATATTCCTCTTGCTGTTACGCACGCTATGATACCTCACATGTGTGGTTTGAAGAATGTTTCCATATGTGGGCGGGCCTTAAATGTGTAAGCCCCGCCCACATATTGAACCCCCGTTCAAACCCCACATGTGAGGTATCATAGCGTACGTTAGAGCGAGAGCAATACTTTTAGCACTAGACCTCCTCTGTAAATCTAAACTGGTAACCTGAAACACATAAAAAAGCGTTGCCTATGGGTATTTTCAAGTACTGAAGTTTGGCCCCATTCCATGAGTGTGTGCAATATTAAAGTGTAACATGTTGGGTATCTATTTACTCGGTGTAACATCATCTTTCACATTATGGCCATAAATTGGGCTAACTTTAGTGTATTCTTAATTTGTAACCACTTGAGCCCCAGAGCATATTACTGGTCACTGACGGGGGCCAGTTTTTGCATTTCAACACTGCGTCATTTTGACTGACAATTGCGTGGTTGTGCGACGTGGCCCCCAAACAAATTTGGCGTCCTCATTCCCCCCCCCAAAAAAAATTTTTTTTTTTTTGGTGGTATTTGATCACCTCTGCGTTTTTTCTTATTTTTGCTTGACCCAAAATTATAGCGACAATTTGGTAAATAAAAAAACATCTTTTTTACTGTTTGCTATAATAAATCTCCCCCAAAATATATTCAAAAAATGTTTGCCCTCAGTTTAGGCCGATAAGTATTCTTCGACATATTTTTGGTTGCAAAAAATCACAATAAGCGTTTGATTGGTTTGGGCAAAAGTTCTAAGTAGGGGTTGGTCTTATGGGTTTTTTTTGGAATAATTTTTTGTTTTACTAGTAATGGTGGCTATCATTGTTTTTTCTGGCTACTGCGACATTGTGGCGGACACATTTTTGTGAGATTTGGCATTTTTCTAGCGAGCAATGGTATAGAAATGCATTGCTTACTATAAAAATGACACTGGCAGGGAAGGGGTTAACACTAGGGGCGCGGAAGGGGTTGAATATGTTACCTGGGTGTGTTCTAACTGTAAAGGGGGTGGGACTGTGTAGGGGAAATGACAGATCGCTGTTCATACATTGTAGGGACAGACGAGCAGGCATTCCCCCCCCCCCTGACAGGCCGGGATAAAGGGGAACTCCACCCCAAATTATAAAAAAAAAACGGCGTGGGGGTCCCCCTTCAGGTGCACAACAGGCTCTTAGATTTGATCTGGAACATAAGGGGTTAAACCCACGCCAAAAACGGCGTGGGGTTCCCCCTCAGATCCAGACCAAACCCTTCTCCCAGGCACGCAGTCTGGCCGGACAGGAATGGGGGTGGGGACGAGCGAGCGCCCCCCCCCCCCTTTCTGAGCCGTACCAGACCACATGCCCTCGACATGGGGGAGTGTGTGCTGTGGGGGAGGGGGGCACTGCCCCCCCACCCCAAAGCACTCTTGTCCCCATGTCGATAGGGACAAGAGCCTCTTCCCGACAACCCTGGCCGTTGGTTGTCGGGGTATGCGGGCGGGGGGCTTATCAGAATCTGAGAGCCCCCTATATTAAGGGGGCCCCCAGATTCTGGCCCCCCACCCTATGTGAATGAGTATGGGGTACATCGTACCCCTACCCATTCACCGGGTGGAAAAGTGTAAACACAAAAAAACCACACAGAAAAAAATAATTTATTAGTCAGCTCCGGGGGTCTTCTGCCGGGACCCCCCACCACCAGCCCATTGGGCCCCGGGCTTCGCCGTTTTCTGCCGGGGGGGGGACACCCACCGATGCTCTCCGCCATGTCCAGCCAGGCCCCCACCCCAAAATAAGCTCTTTTCCATCCGGGGGGGGGGGGCGGCCGAAAAAAGCAGAGAACAACGGGGGCGGAGCCCCTCGGTCTTCCAGACGTTTTCTGCCGGGGGGGCTCCAGCCCCGCACCGGTCTTCGCCGCCGCCTTCCACCGGGGGGGACACCCACCGATGCTCTCGGCCATGTTCGGCCAGGCCCCCTACCCCAAATCAAGCTCTTTTACATCCGGGGGGGGGCGGCGGAAATGGCGGAGAACAACGGGGGCGAAACCCCTCCTCGGTCTCAGTGCAGCTCCTCCCACTGGCAGTAGTTCCAGCTCCTCCCACAGTGCTCATTCTGCATCCTGCTGGAGAGGAGAGAAGACCTGTCTTCCAGAGCTCCTGTGTTCCAGCCTACCAGGACCAGCCTCCAGCCCCCAGCCCCCTGCCCCGGAAGAGGGGTGGGATGGCCTCCCTCAGCCCCGGAGGTGGACCGGCTTCCGGCCTCCGGAGGAGTCAACAGCACCTGCCCTCCAGCCAGACCACCGCCACCACCATCAGCAGGGAGGACCGTCTCTTCCTGGAGACCCAGGAGGGTCTCTCAGACTGGACAGCCCCTCAGCCAGGTGAGAATGAGGCAAGAACCAGGAAGAGGCGGGATAAAATCAAATCCCTGCTGGTGAGGATATCTCAGGCCTGCGTGGAAAAGATGACTACTCTCGCAGGCCTGAGGGAAAAGAGGGACAGGTGCTCCAGTAATAAGAGATCTGAATTCAAGGGGGCCATCACCACCCTAGGACTAGAAGTAAAAGAAATATGGGAATACCTGGGGGGCTTTTGCCAACGTGGGGCTGGAGAGATGAACTTCCTAGAGGAGCTCCGGAGGACCCTCCAGCAGGCCAACCGGGAAGGGAGCCAGGCAGCGAGGAGGAGCGGGCGGTCTAAGAAGGGGTCCCAACCCCCCAAACAGCCAGGAGAGTCAGGGGAGCCTGGGTGCAGTGGGGGGGGGGGGCGAGTGCCGGTGGTGCAGGGCCCAGTATGGCCATAAAACCTGGGGAGGGTTCCCGGGAGCCGATCCCTCGGTCCGTGGAAGGGACTGAGGGGTTGGCGAAGTCCGGGGAGTCCAGTGATCCAGGAGGTCGCCGGGCCCAGGTGCCGCCGGCGGTACCCCCCCGCCATCTTCAGGTCAGCATACCCAGGCTCCCCCAGGATGGTCGCACTGCCACAGCTGAAGCCCGCCATGTGTCGGCTTCCATGACCCCTCAGCTTGCAGTGGAGCGGGAGGATCTGGCCATGGAAAGGCCAGGGACTGCTCCTGCGGCTGCTATGTCATCGGGAGAGAGGCAGACACACATGGTGGAGGCATTGTGCTGCGGTCATCTGGAGGTAAACAGCTTGTGTGCAGTGTGGCCAAGATGGCGCCGGCTGTTGGGGGTGGAGTAGACCGGGACCCGGAAGTGACCCACCCAAGAACCGGAAGTGCCCCAGCCGGAACCGGAAGTGCCCCAGCCGGAACCGGAAGTGACCAGACCGAAACCGGAAGTGACCATACCGAAACCGGAAGTGCCCGTCCCGCGACCGGAAGTGCCCCCCCGCGAGTTTGCGGTGGTCGGTGGGGGCTCAGGGGACCTGGGGGATGAGAGGCCGGGGGTACAGGGGTGCCCAGCCCCGGACGCTGCAGCAGGCACCTCCAGGCACCCCCGGCAGGAGATGGACAGAGACGTTGAGGACGGTAAATTGGACGGTAAGCTGCCACCCCCCCAGGTCCCCATGGACACTGCCACAGGCCCCGAGGGGCTCCCTGCAGCACAGGCGGGGTGGGGGGAAAGTCAGGTGGGACCCCTCCCAGTGGACTGTATAGCATACGATTATATCCGGCAGTTGGAGGGGTCCCAGGGGGGCTCCCCCCCAGTACAGGTGGAGTCCCAAGGGGCTGGTGTGGTCGCGGAGGGGTCTGGGTGGGGGAGTTTGGTGGGGGTGGTACCCCCCTCTGCTGTGGTCCCGGGGGGGGGGGAGCCTGTAGTCAGGCCAAAGGTGGTGGGTCAGGGTGGTCAGGGTATATCAGCGGGGGTGGGTGCAACACCACCGGCAGGGATGGGGGCCCCCCCGTCCCCCCCCACTTCTGGGGGTGCTGAGGGGGGTGCCCCACTTCCGGAGAACATCTTTCGGGGGTCTCCGGAGGCCAACTTATTGTCTGCCCTAAAGGGGGGTCGCTCTTTCGCCCAGGTGTTGGGCTCTCGTGCCCCTCTGGACCACCTGTACAGCCGGTTTTGGCGCCCAGAATTTCCGCGCCCCCCCTGCTGACCAGGAGAGGACGCAGGGGTCGGCGTGGACGAGGGGTACAGGTGGTCCAGAGAGGAGGCGTAGGAATGTTGTCCAGCTTCGGTACGAGGGTCCGGACCCCTGCCCCGCTCGAGGTGAGGTGGTGGGCCTGGTACTCTCCTTGGGTTTTGGGGTGGATGACCTTTTTGCTGTCATCCATCCCACCAACACACGGGAGTTTGATATAAGTTTTGTCACTCCCGTGTGTATGGAACGCTTTATCACCGGCTTTGGGTTGGTGAGGGGCGTTGACCCTTGGAAGAGGTACAGGCTCATTCCCATCTCCAGGCAGGAGGAGGTTAAGAACATCACCATCCTGGTGAGGAATGAGTCGCTCCCTCCGGAGGACATTGCCACCTGGCTCGGGAGGTACGGGCAGTTGCAGACCCCCCTGAGGAAGAACCTTGATGAGCGCGGGGTCTGGACCGGGGCTTGGTTGACCAGGATCCGGCTCAAGAGGGAGGGCAACAGTGTTGCCCACCTCCCTGGCAGCGCCTTTCTAGGCAGAGACCGGATCCTGGCGTTCTACCCGGGACAGCCCCGTCGTTGCTTCAAGTGCGGCAGCCCGACCCACATGAGCTCGGACTGCACGGTGGTCAGATGTGGCCGGTGCCACGAGTTTGGCCACCAGTCCGAGTCATGTGGGAAGATATGCTGCAACTTGTGTGGTGAGATGGGGCACCCATTTAGCAGGTGTCCCAAAGCATATCGGGGTTCTTCCTCAGGGGGGGGACCTCCCGGGCCGGGAGCGGCCGAAGCCCCCCCGGCGAGTGATGGCCGGGGGGTGGGGATCCTGGAGCCCCTAGTACTACTCCGGAGGGACCAACAGGCCCATTGCCTCAAAGAAGGCGGAGCAGGCGTGGGCGTGGGGCTCCCCCCCCGGGGGACACGGGCTCGGTTGGCCAGGAGGCTCCCGATCCTCCGGAGGGCGGAGCCGGTGGGGAGGAGTCGGGGAGGCCTGGGGGTCCCGGGCCTGAGGGTCCGGGGCCAGGGCCTTCCTCTCCTAATGTTGCAGGGCCGATCCCCATCCCCCTTCCCTTTCCCCCTCCTCACCATTGCCCCTCCCCTCCACCTGGCCCTCCATCTGTTTCCCCATGCCCTCCTCCCTCATCTTCCCCTCCTCGTACCCCCCCCCCTCGCCCCCCCCCCTCCCAAGTCCCGTCCCCCCCCTTCCCCTTCTTCTTCCCGTCCAGCTAAGTCTGGTCCCCCCCCTGTCCTCTCCCCTGTCTCTGGCCCCCCTCCTGCCTCTTCCATTCCCCCCCCTTCTGGACCCAGAGTCTCCTCTGGCCCTGTGGCCATGGAGATGGAAGCTGCTCGAGCCTCATCCAAGAGGGAAATCTCGAGCAGCGGGTCCGAGGAGGGGGGTGGTGTAGTCATCTCGGAGAGGTGGCAGGAGTGGGAGCAGGTGAGACGCAAAAAGAAGAAGGGGAAGGCTGCCAGATCTGGGGGCGGGAAGTCCCCAGTGAAGGGTGGGGTTCCCCCAGGGGCACGAAGTGGGGTGTCCCTGGGGAACCCGTTTGGTATCTTCTCCTCCTCCTCGGGCTCAGAGGAGGAGGAAGTGTAGATATGTAAATATGTTTTTGTGTTTGTAGTATGAAGGAGAACATGACCACTTTCAATCATTCTGATGGCGGTACCCTCTCCAATACGGCTTGCGACCATTAATGTCGCAAGTATTCGTTCTGCGGGAGCTCGTTTTATGGCCTTCGATTTTCTCAGCCGTGTTGAAGCTGACATTTTGTTTTTGCAGGAGACCTGGCTGGCATCTGTGGCAGAGATGCATCTAGCAAAGAGGGAGTGGAGATGTGGGCCCTCCCTCTGGTCTCTTGCGGCCGAGCCCTGCAGTGGGGTTGCGGTCCTTTTTAAGACTGGTCCGGTGGCTTGCCGGCGAGTGATTGAAGTGGAGATCGGTAGATGTCTGGTGGTGGACGCTGTCGTGAGGGGGCAATTCCTCCGGCTCATAAATTTTTATGGGCCTCAAACTAGGAGGGAGAGGAGGAGCCTCCTTACGGCGGTTAAGCCTTATCTTTTTACGTCCCAGCAGGTGATTTTTGGTGGCGATTTCAATATGATCACTAGGCCCAAAGACCGGGCAGGTGCCGCCAACCCTCTGGGATATGATAGTATTTTTTTGAATAACGTAGTGAGGGAGGCCAGGTTGGTGGATGTGCACGTTCGTCACCTCCCCAACCTCACTGGTTTCACATTTTCCCGAGGTAGTAGTAAGAGTAGATTAGATAGGTTTTTTTTAAAGGAGGACTCTGTCTGCTCGGCTCCTGAGCTGCAGTCGGTAGAGTTCTCCGATCACTGTATGGTATCTGTGGCCCTGAATGTCGCTGACACTCCTCAGAAAGGGAGGGGTTTGTGGCGCCTGAATGGGTCGCTACTGGAGGATCCTGAGGTTAGGGAAGCCTATGAGGTTTTCTTCCTGGGCCAGACCTCGCTCCTTGAGGGCAACTGCTCCCGCCTTGAGTGGTGGGAAGTAGTTAAAAAGAGGTCTGGCGACTTTTTCCGGGAAATCTCTGGGTACAGGGCAGCTTCCAAGTACCAGGCTTACCAGAGACTACGCAGGCAGCTTGACCGCCTGGTGTCCTCTGGGGGCTCTCAGGAACAGATATCCGGTCTGAAGGCGCAGATGAAGGAGTGTCAGTACGACCGTCCCTCGCCTCCCTGGTTTTTGAGAGGGATTATGGGAAGTTTATCTCTCCTGATCCCTACAGGAGCTGTGGTGAGGTGGCGAGGTCGAAGGTCGTACATGGCCTGAAGGATGCCTCAGGATCTCTGGTCCGGTCCAGATCGGGGATCCTGGGTGTCGTCAGAGACCACTTTTCGGACCTCCTGAAGAAGCGGCCTCTAGACATGGGAGAAAGTCAGGGAATTCCTTGATGAGACCCCGCTGGAAGTGGGGTCTGACCTTCCTGACTCTCTGACAGAAGAGATCTCGGTAGCTGAAGTTGAGCAGGCTATTAGCTCTTTAGCTTCCAAAAAGTTACCTGGGCCCGATGGGCTCACGGCCGAATTCTACAAAACCTTTAAGAGCCTCTTGGCTCCTCATCTGAGGGACGTGTTTAGTGAATGTTTGGCCTATGGCCTGCTGCCTCCCTCAATGAGAAGGTCAGCTCTGATCCTACTGTCAAAGGGGAAAGATCCGTCTGTGGTGGAGAATTGGCGTCCGATCGCCCCCCTTCTTACCACAGATAGGAAGATACTGGCAAAGATCTTGTTTACACGTCTGTCTGCTTTGGCGGGCAGGATGCTGTCTCCCTCTCAGCACTGCACAATTCCTGGCCGGGGCACTTTTAGTGCCGTCCTGAGCGTCCGGGAGGCTGTGGAAAGGTGCAGGGCTGATGGCAGCGAGCGGTATCTGCTTGCACTGGATCAGGCTAAGGCGTTTGATCGGGTGAACCACGAGTACCTTTGGCTGTTTCTTAGGAGATACGGTCTGCCTGATCAATTCGTTGATTGGCTGCAGGTATTGTATAGGGGAGCTGAGAGCTTCCCTCTTGTCAACGGTTGGGTGGGCCGGGCCTTTGCCGTGGACTCTGGCGTCCGGCAGGGGTGCCCGCTGAGCCCCCCTCCTGTACATCTTTGCGGTCGACCCCTTCGTAAGGAGGCTAGACTGCGGGCGTCTGGGGGGGTTCCGGTGGGACCTGTCGGGGGTCCGGTTTCGGCGGTGAGGGTTGTGGCCTATGCGGACGACGTCTCGGTGGTGGTATCTGGTCGTGAGGAGGCCCATTATGTGGAGAGTCCCAGATCGGGTGCTACTCTGAGGCGTCAGGCTCGCTGGTCAAATTGGGACAAGAGTGAAGTTTTCTGGTTGGGGAAGGAGGGGGAGCAGTTCCCCCTTCCGGACGTGTTCCCACGCCCGTACCAGAGATTCGAGTTCTTGGCATTCATTTCGGCCCGGGTGATTATCCCAAGCTAAACTGGGAGCGCAGGCTGGTGAGTGCCACTCGGAAGGTGAAGGCCTGGAAAGGTTGGAAACTTTCCCTGAGGGAAAGGGTAAGCTTGGTCAAGACGTACTTATTGCCTGAGTTTCTCTTTGTAAGCTATGTGTGTCTTTTGCCAGCATCTCTCTATGCTCGGGGTCTATGGTCTGTTCTTCCTGCTGTTGTGGGGAAGCAGACTGAACCTGATCAAGAGGGAGGTCACATACCGCCAGCGACGGCAAGGTGGGTTGGACATGGTCAACCCGGTGGTGTTCTTTGTCACCATCTTTGTTAAATACAATTTGCAGTCCATATTTGTGGACGAGCCTTCCTGGTGGAGTGTTCATGCAAGGACTGGCTCTTGCTGTTCTTGAGGCAGTGGGGGGAGGGGGGGAGGCCCGGCGATCTGAGGAGATCGCATGGGTATCTCCCTTCCTATGTCCCCCTGGCATTAAAGGTACTGAGGCAGTGGCGGAAAACTGCCCTGGAGGTGGGCTCTTGGGTCGGCGGGAGCTGTACCTGAGGGTCATGGCCTCGGACATTTTGAAGCCCCTGTCTTTGAGGGACTGCCCTGAGAGGGTCCTCACGGAGGGCTAGCCCTCTTGAATTCTTCTAGAATTCCAAGTAAGTTTTGGGATCTCGCATGGAGGTCGTTCCATGGACGACTCTATGTCCGTGCGAATCTCAAATACAGGAACCTGGGGGACAGGGACTGCCCCCGTCAGGAATGTGGTGGGACATTGGAGACCATGGACCATTTTCTGGTCCAATGTCCCTTCAACATGGAGGTTCTTACGAAGGTAGGGGGTGCATTGGCTACCCCCGCCTTCCGGCCCTGACCTATGCTGAGCGAGTGTATGGTGATTTTGGGGTCCGCAGGGGATTTGAGTTATCGTCACTTTATTTAGTCAGCCTAGTTGTGCTTTATTACACTTGGCACGCTCGGTGTTTGGTGTCCACTAGGGACAAAATCCTGCCTGTGCATGAGGTGTGGGCGTAATCTTTCGGAGTTGGTGAAGGTGCGGGATCTGGAAAGGAGCAGGGGTCGGGCCTGAGAGGTGTGCCCATTTATGGAGGGGGTTCCTCTTCCAGCCCCCTTAGGTCACGGCTCTGCCCCTCTCCATGGGTAGGGGCATCATCCTTTTCTTTTCACCCCCTTAGATTTTTGTTTATGGTATTTTTTTGAAATAAGGCTACAGACATGTCTGACTATCATGTTCTTGCTCATACGTGGGTTGTAGGTATTTGTTGTTGTGATGGTGGGGTGTGTTGTGTGGTTGGCGATGATCTGGACAGTAGTGGTTTCTATGGACTTTAATATCTCCTCTACTGTACCAGTGAGCCGTTTTAAAGTGTTTTTTTTTTTGGCAATGATCTGGGCAAGCTTTTCTGATGGACTATAAAGACTTTCTCTTGTACCAGTGAGCCTGTTGTAAATACCTGTTCTGGTGCTATTTTTTTTTTTTTTTTTTTTTTTCTTTATAGTTATTTCTTGGTGGGTGGAGGTCGGTGATTTGATGGTTTTGTGTTTGTTGTTTGTTTTTGTGTTATTTGGTTTATTTAGTTATTTTGTTTATTTTATATATTTGTTAACCTTTTGGTCGTATTTTTATAAATAAAAAATTACCCCTCCTCGGTCTCAGTGCAGCTCCTCCCCACTGGCAGTAGTTCCAGCTCCTCCCACAGAGCTCATTCTGCTTCCTGCTGCTGGAGAGGAGAGAAGACCTGTCTTCCAGAGCTCCTGTGTTCCAGCCTACCAGGACCAGCCTCCAGCCCCCCACCCCCTGCCCCGGAAGAGGGGTGGGATGGCCTCCCCGCAGCCCCGGAGGTGGACCGGCTTCCGGCCTCCGGAGGAGTCAACAGCACCTGCCCTCCAGCCAGACCACCGCCACCACCATCAGCAGGGAGGACCGTCTCTTCCTGGAGACCCAGGAGGGTCTCTCAGACTGGACAGCCCCTCAGCCAGGTGAGAATGAGGCAAGAACCAGGAAGAGGCGGGATAAAATCAAATCCCTGCTGGTGAGGATATCTCAGGCCTGCGTGGAAAAGATGACTACTCTCGCAGGCCTGAGGGAAAAGAGGGACAGGTGCTCCAGTAATAAGAGATCTGAATTCAAGGGGGCCATCACCACCCTAGACTAGAGTAAAAGAAATATGGGAATACCTGGGGGGCTTTTGCCAACGTGGGCTGGAGAGATGAACTTCCTAGAGGAGCTCCGAGGACCCTCCAGCAGGCCAACCGGAAGGAGAGCCAGGCAGCGAGGAGGAGCGGGGTGCGGTCTAAGAAGGGGTCCCAACCCCCCAAACAGCCAGGAGAGTCAGGGGGAGCCTGGGTGCAGTGGGGGGGGGGGCGAGTGCCGGTGGTGCAGGGCCCAGTATGGCCATAAAACCTGGGGAGGGTTCCCGGGAGCCGATCCCTCGGTCCGTGGAAGGGACTGGGGGTTGGCGAAGTCCGGGAGTCCAGTGATCCAGGAGGTCGCCGGGCCCAGGTGCCCGCCGGTGGTACCCCCCCGCCATCTTCACAGCATACCCAGGCTCCCCCGGGATGGTCGCACTGCCACAGCTGAAGCCCGCCATGTGTCGGCTTCCATGACCCCTCAGCTTGCAGTGGAGCGGGAGGATCTGGCCATGGAAAGGCCAGGGACTGCTCCTGCGGCTGCTATGTCATCGGGAGAGAGGCAGACACATGGTGGAGGCATTGTGCTGCGGTCATCTGGAGGTAAACAGCTTGTGTGCAGTGTGGCCAAGATGGCGCCGGCTGTTGGGGGTGGAGTAGACCGGGACCCGGAAGTGCCCAGCCGGAACCGGAAGTGCCCCAGCCGGAACCGGAAGTGCCCAGCCGGAACCGGAAGTGACCAGACCGGAACCGAAGTGACCAGACCGAAACCGGAAGTGCCCGTCCCGCGACCGGAAGTGCCCCCCGCGAGTTTGCGGTGGTCGGTGGGGGCTCAGGGGACCTGGGGGATGAGAGGCCGGGGGTGCAGGGGTGCCCAGCCCCGGACGCTGCAGCAGGCACCTCCAGGCACCCCCGGCAGGAGATGGACAGAGACGATGAGGACGGTAAATTGGACGGTAAGCTGCCACCCCCCCAGGTCCCCATGGACACTGCCACAGGCCCCGAGGGGCTCCCTGCAGCACAGGCGGGGTGGGGGGAAAGTCAGGTGGGACCCCTCCCAGTGGACTGTATAGCATATGATTATATCCGGCAGTTGGAGGGTCCCCCAGGGGGGCTCCCCCCCCAGTACAGGTGGAGTCCCAAGGGGGCTGGTGTGGGTCGCGGAGGGGTCTGGGTGGGGAGTTTTGGTGGGGGTGGTACCCCCCTCTGCTGTGGGTCCCGGGGGGGGGGAGCCTGTAGTCAGGCCAAAGGTGGTGGGTCAGGGTGGTCAGGGTATATCAGCGGGGGTGGGTGCAACACCACGGCAGGGATGGGGGCCCCCCCGTCCCCCCCCACTTCTGGGGGTGCTGAGGGGGTGCCCCACTTCCGGAGAAACATCTTTCGGGGGTCTCCGAGGCCAACTTATTGTCTGCCCTAAAGGGGGGTCGCTCTTTTCGCCCAGGTGTTGGGCTCTCGTGCCCCTCTGGACCACCTGTACAGCCGGTTTGGCGCCCAGAATTTCCGCGCCCCCCCTGCTGACCAGGAGAGGACGCAGGGGTCGGCGTGGACGAGGGGTACAGGTGGTCCAGAGAGGAGGCGTAGGAATGTTGTCCAGCTTCGGTACGAGGGTCCGGACCCCTGCCCCGCTCGAGGTGAGTGTGGTGGGCCTGGTACTCTCCTTGGGTTTTGGGGGTGGATGACCTTTTTGCTGTCATCCATCCCACCAACACACGGGAGTTTGATATAAGTTTTGTCACTCCCGTGTGTATGGAACGCTTTATCACCGGCTTTGGGTTGGTGAGGGGCGTTGACCCTTGGAAGAGGTACAGGCTCATTCCCATCTCCAGGCAGGAGGAGGTTAAGAACATCACCATCCTGGTGAGGAATGAGTCGCTCCCTCCGGAGGACATTGTGCCACCTGGCTCGGGAGGTACGGGCAGTTGCAGACCCCCCTGAGGAAGAACCTTGATGAGCGCGGGGTCTGGACCGGGGCTTGGTTGACCAGGATCCGGCTCAAGAGTGGGAGGGCAACAGTGTTGGCCCACCTCCCAGGCAGCGCCTTTCTAGGCAGAGACCGGATCCTGGCGTTCTACCCGGGACAGCCCCGTCGTTGCTTTCAAGTGCGGGCAGCCCGACCCACATGAGCACGGACTGCCCGGTGGTCAGATGTGGCCGGTGCCACGAGTTTGGCCACCATCCGAGTCATGTGGGAAGATATGCTGCAAACTTGTGTGGTGAGATGGGGCACCCATTTAGCAGGTGTCCCAAAGCATATCGGGGTTCTTCCTCAGGGGGGGGACCTCCCGGGCCGGGAGCGGCCGAAGCCCCCCCGGCGAGTGAGGCCGGGGGGTGAGGGGATCCTGGACCCCAGTACTACTCCGGAGGGACCAACAGGCCCATTGCCTCAAAGAGGCGGAGCAGGCGTTGGGGGGGGCGTGGGGCTCCCCCCCCGGGGACACGGGCTCGGTTGGCCAGGAGGCTCCCGATCCTCCGGAGGGCGGAGCCGGTGGGGAGGAGTCGGGGAGGCCTGGGGGTCCCGGGCCTGAGGGTCCGGGCCAGGGCCTTCCTCTCCTAATGTTGCAGGGCCGATCCCCATCCCCCTTCCCTTTCCCCCTCCTCACCATTGCCCCCCCCTCCACCTGGCCCCTCCATCTGTTTCCCCATGCCCTCCTCCCTCATCTTCCCCTCCTCGTACCCCCCCCTCGTCCCCCCCCCCTCCCAAGTCCCGTCCCCCCCCTTCCCCTTCTTTTCTTCCCGTCCCGCTAAGTCTGGTCCCCCCCCTGTCCTCTCCCCTGTCTCTGGCCCCCCTCCTGCCTCTTCCATTCCCCCCCCTTCTGGACCCAGAGTCTCCTCTGGCCCTGTGGCCATGGAGATGAAGCTGCTCGAGCCTCATCCAAGAGGGAAATCTCGAGCAGCGGGTCCGAGGAGGGGGGTGGTGGTAGTCATCTCGGAGAGGTGGCAGGAGTGGGAGCAGGTGAGACGCAAAAAGAAGAAGGGGAAGGCTGCCAGATCTGGGGGCGGGAAAGTCCCCAGTGAAGGGTGGGGTTCCCCCAGGGGCACGAAGTGGGGTGTCCCTGGGGAACCCGTTTGGTATCTTCTCCTCCTCCTCGGCTCAGAGGAGGAGGAAGTGTAGATATGTAAATATGTTTTTTGTGTTTTGTAGTATGAAGGAGAACATGACCACTTTCAATCATTTTGATGGCGGTACCCTCTCCAATACGGCTTGCGACCATTAATGTCGCAAGTATTCGTTCTTCGGGAGCTCGTTTTATGGCCTTCGATTTCTCAGCCGTGTTGAAGCTGACATTTTGTTTTTGCAGGAGACCTGGGCTGGCATCTGTGGCAGAGATGCATCTAGCAAAGAGGGAGTGGAGATGTGGGCCCTCCCTCTGGTCTCTTGCGGGCCGAGCCCTGCAGTGGGGTTGCGGTCCTTTTTAAGACTGGTCCGGTGGCTTGCCGGCGAGTGATTGAAGTGGAGATCGGTAGATGTCTGGTGGTGGACAGCTGTCGTGAGGGGGCAATTCCTCCGGCTCATAAATTTTTATGGGCCTCAAACTAGGAGGGAGAGGAGGAGCCTCCTTACGGCGGTTAAGCCTTATCTTTTTACGTCCCAGCAGGTGATTTTTGGTGGCGATTTCAATATGATCACTAGGCCCAAAGACCGGGCAGGTGCCGCCAACCCTCTGGGATATGATAGTATTTTTTTTTGAATAACGTATAGAGGGAGGCCAGTTGGTGGATGTGCACGTTCGTCACCTCCCCAACCTCACTGGTTTCACAATTTCCCGAGGTAGTAGTAAGAGTAGATTAGATAGGTTTTTTTTAAAGGAGGACTCTGTCTGCTCGGCTCCTGAGCTGCAGTCGGTAGAGTTCTCCGATCACTGTATGGTATCTGTGGCCCTGAATTCGCTGACACTCCTCAGAAAGGGAGGGGTTTGTGGCGCCTGAATGGGTCGCTACTGGAGGATCCTGAGGTTAGGGAAGCCTATGAGGTTTTCTTCCTGGGCCAGACCTCGCTCCTTGAGGG